>JAFBJU010000882.1:0-336055 GCA_016785305.1 Colistium nudipinnis
TCGACATGTTTGAACATTTGGAATTTTTGGGCCGAAGGTAAGGCTATAGAAAGGCGTTTTTTTTTCAAATTTTGGAAGACAAAAAAGTCCCCAAAAAGTAGGATCTTTACAGTTTTTTCACTTTATTTTTGCACCGACCCTATTTTCAAGCCCTGCCGATGCTGCTGTGCGAGTTTCGAGTGTTTTCGACATGTTTGAAAATTTTGAATTTTTGGGCCGCAGGTAAGGCTATAGTAAGGCGTTTTTTTTCACATTTTGGAAGACAAAAAAGTCCCAAAAAAGTAGGATCTTTACACTTTTTTCACTTTATTTTTGCACTAACCCTATTTTAAAGCTCTGCCGATGCTGCTGTGTGAGTGTCAAGTGTTTTCGACATGTTTGAAAATGTTGAATTTTTGGGCCGAAGGTAAGGCAATACTAAGGGTTTTTTTTTTCACATTTTGGAAGATAAAAAAGTCCCCAAAAATTAGGATCTTTACACTTTTTTCACTTTAGTTTTGCACCAAACCTATTTTAACGCCCTGCCGATGCTGCTGTGCGAGTTTAGAGTGTTTTCGACATGTTTGAAAATTAGGAATTTTTGGGCCGAAGTTAAGGCTATAGTAAGGCTTTTTTTTTCACATTTTGGAAGACAAAAAAGTCCCCAAAAAGTAGGATCTTTACACTTTTTTCACTTTATTTTTGAACCAACCCTATTTTAAAGCCCTGCCGATGCTGCTGTGCGAGTTTCGAGTGTTTTCGACATGTTTGAAAATTTTGAATTTCTGGGCCGAAGGTAAGGCGTTTTTTTCACATTTTGGAAGACAAAAAAGTCCCCAAAAAGTAGGACCTTTACACTTTTTTCACTTTATTTTTGCTCCAACCCTTTTTTAAAGCCCTGCCGATGCTGCTGTGCGAGTTTCGAGCGTTTTCAACATGTTTCAAAATTTGGAATTTTTGGGCCGAAGGTAAGGCTATCGTAAGGCATTTTTTTTCACATTTTGGAAGACAAAAAAGTCCCCAAAAAGTAGGACCTTTACACTTTTTTCACATTATTTTTGCACCAACTCTATTTTAATGCCCTACCGATGCTGCTGTGCGGGTTTCGAGTGTTTTCGACATGTTTGAAAATTTGGAATTTTTTGGCCGAAGGTAAGGCTATAGTAAGGCGTTTTTTTCACATTTTGGAAGACAAAAAAGTCCCGAAAAGTAGGACCTATACACTTTATTTTTTCACCAACCCCATTTTTAGAGACTGCCGATGTTCCTGAGTGAGTTTCAAGTGTTTTCAACATTTTTGAAAATGTTGACTTTTTTGGACAACATAAGGCTATAGTAAGGTGTTTTTTCTCAAATTTTGGACGAACACTTGAAACATACATAGGAATGTCACACTGTCTCAAACAAGCAATGGAGGCAAAACAATTATGTCCCTAAGTCAAATCTAACATACTATAAATCCTCATAAAACATGTATTATTCCTTATCTGCTACAACTGCAATACAATACACAGGAAACCAAAACAATTATATAATTCTATCAGAAACCTTTTACCACCCTAATTTTACACGTTGATATCCGGAATCAAAATGTAACAAGTGACATAGTCCGAAACCCTTCGGGCTATAATGGACAAACACGAGTTGTATCATTCTCTTATCTTACTCTCGGGAGGTACTCCTCTAAAATAATCATATTTCCTGACGTATTGAACTACTTTCTGGTCATTAAGTCTCAGTAAATATCGTTAATCCACATTTTACCGGACCGGAAACTTGGGTTCCACGTGCCCAATGTTTAAAATAAAATCTGGCTACTCATCCCGGACGATGGATGGAGTACGGCAATGAGGACATGAAAGGAGAATGTCACTTATGTCTCGCTTCTCCTGCCCACCAACCACTACTACTGAAGTTTTATCTTTCCTCCCCGTCTTTCATCACAGAGGTTATTAAACCCTGCGAGGGAGCTCCGCAATGTCTAATTACTCCCACAGTAAACAAAAGGAGGTTGGCTGGGGAAGGAGCAGCGAGAATGAGGAGGAGGGAGGAGGAGAGAGACAGATGAAAAAACACAGCTGGCTCAGTGCTGTGTTATTATAATTCTTTAAGCAATATTGTTGGTGTGGTCAGTCTTTTAGCTGTGCAACTAATGACTGGATAGGCCTAATTACAGGCCTTACAGGACGTCTGTGCTGCGCCGGGACGTGATATTCCCTCCCTGGATGGTTGTTAACTTCCCCCACAGTCGAAGCCCGGCCCGACTCCCAGTACCTCCCTTGCCTATTTTCCACATAAAACCCGAAATTACCTCTAAAAGGTGTTGTATTGTTCTTTTGGGGTGCCTGATGTGCACACGGGAGGAAATACTGCTCGGCAGCAGACTCAGAGGTGTGGCCACATGATTTTAAATAAGGGGAAAAGGCAAATTGTCAAGAGTGAGAACATACTGAGACCAAAACTGTCTCAAGGGCTGGGGAAATAAGGATTTCAAATGTAATATATTTCATATGCTCAACAGACTGTGAACTGCATTTTAGTTATCCGTGACAAAGCAAAGCTCTCGAGCCAAAAACAGACGGAAATAGCTCTGAGGATGTCAGAGTGTAAAGATGAGGACAAAATTGCAACACTCTGATGAAACAGGAACAATGCAGTGGTAAACCATATAGGTCAGGAGTGTGCAATTAAGGCAGTGGCGGGTAATTAAATTTAGAAAACACACAGTAAATGGACAAAAAATTGAAATGGCTGTATATGGGAGCTAGTGCAATTAAGGTTAGAGCCGAGGCCTGGGTTGAGGCACTGGAGCTCTATGCCAAACAGAAACTGGGGGACAGTGTCCACATTCTGCCTCTCCCCATGAGCGGTACGCAAGACAGATGCTCTCCCCATCCATCCTGTCCTCCTCCCCGACTTTGGAGTGAGTGATGCGGTATTGAAACCATATGCCCTCCTGAATTCCTCACGGATCCTCCCATCCCGTATAATCCCAGCCCTCCACCGCTGGCCACGGACACTCGGCTGTCACAAGGGGGGCCTCCCTGCTTCCTGTGTGGGATCTAAATATTTACACTCCCCATCGTCCCGAGTGGCGAGGTGGAGGGGTCTTGATGTTTTGGGTTATGTAAAGTGCAGTCCTCCAGGATGCATATTTAACAGATCATCCTTGTTAGAGCAGATTTTTTGCGTTTCTTTTTTTCTTCTTTTTTTTATGAGCAAATTTATTTATAAAGTAAGTTAGTTAAAGAAAGTTAGTTGCATCTTCTGACACAGACTGGGACACAAAAGAAGACGACCGACAAATGCACAAGGTAACCTTTGTTAGAAGGTGCCTGGGAGGTTTATTGCGAACTAACTATAATGGCTATCCCTGTGTGTGTGTGTGTGTGTATATACTGTATATATATATATACCACATATATCCTAGCAATAAACTCTACACACGCACACATATGTGCGTGTGGGTGTGTACATTTACTGATGTGTAAAACTAGGGTGATAAAAGGTTGCTGATAAAGTCACGCCATTGTTTTGCCTAATGTAACAGCTAAAATGTAAAGACTTTGGCTGATACAAATGTAGACCAGTGAAAATCTTTACATAACCCAGTGGCTGAGAAGAGGCCCTGCAGGCCACTTGTGTTAATATTACGGCTGTGTGACCCACTGAGAAAGTAATTCAAGATGCTCTTAACAAACAGAAAAGAAGGCCAACAAATCCAGGCAAAGGATACTCGGAGAGTAGCAGTGAAAACAAAACCCAACTTGTCCCACTGATACGTCAGTATGCCACACAGATGGTGGAGCCATTAAACACAGGCGAAGGAAAGCAGAGGTGAATCGTTTCTCGGGCCAAGTTGTGGCTGTTTGTCAGTCTTTATCAATGTCAGATGAGTTTTGGTTTAGGAAGACCAAATGCGAGACAGCTCTGACTTGTACCTGGCCGAGTTGGACCGGTGAAGACTTATGCCTGTCTCAGCATCCGCCGTGGTTAAAAGCCTTGTGGCTGGTGTTGAGAGAGAGTCTCAGCCCCTGGAATCATTATATTCGGAATGATCCTAGAGCTTCATTAATCAGCACTCTGACATAAGTCCAAAAAACAGGTGTGCGCTGAACTTCTGCTGCGGACGAGCCAAATAGTTTTGGTTACCGGAAGGTTACCAGACAGATAGTTTTATATATTATAGATTGTAAGTCGGCTTTGGACAAACGCTAAATTAAATGTTATGTAAAGGTAGCTTTGTTGGATGTTATTTAAAAAAATAAAACATTTAAAAACAAGTTATGTTGGGCTTATTGTGAACCCGATGCTTCATCTGTCAAACTGGCCAGGGATTAAACTAAATATTAACTGCAGGCTCACTAAGTAATAGCACGACGTGGCGCAGGAGTCACACAACGAAGTCTCAAAGGAGCAATTTACGAGCTCTCAAGCCCCGTCCTAGTTACACAGCGGGTGATGGGTGAGAGGATTGGTGTTTGATTTCATTCGAACTGTGGGCACAGCTCATGACATCATCGGCTAAATAGTAAGGGTGGGGGCCGGGCGGAGCAGGTTCAGGGGGTAGGGTCGGTCTACATCT
Source organism: Colistium nudipinnis (assembly GCA_016785305.1). Lineage (NCBI taxonomy): Eukaryota > Metazoa > Chordata > Actinopteri > Pleuronectiformes > Rhombosoleidae > Colistium > Colistium nudipinnis. The sequence continues at coordinate 4,565 of JAFBJU010000882.1, forward strand.
TAAAATGATTAATATTCACCATTTTGTATCGATATCTGTTTTGGTTTTTTTTAAGCTTCTTCTATTCCTTCTCTTCCAAGCATACACGTATTATTTTGTGCGACCCCAGTTCCTAAACTCCTCTCTCTGCTAGACTCATTCAAACACCCACCTTTCTATCTCATACTCAGGCTTTCCTGTCTTTATTTTAAAGTCTTTAACTTCAACGCCAAATCTCCGATTCAACTCTTAATCCTCTTCGTAACAAACAGATCACATTGCTCTGAAAAAGCGACGATATTCCCCCATGCAGATTTGCGGTTACACTGCAGGAATTACAGGATAAACAGATTCTGGACATTTTCCCTCCACTGGGATTTTTGTCTGATGGGGTTTGCACCTTGAGATGAGGCGGTTTAAACTGACCTGGTAGGCCCAGTCCTCTGGAGCCCTCCTGCGGTTGGGTGGACCGGTTGCGATTCTGCTGGCGACGCTTGCCGCCAGTGGAGCGGGCGGTGCGGATGTACACCTCGCTGACCTTGAAGAACGCCACCATAAAAGGCTGCTTCTCCAGCGCGCCGTCCCGTCCTACAAGCCCCGCCTCCTTGAAGGTGATGCTCTGTCCTGTTTGAAAGGGGACGCGAGGCAAGGGTTATCGCTGCGGTCGCATCGATTTATACGCTTTGCCGAGAATAAAGATGACCGATTTCCATTTGGTTTGTGGGTCCCAGATATTTTATTCACAAGGCAGAGTTAATAATAGTAATAGTAATTTTATTTAGTTTGGTTCCATGCTGTGCAAGGCAGGCTATGCGCTTGCCCGGAAACCTTTTGGAAGAGGATGGTGTTACACATCCTACAGTCCTCTCGAAAAGAGTTTGAGCATTATAGCAAAGTTTTACTTCTTTTTTGTATGCTGAAGACATTTGAGTTTTTGAGGGTTCAGGACTTCAGCTTTAACTTTGTGGTATTAGCATATAGTAGTACAATATATAACATATAATATATATATACTGTATATGTAATCTGCATAAAAATGTGACCAACTGGCCGTTGCATCATTTATGATGCTTATCCAGCCTGTTGCCGCATCACTGATTGCCATGGCCATTCCTAAACCTTCCATTTGACCACCTGGAGTCACTGTCGGCAAATGTGTTCGGCATCAGTTAATCTCCACAAATTGGTGGACAGTGTTTCTGTAGACTTCTGTGTTCATTCTGCCTCCGTCATCGAGTGTTACATCATCCGTAAAGAATAGCGAGCACGTTCCAGGAGAAGCCATGACATCAAATCCGCCCGTGCATCACCGACGAGCTTGTATGTTTTGGATCGCGGGCGCATCCCCTCCGCGGTTCATTTGGGTCTCATCTGTGCTTAAAGAACGTTAATGCGACTAATGTCTGTGCTTTCAAACGCAAAATTCCAGTCTGGCCTCCCGATTCCTACAGCTGATGAGAGGTTTGAATAATGTGGTTTGGCTTCTCTCAAGTTTCCAAATTGGCCTGCCTTTCTCCCACAGTTCTCTAGTTTGCAGAAACGTCTTCCCTCACAGGTGAAACCTGAGGCTAAAACCAAGTAGGCATTCAAACAGTTGATCCGAAAGGCAATACCGGGATAAAAAACATTGAAATCTGTCAATCACAAGTTCCAATATACAGTACATCTTATTTTGAATACGAGTGGATTTAAAAACACACCTAGATGTAAATTGCAGCCCGTAAAAGTGGAAATTCTGAACAAATGTCTCATATTCATTCATTTTTATCTCAACCCCAAATGTCTATATTCACTGTACAACAGAATTGGTGTTGCTTCTCTTATAGTTTTGAAGGAGATTGTATTTCTTTGTTTAGGCTGTGCTAATGGGTAAATTGGGAAATGATCCGGTGAAAATCAAAATAATTTTGGACAGCTCTAAGAAGGCCCCACCGGTGTTTCAAGATCGCAACCATGCGGACACACGGAATCCTATCCCTTACCGCTGCTGGTCTCCAGGCTGACCTGCAGGCCCAGGTTGTGCACCGGGCTCATCACCCACAGGTTGCTGGTGGCGGTGATTTCAAACTCCAGCCAGCCCTCCTCAGCCGCCCACAGGTTACGAGACTCCAGCAAGAACAGGTCCGCCTCTCTAGGGGAGCACAACGAAATACGAAACAAAAAAAAAATCAATTTAATAAAATGAATGTTCAACGATATAAACTGAAATAGTATCATTATGAAAGTCAAAGTGGGTGGAGTTCGTTGCTCATGGTCTTTTTTTATTTATTTATTTTTTGCAACATCTTGCGATGTAAGGCAGACATTTAATGAAAAATAAGGGCTCCAGCAAATTCCTTCACTGTTTCAAAATAGTGGAACATCTTGTGACTCTATATAATGCCGGGCAACCCGGACACTCCCGTCGCTGTAAACACGCCAGATTTAATAAGGTAGGTTGCTTCATTTTTCAAAAGACAGGAAAGAAAAAGACCCCGTATTTAATGAAAAAAGAGCAGAGGACATGTAAAGAGAAGACAGAGTGTGAGTGATAAGAGGGCATGTCCTTCGGCTGTCCCATTACAGTAGTAATAACATAGCATCGGCCTGTCAGACCCTCCTCCAGAGCGGACATCAAAGCCTCACAATCATCCAGGTGTTCGGAGAATGCCCCTGCAGTGATGCATCGACGGCCTCTCTTTATTAGTCATTAATGACAGTGCCTCGGATTGCTTCCGTATGAACCACTACACCCTGTTTTTACTCACACACACACACACACACGCACACACAATGGGGAGGAAGAGCAGGTCCACTAATCAGGGGTATTCCATCAGTCGGCAAATTTTATTTTTCTTGTGCAAGATACTGAACACCAAATGGTTCTAACGGTTGGACCATTAGTGTGCGAGTGCGTGAGGACGAGTGAATGGCCTTTAATGTGAGGAACTTCGTCGTGCAATCGTTTAAACTAGAAAAACAACGTATTCGGTGCCATTTAACCGCTCAGACACATAAACACAACTCGGACGGGCCACAGGAGCGCTGCACGCAGATCAAATGCTACCGAGGGGCCACTGTAGAACTTCTTATTGACTGACTGCTTAAATGGACGAGAATAATGAGGTCAAGGGTCAAAGTTGTTTTTTTGTTGCTCCAGTAAATCTTCTTTATGTCGGGTCGGTGACTGTTGTTAAAAGTGTCGCTCACTGCAGTCCTGGTTATTGCGAACTTGCGCTTTTCTTTTTAATTCCTGTAAAGCATATTTGTAAGATTGTTAAAGCAAGACGCAAGTCAGCCTTCTGAGAAAAAGAAAAAGAGGGAGAATGTAACACTTTTGTTACTATAATATAATCGAAAAGGATTATTTCATCCTGTTTAGGCACAGTATAATGGCCGGGCATATGTGACTAAAGCAAAAAGCCCAGGCCTGCCACATTTTTAGCATTGTAATCTATCACATTCCTTGTCCGCGGTTAGCGAAACCAACCCAATCAAATGAAAAGAACAAAGGGTGTGAAGCTAATTAGTGTTCGGTCATTACAGCTTTGAGCCAAAGGAGGAGTCAGGTTTGCACAGGCAAGAGGGGCATGGGAAAGTTAACCGGGCAATTACAAAAGTCTCAAAGGGCAGGGGAACATCAACAACGAGGACTTGGTCAGAACCTCAGCACCACCATCAAACCGTCACTTTCCGAGGAGAACGTAGACGCAAACAAGCCATTTCTCCACCACCTGACCTGTGTACCTTTCAGGCTGTAATTTACTTTGGGTAAAAAGAAACGTGTCCTATAATAATAGAGAAATTGGAGATTTAATCTCCAAATATCTCCAAGAATAAAAGGCTTTACCTTCAGGCAGGGGAGAAGAAACCACCCAGTACAGGGATAAAGGAATGTGAGAAAAAAAAAAAAAAAAACGCTTTTGAAGCGTTTTTTTTTTTTTTTTGCTTTTTGAAGCGTTTTTTTTTTTTTTTTTTTTTAAACACACAGAGGACTGGATATATATTTTGTCACCACGTATAGCTGAGGTTTTCTTATGGAGCGGCTAAAAACTGAGGACATCGGGTGTAAGGAACCACACCTATAGACGTTCTTGTTTTATTCTATACAAAATAATGTTATTAATCAAGTTCTGCTTATAAATCAGCAGCTTTAAAGGAGGACATTTACAAAAGCCATTGTTCAGCAAATATAAGCCGCCCATATAAGCCACCAATGTATGCTGTCAGGCTAAAAGTGGAGGAAAAGTAGGAAAATTCTTTTCATGCGAGTGTTACTTCTCCGTGGGCCAGCTTGATAAAACACACATATATTTCTATCTGGATGTTTATTTGACCCCTGCGGAATCAATGTAAATGTTTGGCATGCATTAGCTGTGCTCGTTTGGATTTCGAAGCGGGGCTATTTCTGCAAGAAGCGGTTTTGCACGATTTTACACTGCAAACATAGCAGGAGCACAGAGTACTGCGTAAACTCACGGGGAGAACCAGAGAGGCATAAACACACAGGCAGGGGCCACTTGAAGAAAATAGGAATTTCTGACCTTTTCGTGCCCAGAAAAAAAAAGTCAACAGAGAACACTTGCTGTCTTCATTGACTCCCTGTCTCCTGTTGACTTGCTGATTCCCAGTAAAACCACAGCACAGCCCCTCAGCAAACCTGCTGGACCCACCCAAGGGTGGATTAATGCGCACGCATGTTGCATGGCCAAGCACCATTAAAACCCACAAAACTCCATGATTTCACCCGAGAGTTTCCAGTGAAGTAGGCTGCAAGGTAACCAAAACTAAAACTGCATTCAATTAAGAGGATAAAATAGGGCGCCAGGAATTATGTTGCATATGACCATATCAACAACGCACCATTGTATGTATACATACATACATATGCTTGCTCGTTACCTGTCGGGGTGTTCCTTGACCACCTGGTAGACTTTGAGGAGGAAGGTGTCATTGCGGAAGGTGCGGCTCACACACTCCTTGTAGAGACGAAACTCGGCGGCAGTGACGGCCTCGCCCTCGGGGATCTGCGACAGATTGAACTTGAACTCCTTGTGGTGACGCCGCTGTGCAGAGAACTCGCTGTCGTACTCCACTGCGGGAGAGAAACGCACAGATTGTTCAGAAAAGAAAATCGAGAGGATAAAAAAAAAAAAAGAACTCTCCCTGCAGGAAGCTGGATACTGTTGAAGTTCTACTCTTGTTCATCTGAGTAAATCATGACTAGATTGGATAGTTGTACTTAAATAAAACAACTTTTTTAGCGTTGCCTGTTAAATAGCCTGTCGCCCATTCACGGTGCAGTCTCTCTCTACAAATAGGATGAAACTGCATATTTACAAACAGGGTTCCAGTCTAAAAATACAGTAGTGATGGATGAGTGGATATTCTTTTTACACACTGTGCTGAGGTCAACCATAGAAGCCTTTAAAACGATCACATGATTTATACTTAAGGTCTAATAGGTTTCATGGCTTCCTGTTGCCCTAAATAAACCCCTGTTATCATCAGTCCAAACTCAGAGACATTGTGCGACCACTTCTGACAGAGTGAAATGACAAAAACCAACAAAAGTGTTCCCCTTCTATGCGTTTAAGTGCAATATGCACCATAATGATAATGTGCTCTGGGGAATTGGTTACAGCGAGAGGTTTGTCTCCCACTGTAGACGGCCGTGGAGTCAGTGTGTCGACAGACACACAGCTTTTTATGTCTTGTATTATTGTCCCTTTTAATAAAAAAGCTTTTTCAAATATATATATATATATATATTTTTTTTTACAGTAGTAATAGTTTTTTTATGTTTTTATAACTCAACTCAAATAACTTACTAAAAGTGCTATAAGAAACTGAACATCGAGAGCATTGATGATTATTTATCATGAATAAATATCGTGTTTAATCATCATCTAACCAAATGCCAATATTCAGGTACAGTCATCTCAACTACTAGGGGAAACATGAAATAAACCTATCATGACAATCGTAGGATTTATATTACATGTTATTTTCTGGCCCACAAATGATTTACGGCAAAATTATGCATATTTCGAGTGTCTCCGCGGCCACATAGTGAACACAGGGGACTACACAAAATGTGCAATATATCTTGTCCACAGTGATGCACTTGTCTCAGTAAAAAGAATCTAACTAGTTTTTTTTTGCAGTGACCCATCCAAAAATGGACTTACGCATTAATCAGCGTCCTGCAAGCACTCCGACATGCACAGGAGTATGAAAAAACAGGATTTAGATTAGATTTATATTTACAGTTTGTTTATTTGGGTGAGGGGACTGGGATTGAGTCAGATTCCCAGCCTGATATTGTTTCAGCCCACCCTTTGGATGAAGACACTTCAGACAGAAAGCTTTCCACAGACACATATTGGGGTCTTCCTCCTACATTAACACAGCATGTAGCTTTAATTCAGCGTCATGCAGTTCAAGACAATAGGCATCCAAGGTCCTCGTAAATAAAGAAGAGTATTTAAATCATTTTTAGAAAACATATATTTTAATTTAATTAACAGTCTAAACCTGAAGTCAAAAAGAATTTCGTTTTTGTACCTAAGCCAGCCTTGTTAAAAAACCTGTGGTCATTTTATGATGTGGGGACCAACCCAAAATGGACCAATGACACATTTTATTCCCTGAGTCATAGCCGAAGTGAAAAGTGTGGTGATGTGGGAACACTGGAACCAATCAGGCTCTCCCAAAAGTGCCAGCCCCACCTTGTATCCACACTTAAGACGGTCAGAGCTGCCCTTACCCTGGGACATTTCTAAGCTGCATTCATGCTGAACCTACGTAACAAAGACGGCTGAAATGGCAGGGAGGAAAAACCCCATTAGCAAAAAAGCAAAAGATGCGTGCTATGACTCGGTCAAAACGACTGCTGGTAATTGCGGGATCCAAGTTCTCAGCCAATTCTGCCCCTCTGTTCCTATACAGGCCTACCTATAGAACATGAGCTGTTATTCCCATCAGCAGCACCGTGACTTCTATCAGATGCGACAGTGACCGTTTCAACATCTCACTCCACAAGCCGCCCACACGCACAAAGACACACACAGATGTCGCTGCGACTTTGTGTGCGATACCGGGGCTGGTCTTGTGTTGAAGGGTAGATAGATCAGCAAAGCCTCTGCGAGTCTGTGTGTGGAGGCCCTCGGCAGAGGTCACGGCACTCTAAATGACTTTACAACACTCCCTTCAACACCCCCGAGCTCAAAGACCAACAGCTTTGAATTACATATTCCCTATATGGGAATCTACTGACTTCTTGGCACAAAAGAAATCTGGAGGAGTTCCACATGGATCAACCATTTATTACGTTTACGGCATTGTATGTTGTTGGTCAAAAAAAATAGCAAAGAGCTAACACAAAACAAACCCTGACTTCATGGTTCAGGATGGATTTCCCTCTCCCATAAAACTATAAAGTTGGGCTGCCCATTAGAACTGCCTGTTCAGCAGTTCAAAATCAGCAAGTGCATTCGTTTTATCTTCTTTACGCTCATTTTGTAACTTACACACATTTTGGGAGATTTCCAGCATAACCACAGTCTTGCAGTCACCTATTCCAGCAAAGAAGCCTAGTCCTCAAATTCAACTGGCAGCTTCATACTTTGCAACTTCATTCTCTTATAATTTGCATTTCCGGAGAAAAACGTTACAAATCCTCATATAACCATACAAGACTAATGAGGAGGATTGTATGCACATTGGTAAGGCACACACCTGCTTCAGTATAACAAAATGTGATAAAAGGGTCGGAATACTTTTCAAATCGCTGGATGTTCGATTTAGGGAGGAATTATGTCGACGGAATTCTGTAGATTGGAGGATCTCTCATCTCATCTCATCTCATCTTCATCCGCTTATCCGAGGTCGGGTCGCAGGGGAAACATATCCAGCAAAGGACGCCAAACTTCCCTTTCCCGGGCCACGTCAGCCAACTCTGCAAGGGGGATTCCGAGGCGTTCCCAGGACAGTGTGGAGATATCTCTCCACCTAGTCCTGGGTCTTCCCCGGGGTCTCTTCCCCCTTGGTCGTGCCTGGAACACCTCCCTAGGGAGGCGCCCAGGAGGCATCCTCACTAGATGCCCGAACCACCTCATCTGGCTTCTTTCGACGCGAAGGAGCAGCGACTCTGCTCCGAGTCTCTCTCGGTTGTCTGAGCTTCTCACCCTATCTCTAAGGGACAAGCCAGCCACCCTTCGAAGAAAACCCATTTCTGCCGCTTGTACCCGCGATCTCGTTCTTTCGGTCATGACCCATCGCTCATGACCATAGGTGAGGGTAGGAACAAAGATTGACCGGTAGATCGAGAGCTTTGCCTTCTGGCTCAGCTCTCTTTTCGTCACAGCAGTGCGATAAAGTGAATGCAATACCGCCCCTGCTGCGCCGATTCTCCGGCCAATCTCTCGCTCCATCGTCGACTTCGTACAAACAGCCATGTTCGAATTTTAATCTGCAGGGTGTAATTTATGGCTCAGTCATATTACCAGACTCCAATCGCTGATCAGCATTACATGTGAATACACACATCGTTTTAAGTTCAACGCGTCACACCCGCACGCAAACACACACAGTCAAAGTCAACCAGACAAACTAATAGTAGTGGTGAAATTCTCGGATGATTCACCCAAGTGCTGCATTAATTTAGTCTACTGCGAGAGGCAGAAAGAAAGACATGAAGACAGTGAGCGAGGAGAGGGGGAGGAGAGAAAACGAGGATCGCTTGAGAGCTCATAAAAAGACAGAGAACCACGAATGAAGTTTTGAGAGAAAGAAAAGAAAGAAAGTTGGAGAGAGCAGTGAAAAAATAGACTCGGAGGAAACAGGAATAGGAAGAAAGGATTAACAGGAGGATGTGGAATTGAAGGCTGTTTTTGTGAATGACTGATTTATAACATTGGATGGAACGGGAGTACGGCGAAAAAGAAAGTCATACTTTTTATGTCAATACAAATAAAGTTTATGGGCGTTAAAATGGCAAAGGGAGAAAGTAAATGAGATGACAAGAGCAGATGAAGAAAAAGATAGAACGAGATCATAGGGACGAGAATGGCGGTAGGAAGGGAAAGACATGTCTGGGATGCAACAAGAGGAGTAAAGATGGAGGGTGAGATGTATCTTTTCATATTCTCTCATTTCCACCTGCGCAACATGTTGCCCTTTCTGCTCTGTCCCTGCTACTAAAGGTATTATAACAACCCACTGAAAGGCTTTTGCATGTGCTTATAATACCATTATACTATAGACAGTATGCGTTTAGACAGTACGACATGCTTGATATTCAGCACTGAATATTTTAAAGTGAAGAACATACAAACATGCAAGTATTTCAATATAAAGTTTAATCAGTGAGGATTTCCCCATATAATTAAAATCTAGGCTTTCTGAAAAATTTATATTGTAATTGCAGTGGTATGAAAACCATCTAAGGCTCTTAAATCTGAGCCAACCCCCATTATATGTGGACAAACAATCTCAATCCGCTAGAAACCAGTAACAGAAGCTATGAAATTACACAATTTATACGCATTAGCCCGTGACCATCTGATCTGCATGCGCCCTATAAGAGGCAAAGGAGGAGGAAAAAGGAGCTGAAAGGAAGACAAGCGAGCGAAGCTATGAGCCAGAAGGATGCCTGTGCAGAGAGAGGCTGTCGGGAAGAGTGCGCAAACAGGCGGACAAGGTAGAGGAAGGGGCAAAAGTGAATGTGGCAGTGATTGATCGTCCCCATCTCTGGAGTGAAAACAGAAAACCAAACAGAAGGCGACAAAGCGTTTTTCCGAGGACGCCGCCGCCCCGCCGCAAGAAAAAACCTTTGGAGGTATGGTGGGAAAGCAGGAATAAGAAAAGAGCAGAGCGGAGGCTATAAGTAGAGGAAGAAGGGAAGGAAGGAAGGAAGACAGACGAGTTCAAAACTTGGAGGCGAGGCAAAAAAAGCAGGAGAGGCCCGGCGGTGGTTGACTGGCTGGCCTGTATGTGGTCTGCGGTTAGCGGTCGGTGCTTTAGCTCACACTCCCGATGTCGTCCAAGCAGTCCCTTAGAGAGACAGCTGGCTGACGGCCGTCTGCATCGGAGCCCTCCTCTTTGGCCTGCGCACGTACCCCAGCCGCAGAGCAAAACAAGCAAACACCACCTCCCCCTTTGCCAAAATACTTTTTTCACGCCTCATCAACACTCAGCTGATGATATCTGCCCAATTTGGAGTGCGGTCTATTGGCGTCTTACGGCCCCTAGGATATAAGAGGAAGGCAGGTAGGGTCACGCTTCTCAACATTCAAAAATTCAATTACATAGCAAAAGATACATAGACGACAGCCAGGTTGCAGAATCTTTAAAAGGAGCTTCAGGAGTGCTTTCAGGAGTTTGAAATAACAACCATTGCATGAATTTGCCACGAAATACGTGCAACCGTGCAATCATTCAATCACGTCAAGGCTGACTGGTCTCCACAGTTTTCCACAAGTTTGACCGGGCTGTGGCTCGATATGTCGGAGAGGCTGAAACCATACACGTTTACACTTCCTTGTTTCTGGCTGCAGAGACGCAGACGCGGCCGCCTCACATCTACCGACACAAAAAGCGCTGTTACAGACGGCAGTGGAACCCCACAAGACATAGATCCACAAAAAAAAAAAAAAAACACAGACTGGAGAGATTGGCTGAAAACGTGGACAACACAGCATCATGACAGAGGCCTGCGTGCGAGCGTGCCAGCACGCACCTACAAATTGCTGCAATTTGTTTAAGATTGACACTCGCTACCGCTATTCCACGACAGCAACAAAAAAAGAAAAGAAAAACAGCGAATCAATTCAATGTCTGCTGGGAAATCAGGCTTTTTAGCCCATGAAGACCCCAGCAGCCTGCAAAATGTGATCTATCCGAGAGATTTCAGAAGTTTGAAGATAGATGAACAAAGTTTGGTGCACACTGCCAAGTTAAACAAGATTTATTTTGTTTCCCCCCCCTTTTGTTGCAGACATGTTAAAAGCACACGCACAGCCCCTTCAACCCAGACAGTAGCATGCTAAATCGGGTCTTTTTCCAAAATGAATTCAAAACAGGATAATGCTCAAAAAACGAAATATTTAAGTCAGGTAGAATAAATTTGGTGCTCAACAAATAACAGTGAAACTGTGAAAATGCCCCACTGCAAAACTCAGGTTAATGTACGGATGTTTTTTTTTTTATTCTGTCATATATACGTATATATTATTTATTATATATCAGCACATGGCAACTACAGTATGGTTAAGTCACGGTAGATGTGAATAGTAGATTTAATCTTAAAAGCAGGTTTATGAAAGGAGGGGAACCCTAATCAGCTGCGTGAAAGTCAGACATAACATGCCCACCCACCGACCCCCTCTTTTTTTTTTTTTTTTTCCCCACAGGCCACATTCTCATCGGCCTCTTTACCTCTCCGCTCTATCTCGTAACGCACACAGCCCTCTTCCTCCTCACCCGAACAGGAAAGAGTGGATGTTGACGTTTGGTTTGTGAGACAGGTTAAATGGTCGCGCTCCGCTTCACCGTCACTGTTGCGGGCTCTTCATTTTTCCTCTCGACGTCTCGTGGATGAAATAGGATGATCGCCGCGCCATTAAAGAAAGGAGCCAACTGGCTGCGTTGAACCGACGTGGGAACAAGAAGTCAGCCGTCGCTGAGAAAACAAGAGTCCGACTTTTTTTTCTCCCCGCTGCACAGCAAACATTCCCATACCTTCTCAATAACCACTCTGTGTGGGGCTTTTTATGCATAAAGCATGTCAAAACGGAACCCCAACCACCCTCGTAAAAAACTCTGCTTTCTAATTACGTCCGTAATTTACTATTTCCCTCGAACCATAATGCATCACAATGAAGGAGGACTTCTGAGAGGGAGACAAATTGAAAGCGAATGAGGGAGAGGATATAAAAAGTAGAACCTGTCAACATTGTTAAAGACTTTGCAGATGGTTAAACCGAGGAAAGAAATGTTCTCAATGTCCAAGGCGCGAGAGGAATCCACGTTTATGTAATTAGACTCCATATTCTGTCTGTCCTTCTTTTCTCCGACCCGTCTCCCATTTATTGTTCATTTCTCCAATTAAGGGTTTGGCCTGATCCACTGACTTTCCTTGGAAACGGCTGTAGTTGACAATTCTTCACCGATTGTCACTATTTCATTCAGAGAGAGAGAGAGAGAGAGAGAGAAAGGGAGAAACATCTGGAAATCTTCATTCCGCAATCAATGGTCCCTCGTAAAAGGCTTGAGCCAGATTCTGTATTTCAAACACTTTAACTTTTAGTATCGATGCAGCAAGGAAGATACCACGGCAGCTAGTGGTCACACACACACACACACACACACACACACACACACACACACACACACACACACACACACACACACACACACACACACACACACACACACACACACACACACACACACACACACACACACACACACACACACACACACACACACACACACACACACACACACACACACACACACACACAGTGGTGTGAGCTGCTTGAGTTGTTCCTACAATGCAGAGTCACTAGCAGGAGCAGGTCCTGCCTTCTGCTTAGTGTTTTGGCCCTTTGTAGTCAGGCAGCTGGCAGGGTGCAGAGGTACAGATGAGGGGGCTTGTAGTCTACTGGGAGTCATCATTAGCGGTGGTGTGTGAGTGTGAGTGTGAGTGTGAGACAGAGAGACAGAGAGACAGAGAGACAGAGAGAGACAGAGACAGAGACAGAGAGAGAGAGAGGGTGGGTGTGTCTTCGGAGACTCATCCTGGGCTCTGATCTTCTCCCCTGACCCAGCATCAAAGGCGACACACTGAGCGCCACAGGACCAGCCAAGGGCCACTGGCAAGAGTGACACTTTATGTTCGATGCATGAAGGCCCGCACGCACGTGCGCGCACACACACACACTAGTCACAGACACTAAAATATGCACAGGTGCAGATGTAAATGTCAAAGGGAAGAATTCAAAGACACATTTTCTCGACGGGATCTCACACGGGAGAGCAAAAGTGGACAAAGGGCCTTACACACAAATTTTGTGACGCAAACACAAATCCCTGAGGTCAATGATGTGAGAATTGTGCCAGCCAATGGCATCGGGCCATCGCAAGGATACGAGGCAGTGAGTCCCATTAGCAAACAGAGAAACAGAAACCGACATGAATCATTATCCAGCCTGCTCCTCTTCCTTTACCTCCCACCAATGACCTCAGTGGACAGGCATCCCCACATCTAAAAGGGACCATTTGAACCATATCATCACATTTTTCTGCAGCTATCGGCCTCCACGTCATGCTTGAAAATCCATTAGGCCCTTCTTGAAAAACCCAAGCGAAAAGCATGACGCGCCATGTCACGCGTACCTTCCCAGATGCGCACCGGCACACACAAAGTCGTCCGAAAGGGGTATTTCATTTCGGTTTCCACCACCCCGAGCTCCATCACCACTGAGCTGCATTCCGTACAAGATGATAAAATGTGGTCTGGGCACACATTTGTCATTTTGAGACTTTTGGCTAGTGTGCAGTGTGTGTGGGTTTCTGTGTGTGTGTGTGTGTGTGCGTGTGTTTGTGTGTGTCTAACCTTGAGGGCAGGCAGATAATGTGCTGTAATTGCACCCCTGCTGGGGCTTTGCTAACAGATAGATAACCATGGAATGGCTGTTGTACTGTGTGGTATCAGTATTCGCCATCCACGGACTGACAGCTGAGTGGTAGCCGTCATCAGCTCGCTGTTGAGTCTCTAATTGGCCTCCAGGTAGCTCAGTTTGTCATACCTGTGTGTCAAGAGGAGATCTTATGCTCTGTTTTTGGCACAATCTCTCGGGATTAAGATGTGCACCCTGTAACTCGGATTAGGGGACATTTAAACATCAAGGGTATCTGAATGTTTTCTATTATGCCCCTTTGTCTTCTCCACTAGGGTAATATACTGTAGCAGTATATAACTTAAGGTTTGGTCAGGTAAACATACATTATGTTTTGGTTAAAGTAACCTGAAATAAGTCATGTAACGCAACATAAGGTTAGGTCATATATTTAGGCCAGGCAGTGAAACGTAATGTAGCTCGACTTAATATGAATTAATATAACATAGCCCGCTGAAAAGTCACTTAACACCCTTTTGTAAAAGCTTAACATTTTACTTCAGCGGACATCTGTGCACTTTGACAAGAAAGTAGATGAGACTAAATTCAACAAATCTGAACCATACTGCGACACGGATCACCCCAGCGACGGGTTACTGCGGTAAAACCCAATTTACCATCACCACTGTAACAACATTAACGATGAACAAGACCAAATTCACATGTGACAAACGACTGTTTTTTGCCCTGATAAGTGTCCGGGGAGGAGAGTATTCAAACCAGATGGAAAACATGAAAAGTTGTACCCACCAAAATCAAAGCAGTTGGGAGAATTAGGCACCCATCACGTCAGAATATAATAAATTACATAAACAGCCAGGACCCCAAAAAGCGAACAACACAAGACCACGAAGCCAGATAATGATCGGATGCACTTACATGATAAAGTCATTATATTTCTTTTTAGAACACCATGGCATAAGACAGCACACAAGTGATGGGTCCTGCTGTCAAGTTCAAGACAAATCACTTAGCACATTTTCAAGATCACAATTTTTGGGTTGAAAGTTAAGCAGGCCTCTTTCACTCTAATCATTGGTTAAATACACTAAAGTAAAGTTTGCTTGTTTTTTATTTTATTTTGCGCAGCAGATTTAGTGAGACTCAAATTTGAGAAGCCAAATGTGAGTGCACACACACAATCTACCATTACATCCATGTCTACAGTGGTTATACTACAGCTGTGTCTGTTTGAACACTTACAGACCTAAATTGACATTAATGGCCAGTTGTGATTTCACTGGGATTTTCATTGGATCCCAATTTGAGCCAATGAGCTGTCAACAGAAGACTGTGCTACATCTTTTTTTTTTCACGGTTATAGGGACATTCCATGAAATCAGAACGGAAATGAGCTGGAAAATAAATAACTCTCGGATTATTTTTTCACCCTTTATGGGATGTTAATAAAAATGTAGTTTTAAAGTTTAGCAGCTGTCACAACACCTTCTGGACAAGCTAATAGGAGTGTGCAAACTCACTTTGACTTAAATCAGTTTTAGTAACCCCAAAAATTGGTTGTTCCACATAACTTCTCAAATCCACAGCAGTGATTCAAGACTGCACAAATCCAGGTTCAGGAAAAAAAGCAACATACTTTGTCTCGGACAAGGAAACTATAATCTGTAATTTCTACTGTTTACAATCTGTATCAGATTTAGTCCTGCTTTTTGGTCTCAGCATGGTGGGTGCACGTCATTTGACTCATGGCCTGTTTGGAGCACGAGTCCATTTTGTTGCTTCTTCGGCATCTTGTTCTCCTTGGGGGCTAATTTGGCAGGAACAACTACTGGCTGCATTGTGTGGACATGTACAAGAAAATAAACGCAACCAAACACTGCAGTCATAAACAAAACCAACGACACCAAACACTTTTTGTGTAACTTATGTGACTAGCATCAACAACTCCAAACCAGAATCATCCTTCTCACAATACACGGCACGCTAAAAGATACTGTACGTGGTTCACCAATGATCGGATTTTCGGGATTTGCTGTCCGACAGTTGCCATGTGATACTGCGGAAAACATTGGGATGATAAATAAAGGCCTAACTCTCGGAGACTCAGAGAAAGTGAAAAATGCTGCAGTTTTGAAAAATAAAGGGATTTTTGACTTCTGCTTTGGTCACAAAATGAGTTTCCCAAATGTAGAGGGTGGAAAAGGTGGAACCAAAATAGGTCATATTTAAGGACGGTTTTCAAGGATCATCTTTATAAGAAAACATCTGACGGCCGAATCCACTTTGTGATATCATTATTTTATCAAGTTGCTTTACAGATAGATAGAATTTGTTCGCATTTTTACACTTGTGGTTCCCTCGTCCTGAGGTCAATGGGGTTTTTTTTGTTTTTTTTGAAGAGCGTCTGTTTAAATAGATCCGTTAAGATTTGTTTTAAGCTTTAACACACCTTAGAAAAGGTAGACGCTAACAAGTGGCTTCCTAAAATACTGTCAAGAGAATTCAATGTGACAAACATGAGGCACTATCTCTTTACGAGCACACCTTTATAGCGTTTTTTGGTCTGTTCAATACTCACACTATTAAAACACAAAAGAATCTGCGTTAAAAGGAATCAGGACTTTGCTTCGGGGGCAATGTATTTGGCCTTAAAAAAAATTTTAAAAGAGGTGAATATTTATGAAGATTATCCTGCGCATCGTGAGCACCATAAACGTCTGTAAATCCCTGCGCTTTTGTTCCTGCAATAATCCAAAAGCCAGTGGAAAAAAAAAAATCTCAATGGCTTTTTGTTGTGGAAACCAGGGTGACGCTAAGCTCCGGGTTGGCCCACAAAAAAATCAGCCCCACAGCATGCTACAGTAATCTGCTGTTGTCGTCCACTCTGGGGCATCAGGTGTGCGCATGTGACTGTGTGTCTACGTGTTAGTCTGGGAGCTGCTGGTCTGCTCCCAGATTTAGGGGAGGAAGCCGGTGTCAGGGCCAGGAGATGGATCTCTCCCGGAGGGATCCGATAAATAAGGAAAAAAAATATCTTTGAAAAAGGGAAACGCAGCTGTTGCCAAAGGAGAAGTCGAAATGTTGGTGGCTTTGCATTCCACAGCGGCAAGGTAGGCCAGCTCACCCTGCAACGCAGTCTGGGACTCTACTTTCCCATCTCACAATTAACAACTCCCTTCCTCTTTTCTTTTCCTCTCCAGCACTCTATCTCCCTTTCCTCACCGCTCCGTCAGACTGCCTTTCCCCTCACTCCCTCTCTCATGTAGACAGTCGAACCTCAGTGGGATTCCCATTGGAAGGCCTGGGATGACCACAATGCATTTCTCTGGCTTTTCGAGAGAGAGCATATGATCCAGCCTAACCACGCTTCAATTTTCCCCCTGGGCTGAAATATATGTTAGACCTAGTGCTTGCTTAACACAGAGGCACAGCTCCAACAATAGCGGTGGTAACCAGATACCTGCATATTCGAAAACAGGTGGGCCTCGAAGAAAATCTGGAGAAAAATAATTAATGGCCCTAATAATACATCCGTCTGTGCAGTCAACACAATAATGGTGAAACGAGAGTGGAGGGAAATTTGGCCGTCTTTCCACTGAGTTTCCACTGATAAGCAAAAAGCACTCATTCAAACTGCCTTCCAAACTTAATTGTTCTTTTCTGCATGGTGAGCCCCAGTGGGAGGAAATTAGTAATGTAAATGTCAATCCATCATTCATTATGAATCCATAAATCGAATCACATCAAATTGCACGAAAGAGATTGCACTCAAGCGTGAGATTGGACGACTTCAATCTTTAAAAAGAGCTGAACTTGGGAAAGCAGCTGTTCCACTTTCTTGAGCCTGAAACATGACAACATCTGACCTGTACAATAGCTTTTAGCAGAAATTAAAGCGTTTAGCCTTTTTTTTTTTCCGGAATTGTCTCTACAAGCTCAAAACACATTGATTTGGCCAAACATACCCCCTTCCTCCTGGCAGATCCTCTGAAGGTCTGTCAGGCTGGATGGCAAGTGTCTATGAATGCCACCTTCAGGTCTCTCCACAGGGTTTTGGGGTCTGGGTTTTTGTGGGCCACTCGAGGGGAGTCAGAGGTAGTCCCAAATTCTCTGTGATCCTGTTCGCCAGACGAATGTCAGAGGCATTCCTCTCGGAATGCACAGTGGACCAACAATCATATCTTTACAACTAGAGACGAAGACTTTGACGGCGAGAGGCATACGGTGGATGCGCAATGCTTCAAAATAAAACAACTTCCTGTAGCAACAGGATTCCTCCTGAACGTCTAAACACTCCGTCTGATAAGGTATCCACGGGACCGGTCGCTCGGAGGTGTGGTTAAGTGTCGGCACAGGAGGAAGGAGTGGGCAGAGTTTCCCCTGCACATCCTTCGGGATAAGATCCTTTTATCCAGAAAGCCTCACGTCACTGGGATTAGATACACATTTATTCTGGGTGGTCTCGTTGGCAGTCGAAGCCCCGACCACTGGGGCACTGTGTGTAATGTTGTACCCCCTGAGATCTGAGCACCACAATCTTACTTTCGGTTCACTTGACTGTCCCTTATCTTTTATTTTCTTTCTGAAGTTTTATGAAGGCTCTCTCTCTCCTACGTCACCCTGTTTATCTTTTTATTACAACGCCCCCGAGTTTGGGCCACAACTTCGTCATCCACACGTTTTTCTGGACAATAATGATTTTAAATGTGAACGCGAAAGGAAAATATCACAACATTTGAAAACGAAATACTTGGATACACCTGATCCAAGCCACAAACGGTGTATATATTAACATATATATTATTATATTTTCCACGTTTGTGAGCATCAATAAAAATGCATTAGTTGGCTGCAGTATGGAATTTTTTGATTTTTTAAAATTATATATAGACGTCTCTCCATGCACATACATATATCTTGCTTCTCTTTCCCCTTGTCTTATTTTCCCTCATCTCTCTCCCACCCTGCCTGCCCCTATCCCTCCCGTCTCGGACTGTTTTCCTGTGAGTATCATGTTTGGAAAGTCAGCCTGCGGGTCAGCCTAGGGCTTGTAAATTTGTCAGCAGCAGCGCGGTTGAAAGGGAGGCTACTTGCTCGGGAGGGCACATCAGGGCTCACACGGGCCCCTTTTTTTTTTTTCTCACTGCGGACCTCTAGTTGTTTCAGGCACGTCCTCTTCGGAGAACCGACCAGTCTGAGGGGCCAAGGGGTGCAGCTTTCCCCGCGACACCGGGGTTTGATTGAGACTTCACGTATAACAAGGTGGGATTCCTTTGCTGTCTGACGAGTATATTCAAATATGCAAACTGTATCAGCGCAGACGCACGCATTCAGAGACGCACCGTTGCACTTGTGTACTTGTGAAGGCTGCATGAGTGAGGGACTACACTCATTTCCTATCCTTTGGCCCGGGCCTGAAAAGAAAACTCCACCCTAACACACTTGTCATTGTTAAATACTGTAAATGGCTACTTTAGGAGCCAGCAGGTGTGGAGGCATACATTGATCACCGCTACAGCGCGCGCACAGTGGACACCCCGCAGCAGGAGTCATCCGACCGAAACAAACTGCAAAAAAACATCATCCACAGAGACGGGCCACCTTCAGAGAAGAAAAATCAAGGTCAGTGTCCTGCAGGCCATCTATGTCATCATACAGCAAAATTAAAGAGGCTCCCTTCTGCCTTTAATTTGGACACAACTAGAGTTAAAAGAAGGAACGGTCCAAACCCCCAAACCACCATCTAAACACTTCATCAAACATAACCAAAACAATTAAAGAAAGAATGTGAGACATTCAAACCAGAAGCATATGCACCAACTTGATTTTTGTCTGGCATTCTTACACACCCCTCTGATATCTCAGAGGCAGTGGTAAAAGGACTTCATGAAAACACAACTCCATCTCCCACCTGAAACCATATCTCTTCCCACCACGTTCGCTATCTGGGACCTCTCGCTCACAAATCAGCCCGTCCCATCAGGTCCAAACTGGAACGTTTCACATGCGGCACTTACTCTGAACTCAAAGCAAAACCAACCTTAAGGTCTTCAACATAACACAGACAAAACAATATGTCTAACCCCTTGCTAACATAGTACACATCTCTTCCCTTACTATCCCTTCTATCAAAGATCCCTTCCACAAAAAGGACTCTTAGTGCACAACCATCAACTTGATCTTGCATTTCTCCCAATGCAGTGTTATCCTTATTCGCACGTTTACTGTCAAATCAAATTATAGCATTAGTAAATATGGAAATTCAAAGAACTCATCAAATTATTCCTACCAAACGTAATCGATTGTATTGAAGCCGTCTTGTTTACTTAACATAAACCATCAAGTATTCAGTCAGGCCATATAAGGAAATCCATGAGAGCCCGTTTGAATAGGCCTGAGGCAGCTGATAAAATTAATAATAAATCTGGCACATTTACACAATGGACCCAAGCGTTCACCCCATTTGTTGTTACTGATAATACGTTAAGATATACAATTATTTTATACATTTATTTGTGCATTTATTCATGTTCTTTCTTTTTAACTTACTCATCTCAGTTCAGTGGAGAGGGGAAAGGAAAGAAAAGGGCAGCAAAGCAAAAATTGGAGGAAAGAGAAGGTGTGGCAAGAGGAAGGAAAGAGGATAGGAAAACGAATGGGAGGGAGAAAAGCGGCGGAAGAATACATTTTCCTCCAACAGGTCAAGAGGGCTCTTCAGGGTGGATGACTGTGTAGAAATGTTTCAGAAATAGTGCATTCATCCTTGACTTATGGCCAAAAACCTGTGGCATCGAGGGTCTTTGACCTTTGACCTTCGACCATCAACTAGTCGCTAAACTTTTTATTTTGCAGTGCTGGTGATTTAAAATACAGCATTCTTCAGGTCACATGAAAACATGTTTGTTGATATTACAATGACTGCCACCCTTGACCACCAAATTCTAATCAGGTGACTTCTCGAGTCCAAGTTAAAGTGTCAAATTTGACGCTACTTTCCTCCTTTTGTCTCTCTTCTTCTGTTTTTATGGTCTGGAGATAAATCCCAGCAGGTGGCCCAGTGGCATCGCAGAAGAATGTGATAGCGGAATGTTTACCGTGACATTAACGCCATTCCCGTCAGCCGCGACCATCTCCATTACCGGAACAAGCCTCTCCGGCCGAGCAAATGACTGGGTCATTACAATAATTGATGGAGTTAACTGGGCACACAAGGACAGGCCGAGTTCAGCGGTTCACGGGTTCACAACCTCTTTTAACACCAGGGTAGACCATAAATTCCAGACACATACCGACCAGTGTTTACAGAAAGCCTGTACTGTGGAGCAAAATATGACCGTTAGGATTAGAAAATATCAAGTCAAACACAAACCCACCTGTCCTTCATCATGCCATCTGAAAACAGGTGGGACGGGATTTACAGCCGTTCCACATCGACAGAACAGAGTGGTGGTGATTCGGTGTGCACTAATGCCGCCTATGAGATCCACATGGTCATACTTCCTCACCTCTGTGCGCCCTGTCACAATCACCAAACCCAAATATGGATGTGTGGAATAAAGACTAGAGAAAAACAAACACTCTATAAGCGCAGTTAATTTACCCAGACAAGAATCAGGGGGAAATGCATGCAAAAAAATCAACAAGGCAAAAATGTAACTCAAGATGGCATTACTGCACTTTCAGCAAGAGTGCACATAGCCACACACATACAGCACATGTAGAGGAAGTTGTTGAGGTAGCACTACAACAAAAATACAGTGAGAAGGCCTGATTGCCTATGATTATTTTGAAATAGTGTCACCGAAAATGGTGCCCTTTCACGTCCGATTCATTTTTTTTTGGGGGGGGGGGCCTCGAAATGCCTTTAAACTACATTTGGACCACCCGCCTTGACGTTATATCCTCCCTCATACTATAATCCGTATTGCTGTTCTAATCTATTACAGGGTCTGTGGTTTAATACACCATGTGCCGTCTGTGCATTTGAACTCCTGCAGGAGGCCAGCGTATCAGCCATTTTCAGATCCACTGCTTCCTGTTGCACAGCATGTCGTCAAGAGTGCTGAGGTTGTTTTTTTTTTTCCATGCCGACGACTGAAACCGAGTAAATGCATCTAGGCGAAGTGAAGCAATTAAAAAAAAAAAAAAAAAAAAGAGACCAAAAGAAAAAGGGCAAAGCCAGGCAGCGCAGGAGAGCACAAGAGACGCGAGGGAGGACGGTAAATCTCTGCCCCATCCACCTCAGGCACAGCCGAATCCCCCCACGCCTGTACCCAGAGGTGATAGGTGGGAGTAGGGGGTCCTAATCAGATGTTCCACACGGGTTATCGTCCACCCGGCCACCCTCCCCCCTCCGTTTTCGTGCTATCATCACACTCATCCATCCTGCGCCGCTATCGCCCCGGGCTGGAATGAAGAGTGTGTTTAGGACACATCAATACGTGTAATCTCTGTGTTTAGCCCCAATCTCAGCCGCCATCTCGTCAAGTCAGACGGTTATGGCTCGAGAGGGGGAGATATGATCGGCATGGATGAGCTGAGGGGTGGAGGGATGATGGTGCGTGTGCACAGTTACAGCGAGGGGGGGGGGGGGGGACGGGACTGATCTCTCATCAATGGTTATTTGCCGACCTGAGGGCACATATAAATCTCCATCTACGAGTTGCAGCCACAGTAAATGGTTTGTCATGTCAGTTGCTCAAACCAAGGAACAGTTATAGGAGGCATAAATAAACTCGTGCTCGTCCTTTAGGACGGACATAGAGACAGACAAGTCGGACTGGAAAAGGCACAGTCTGGTCAACCGGATATGTTTTCCCCATCAAGCCTGTTTGTTTCTTGCGGCAGCTGGATGTTTTGCCAGGGAACTTGACAACCAATACAATCCAAACACGGGAAAAAAAGGGAGCACTTTAAGACAGTGAAACTCAATAAGAAAAATTATTTGTATATCTTGGGCCATTCTCGAACATGGTTGCAAGTTCACATGAACTTGGAGCGGCAGGGAAAGATCCGATTCTGTAAACAGACGAAAGCAGACGCGGGCGTTTGTAGTTTGTAAATGTCATTTTTCTCACCGTCGCAAGTTTCCAAGTTTCTGTCACAGAAAAAATTCCTTTATTCAGCTTCGGCATTTCTCAAATTCCCCGCTTAACTTCTGGCTCATGCTGTTTATGGTATATACTCAAAGCTGAGGTGCAGCGGCGGGTGGTCCTCTGCTCTGGTCTCTGGGGCTTTGAACAGGCAATGACTCAAAACAGTTTCGAAATGTTTTAAATTGTAATGCCGAAACTGCCTTCTGCATGGAAACAACTGACCCTTTGATTGGATCCAAATAATTATTTGATCGCACCAGGGCTTTTGGGGCATGTTCCGCTGCTAGAAATGTGGCTTATCTGGGCTTAGGCGCTGCGAAATGCGACCAGGCAACGTAAAACAAGGAAAAAGACATTTTCAGGGCCTTCCATTCCGAATAAGCCCAGGGCCGTCTGGACCCTGCTAATCTCCTGAAAACCCACTTCTTAAGGGCTTGTTTGCCTTTCCAGTGTGGGAGGTACGCTGGTGGCGAGCTTGGCTGTCGAGGCAAGACGACTCGTGACAGCTCAGCTACAGCCCTGCGCTGCGCTGGGTTTGTGCAGAAACACAAAAGAGAGAGGCCAAGAAGCGAATAAAGGTGATTGTCACCTTTATTATTTCTTGATGACTACACAAAAGCATAAAAAAAATAAGTTTCAATATATTTGAGGGAGAAGGGGCTCACTCGACTTTTCATAGAGGGGAAAACCCTTAAAATGGCCACGACTAATCTACAAAACTATTCACAACCATTTCAAGCACAAGAGCACTTATGAGAGAGGGTTTGTGAAGAGAAGAAACATAAATTGTTGCCCATAGTCCTTCTAGGTAAGTCATAGTTATGGTTATTTTTGTTTTAACTACAGCAATAAATATACTTTGATGAAAATCGAATCAGAGACACATATGGGATTAAGCTTTTGAGGAGAAAAACAGTCGGTGGGTTAAACTCGCTGGTCAATCAATTTAGAAAATGTGAAGTAACAAGAATGACTCTTTGACCATTAATGGGTTTTCCCGGGCTATTATGGGCCTCACCCTCCGGTAAAACCCAGCAAGCAAACAGAAAAGGACGGAGGAGCCAACAACCAACCACCCACCTGTCCGTATACTGTAAGCCTGGCCTGGGAGAGCTATGGCGGCGCAAACTGGTCGCAGCTAAATCCAGAGGACACAGGAACGGCATTTGGGGATCCTGTTCTTGCGACCCGTGAAACCAAAGCCATTCCTGTGCATTCTAGCTCCGTCACAACCACGAGCTAACAGCTCCACCACAAAAACCAAAGCTGATTGGAATAGAATATTTCCCCCCTTGCTGGCTATTAACAACCTCAGAGAGGCTTTGGATATTTGCACAGAGATATGGCACTCCTCATTCATTCTTGTATTTGTTTTCCACTGGGATGCACCTGACCAATATTAGTCCACAATGTATTACTTTGTGACAGATTTATAGAAGGTCTGTCACTGTCTGTGCTGGTGACGTCTCAGCTGGAGTTCAGTCTTAAAATAAAAAATATATATCCTAGATTTGTTCATAAAACGGCCACATTCTTGCACATTAAGCACTACCTATCTCCTTTATTGTGTTATTGTGATAAAATATCATGATTTTTCTACAAATGCCATGAAAAATGCAAATGCATCACTGGATTTCATGCTGGGGCATAAATGTTTTGAGTCAGAAAAAAATCAAAAGAAACAAAATCTACAAACCAACAAGTGGAAACAGGCCCTAAACTCCAGTCAACAGTAACCGTTGCAATTACCCCAGCGCACCACTGTGCTTTATGGGACATATGTTTGGAGCTGCAGCACGTCGCACAGCGTGGGTCACACGGCACACGTCGCGTCCCTCCACTGGACCTCAGTGGAAAGAGGCAGCAGGGACGTCTGCGAGGCAGTGATGAACGTGCTATTCTAGGAATGAAGATGAAAAAGGAGCTGGAAGGTATGCTTCTGGTCTGATTTTTTTTTCTTCTCTTTTCCTTCCAGCGGATGATTCTGAACAAGTGATGAAAGCAAAGGGGAACCGACGGCCGAACAAGAGGTCGACATGAATCACGCCGAGGGGCAGGCAAGATGGTTTGAGGAGAGCACACTCGAGACTGGATGTAACGCAGGGGCTCTTAAATCTGCCCACGTCCCGGTGGAATAGCCTGAGAAAATGAGCTCTCTATCTGTGCTACTGCTGCAGCTGGCTGTGAAAGACATCAGGTCGGCCTGATGCTTAAATCATTGCCATTGTTTTAGCTGCTACGGGTCAGTTTCATGTACGCCTTCATGCAGCGAGGATCTGCCTGTGTAAATAGGTAAATCCAGCTCTAAAATCAGATACAAAGTGTAATAACAATGGCTTTCTTTCCTTTGATTCGACTTTACAGTCCGCTCTACACTTGATCCTGTCCGATATTATGCTAATTGGTTCAGACGGGTTGTTTGACTTTCTTGCTTGTCTTCATTTCATTTATCTTGATACTGATTCACAGTTGCACTTTGGTCCACACATGACATCCAGATTTTTTAGCCAGGTTTTTAAACAGGACGGACCACCCAGAAGTGTTTCAGGCACCGTTCTCCCGCAGCTTTTCTGACTTTCCTCCACTCAAACGGCCGCCAATTGAGCAGGAGACACATTAAAAACTAATTGGATGGCGATGACACACGGTAGTCGCACAAGGCCTTATTTGCAAAGCAGATGGGGAGCCTTGGCCTGTCCAACATTAATTACAATCACATTCGGGGAGGAAGCCGTCCCCCCTGCGGGGAGGCGGTTAGGACTCTGTGTACAGCTGGAAGAGATGGCAACCTAATCCCCCCCTGGTCACCGCTGAAATCTGAGGGAATCGTCAAAAGATGCACAGGACGTGATTAATCAAAGTGGAGAGCCAGATGTGCAACATCACAGGAGCATAAACCTAAACTGACACAGCACAGGAATACCAAAAACCACAGACGCACGGACACCACACCATCACCACCGCACTCCCCCGGGAGAAGCCAGCAAAGGGTCCCCGATATTCGAGACCGCAACAACAACCACCTTCTGTCCGAATATCTGGTTTTCATCACCACATGTTGCAACACCAATACTCCGAGGACCAATAAGTACGGAGGCATTTTTTGAACTTGGTCACTTCCACCGGATCCTCTCCTTCATGTGTGGTATTTTGAGTCTCTTAAATGATTTATAAAGGTGTGGAGTAAAAAAAAATGTGCGAAGGACTAAATGTTTTAGCGGAAAGGCCGAAGGAACGCGAGGCCTCATTCTTCAGCTATGACACATTCCCAGTGTTCCTGTGATGTTTAATAACAATGCCTACAGTTCCCACCAAGAATGACAATCAATCTGGATTTAAGCCTCCACGTCCACCAGGTCTGACTCTGTTTATCCTCGGGCGATCTGTTTAGAGTCTCCCAGTAAACACTGGAGCTGCTAATGGAAGGAAGGGCTCATGGCTTTTATGTTGCAAACTCTTTAAAGCGTCGCCCTTCATCGTCACTGGGGCTAATTAAAGACAAATCTCCTCATGTAACACAAACAATGCGGCGCGGGTTTACGCACAGGAACCACAACTTGACGCGCTGGAGGTCAGCGGCAGGAATAGTCTGATAATACCAGCGGTGATGGTTGATTGTTTTGTTGGGGGTATAGGTCTGTTTTTATTATTATGATTCCAGAGAAAGCATAAATCAGAGAGTACACAACAGCCCGCAGGATTTCGGTCCTATAAATGAACCGGGGTGGGCCATGGTCCAGGACGCATAACAATAAATAACTCCTGAACAATACGAACCATCAGAGGTTTTTCTTATTCACAAAACGGATCGTGGAGTCGGCTTTGTATACACAATCATCTCAATCATGATCCAACAATACAATACGCGTAATGTTGAACCTGTGGTGCGTTCAAGCGTTGTGACGTGTGCGTCAAAAATGTGCTCCAGGTGCGGTGATTACGCGGTCGTCCCACTTCCTGCGTTAACATTTTGGAAATAAAAGAGTCAACTCCCAAAAAGCTGGCAAAATTTTTTTGTGGAGTAATATTCCCCTTTTAACGCAGAGCTTGGTAGAGTTTTCCACAATTAGCTCTCGTTCCCAACACCTGTTCAGATTTCAGCACGAGCCCTTCCGCTGAGACTTTCCACTGGATTCGTGCATCCCACAAACAGAAGCGAAGGGACCGTGGAACACCTCTTCCAGAAGGGCACTTTGACGCACAGCACAGGCACCATTTTATCATAAAATAATCACATAGAACTCACCTAAATTTTTTCGAAGCTCATCGCCATATCCGCATCTTCCCGAGAAAGCATCAATCCGAGAGTACACTACTGACCGCAGGATAAGTGAACCGAGGTGGGCCAATGCCCAGGGAGAGGCATGACAATAAATAACTCCGAAACGATACAAACCAGTGTTTGTTTGTTTGTTTTTTTTGTTTTTTTCTTACTCACAAAACAGAGCGTGGATCATGTCTTGTGTGCAAAATCAACTCAATCATGATCTGGAAATACACGTGCGTCATGTGGCTCCCGTTGTGTGTGTTCAAGCGGTGTGACGTCAAACAATTAGCTCCAGGTGCGGCGAGCACACGGCCGATGCGAAAAAACGATTTAATTTCGTGTCCCACTTTCTGCGTTATAATAACAGGAATGAAAGAACCACCGTCACACTGACAACACGTTGCTCTCGCTCGCGACACCTGTTCTCGATTCAGTAATCACATAAAACAAATGAAGAAAGTCGGAACCGAGAAGCGCTGCGCGTGCACAATCGCGTCTTAGTTCCGATAACTCACCCAAATTTACGAAGCTCATCACCATATCCGCGTCGTCCAGAAAGGCCGTTTCTTGGTATGTCGCCAGAGGAGGGCTCTGGGTCGTGCGTGTGGCCTGATATCGGTCCAGCAGGCCTTCCACTTGCCTCTTCTCGTCGCTCGATATGGTGTTGTACAAGTCCAACATGAAAAGCGGAGCGGAGTTGTACTTTCCGAGGGACAGATGCGGCCTGGGTCTGTGCGGCAGGCCGAGGATGGACAGGATCTCCTTCTGCATCTCCCTCTTCTCGTGCGTCCGCAGCCGCCGGTGGATGAAGCCCGGGTGCACTTCGTGGTGTCCGTCCAGTGAATAGTTACTCCCCAGCACCGGGAACATGCAGTAATACGCGCTCCACCACAATCCCACCAAGGCGAGCCAGCAGCGGGTCATGGTGTTTGTCCCGCTGAGCTCTCCGGAGCCGCGAGTGTGTCTGTCCCAGGTGCGCAATTAGCGGGGTGTTCGCCCGAGTCCGTCCGCCTGTGTGGTGCGCGCGCGCTGGTTGTCCGAAGCAGCCACAGATCAAAAGCGGGAAAAAAGTGTCGTATCAAGCCATTTGAAATAGTTCCTCAAGCAAAAACGAGCCGAACGGGGTCGGTGCCGCTTTCATATCCGAGTCGCGCAGTGGTGCTTCGGGATAAAGTGCACCATGTGAAACTGCGGTGAGGGAGCGCTCTGGGGAAGTTTGTCAGCAGACGCCGTCCAACTCAGCAACAACAACTCCGACAAAGTGTGCCATTTTACGCGAAGAGGATAAATCTGGCCTCGGAACTACGCGGCTCTCCAAAAGTTGAGCTCAGACTAAAAAAAATATGTCCACTGAGCCGGTCTCATTCCTCTCCTCCTTCAAGACACAGGAATCAGCAGGTTGCTCTCCGGATGCGCGTGTACGACCCTGTTTACTCCCATGTCTGTGTGTGTGCGTGCACGCGCGCACAGAAACCGCCCACTACACGCGTATATGGCCAGAGGTGGAGCTCTGGGAAACGTCAACTTTATATTTGCAATCTATTTAAACAAATGTGTCAATTTAAGTCTTTGCCATTTACATTGTGTGTCGTTCACATGGCTTATTTCTTTTTCGTAATATTTATTGGATGGTATCATTGGGGGTATGTCCATAACTTCGCTGTGGCCATGTGTGAAGCTTCAACTTTTGTATCATTGCGCTTCACGTGCTTTTACTTCATTTCCCGAATTAATAACTTTATGAAAACGTTGACTCAGTGAAAGTGACAGACCTTCTATGATGACGAAGGGTTGGCGCCTTCACACGTCCAGAGCCGAGGCGTGTCTGCTCCGTTGACGCAGAATACATGTCCAGTTGAGGCACGACCCCTGACGATGGAGTTGGAAACAGCAAGCAATTACCAAGCCTGAGGAAGATATGGAAAAAAAAATAATGAAAATAGCCCAAAGCAATAATTACACAATCAAAAGCTTAAAGGAGCAAAATTTGACTTTTTTTATGGCAATAATAGAAATTGTCAATATCAGAGAAAAGCTTACCAGTCCTTCATTCGTATATGTGCACACGTAAAGGAATTCTACAAAACCATTATTTTCCTTCCTCCTTCCTCTTCCTCTCGTGATTCTTTTCACCATAACGTGTGTTATGTCTTCATGGTCCCTCAGGACTGTGATGGTCCTCGTGATAAGGCCCCCAAGGTGTCCATATCTCCCTGTGTCTCTGCCGCTGCTGTCAGAGCCTATCTTGTCTTTGTATTTGACGATTGAGAACCAGCATCAAAGCTGCACATACCTCCACAGACACACACACACACACACACACACAGTTGATAGGCTTCCTGAGTAGGCTCATACGCCATCAAATGAATAAATGATGATTGCATTATTAGTATTTCTCTTCAAATCAGCAACAGAATGCCTCATCTTCTTTCTATGTTATTGTACACTCACTTAAAATGGTGTATTCTTTTGATCATCCGCCTGCACTGAGTTTGTACAATTACTGGGGGGGACGGGAAACCATTTTAAATAGCCCACTTTTACATGTCTATAACATTTTGCTTGACGTTGAGCAAGTGTTTGTGTGTCCCTGGAAGCAGAGCAGGTGATGGGCGTGTTTGTGCGTGTGTGTGTGTGTGTGTGTGTGTGTGTGTGTGTGTGTAACATGGTTGAACTGGAAGCAAAGGGAGGGGGAGGAAACATTAAACAGAGGTTCTGTGTCCTGTCATCTAACTGTCTAGACAGGACACCTCCTAGACCTAATGAGGTCTTTGTCTGTCTGTATCTATCTCTTTTAGTCTCACATACACACACACACATGCATACCACCCAAATGCACAGACGCACACGCACACACACACACACACACACCCTCATTATACGTCATGGTTAACATTTTTCCTGTGGGCCATTTTTCTGAAAGGTCACCGAGGAGTCCACACGAACCTGAACACGCGAGATGTGACCAGGTTGCGCTGTGTGCTTTGCTTTTGTGTTTTATGTGCTTAAGCAAGACAACGCACAACGACAAAATGAAGGGGAAGAGTGCCCCAAACCCGTAGGAATGCTTACACCTGGCACAGACCGGACAAAACCTCTGCAGCAGTTATATTCGTGCGGACGCTCAGGACACACATGGGCACGCATGCACATGTACACAAGCACACACGTCCTATCCCACATATCTAGTGTTTTTCACTCAAAGTCAATGGCGAGCTGTGGCAGGTTTGCTATGTTTGATGCCTGTATGCAGTCTTTTTCGTTGTTTCAGGACACTCTATAAATTCCACCTGAAGTGGAAGAACAGAGAGAAGCCATTGTTTCAGTGAACTGTACCTGAGGGAGGGAAAGATAAATTTGACTGCAAATTACAATGTCTGCTCTACTCTGATTACATATTATTTACTCCGATCAGTGCCAATTTTTTTTTTTTGCCAAAAATAATTACAGGATTTGCTTTTCTCATGTCTCTGTCCAGCTCCAAAATGCAAGTACTCTAATGAGACTGCCTGCTGTACACCCTTTAATGGTGCAGTGTAAAATCAATTCCAATTTTTTTTTTTTTTTTGAACTGTACATCTGTGGCTGAATTTTGTGGTCCCCAGTGCTGCGGAGGTAGCTGTATAAAGGAACATCTCAGTGTTGGTATAGAGCTAAAATATATACAGAATATCGTGGAGTGAATTACATTTAAACACAATGGACGTACCATTACATCTTGAAATACCTCGGCCTTCAGGAGTGACACTGTGCTATAATTTGCTGTCCATTTAGAGTCAGGTCAAAAGTTTTCGACAGACCATAGACAAATGGAAAGAGATGGGCCTCCATCAGGCGGGCTAGTTCCACGCAGACGATGAGATGTTCAATATGGAATGCATCTCTGTGTAATCTGTAAAAAAACAATAGACACCTGTCAGGGTACTATAGTGCATTAACAATATCCCATGCAACCTTTACCTTATGTAAATCAACCACATGTAAAATATGTTAAATACAATCAAATAATATGCCTAACATTCAAATGCGTGACATTTGGAGAATTGCTGATAATAAAAATAAAAAAAACAAGCTTAAAACTTAAAAACTTAAATTTAAAGATGCCACGGGAGGCTATAGGAAAAAACATTCATGGACATTATTCAGGTTTTTTTGTGACGTAAAAGGTCGGCAGTCTGTGTCACAGTACGGCCTCATTGAATATCTACACCTTCCTCACCACATTTGGACATTTCTGTGCCACTGAAGAAAGAAAAATAAAAACACTGCGCGGGTGAGGTTTCACTTTGCTTACGCAACAGTACAAGGTCAAAAGGAAAGGTGGGCTACTGTGCCAGTGTGTTTGGTTAAGGTCACTGCAAGGGAGCGAGAGAAACACCACAATCCACTGCCTGCATTAACGGAGGTGTGAACTGTCTGGGGAACGGCATTTTTAAACTAACTTTTACGCTCCCTCCCTTACTCCCAGTCTCCCCGGACATACAGTATTTGCATTGTTATTGTGTCTACAAGAGGGAGAGAGAGAGGGAGGGGAGGGAAGGAAGGGAGCGAGCTACATGAACAAAAAAGAGTCCACTGCAAAGTACGGTAAGCTCCTGGCATCTGTCCTAATTTTCAAAAGAGGACCAGCTGCGACTGGCATACTTTCTACAATTCCGCGCTCCCAAGTTCCACACCGCAATCCCGACTCCCCAATACCTCCAAGTCACTGATTGGGTTTGACCGCCCCTTGAGAGCACAGAGTGTCAGACATGTTTTCATAACCCCGAATCATCACGCCAGCTTTTAGGGTGTTATTTTTTTTTCTTCTTCTTCTTCTACTTCTTCTTCCCCTCTGATTCTAGGGTGGAGTCGTGGAATTACTGCAATTCTATGCATAATCTACATAAGCTACTCTTTTTCTCCATGCCGTTCGAATCAATAACATTTGGAATACATGTAATACCGGCGACAGCACGTGAGCGACCAGTCCAGGGGGCCTGGTTTAGGTTCTGACAGTCGGCGCATATGGCGCCCCGACAGACGGAACACTGTGATTAGGTGGGGGAGGGGTGGGCGGGGGTGTCACGCTGTCTGCAAACGCTGGATTTCACTCCATTTCTCAGCCCTCGCGCACAGCAGTGATGAACTCACTGTAAATGACATCTACAGCTGAGCACAATGTTCAGCTGAGCTCTCCGGTCTGATGGCATGGGATGTAAATGACACCTGAATTCCTTTTGCTGAAGTTCAATTAAGTAATGCAGAAAATAGCACACACCCTTGTCGTGCATGTGTGTGGACATGTGACCATGGTTCAAGTTTTTCTTTTTTGTTCAATGCTGACCACAACCGAGTGTGCTTCAGGGTGGTTTCTCTATGTCTGTGCTATGAATTTATGTAAATTGAATTTCCAAACGTGAGCATCCAATCTGGTTTCAGATCTTCTGATGATTTTCATTTATCACCATTTCTGTGAAGTGTATCTTCAGGAGAAGAGGATAAAATATTGGGTTTCGTTTTTATTATAATATTATCCTGAAAGTCAAGTTAATAATGAGTATCCAATCAATTAAATGTCAACTATCACTTTGTCACCATCTATATTATTTCAAACATTTAACGTGACAGGGCTTGAGTTACAGCTGACTCAATATTTGGCCTTATCTGTTAAAATCCAACAATTTTTATTTGTTTTAAATAATTCATCAAACCATAGTCTTTCACCACAAACCCTGACAATTGCGGAAGGACCCCTGGGGCACAGTCCGGCTACTTCCTGGTTAGAGAACCAATCCATCAGCAGTGGAGGGTGGATTGGTACAGAAAGCAGAGAGCACCATCACCCTTGATTACAGCTGTAGACAGGAAGGGGATAAAAAAAAAAAAAAAAAAAAAGGGGGGGGGGAAGCAACACGGACAGATAGCAGGGTTGGCTAGAATCATTTAGAGGCACGCTGAGCTGGAATGAGGCAACAAAGACAGAGCCTGTGTCAAAGGGAGACAGATAAAGAGCAAGGTTGACCTGTTGGCACCAGCGCTATCAGCAGCCACAAGCATCTCCGCTCTTATCCACGGCACCCGTCTCCACTACTTCCACCTCTCACCCCCCCCCCCCCCCCCCCCCCCCCCCCCCCCCCCCCCCCTGTCGTTTTTTTTTCCCCCCCCCCCCTTTCTCACCCTGTCTCTGGCGTGTCTTTTTAAGAGGGAATGTACGCAGACCTGCGCCCACATCGACGGAGGCTGAAAGGCTGGGGAGCACCTCCTTGAAGTAACCCAAAGCGGCGCGTTTGGCTTGAGAGCAGTGATTCCTGATCAGGAAATATTTGACAGCGATCCTTATCATAATACTGAAACAAGGTCAACTGTCAGCGTTTGCAAAAACAAACCCGAGTATTTATCGTCCCTGGTCCTCATTAAATAGCTTAAGATTGGAAATAAACCCGGCTCTCTTGATCAAAGCAGAGAAGCGCACTGTCAAGACTGAGGCGTGTTATCAACAGAGACGTACATGACCCAGTCTATTGTTTCGTAAACATCAACGACGTGAGAGAAAGTGCTTCCTGCAGTATAGGGCCATTGCAGTCCTGTGGAGATTCAACAGAATCTGCTGCAGAGTTTTTAATTAATAAAAAAAAAGAAAATAACCCAAATTCTTCCAATCACCTGTGTTGACAAATTTCCATCACGATGTCCCTGATGGCTGAATGAGCGGTTCACATTTTAAACCTGATTAATCGTGCGTAACGAACTCATTCAAAAATCTCCCCCATTAACTCTGCCCTATTTGAATTTTACACGCCGCATTATATGCGACATGTGACATACCAGCCTGTGTTTACATCCGAACTAGAAAGGAACCTTTCTTCTGCAAATTTGGGCTTAAACTCAAACCAACCACTTTTATAACTGTAAAGCTTAAAACAAGTATGAGAAGCAATAATATCCCGCCACTTATACGCCGAGAACAGTGTGGCACACCGCGCCACCGAAGTGTCCTGCTTGCTGCTGGTGCTGTTGGCATCCTCCCCACATCAAAGCAAAGCCCACTACAATGGCCCCCCCCATGAGGGTAATGTGATTTAGTTTGATGTGGATTAACAACTTCCGGACAACTGCAGACCAGACAGATTGAAGGAAATGAGGAAAAACCTTCTATCTGGAGCTGGCTTTGAAACTGGGAGTCGAGAAAAAAAAAAATGTTTGGTTAAGATGGGTCAGAGATGAGTGCCACACAGTTCATTCTGTTTTCCCACGAGACCACCGAGGTTGCACACAGGGCCTTGGATCATTAGAAAAAGGCAGAGGAGTTGAGGAGCGGCTGATAAGGAAAAGAGGAAAATCGAGTTATTCAAATTTCTTGAATTTATTTCCATTTCAGCAGTTCACTGTATGGAAAACAATCCTCAGACCCTACGACACGATGCAAGAGAAAGACAAAGTAGGCTGCTGCAGGTAACTGGTGTGTGTGTGTGCACAAGCATTATTCTCTATTTCTACTATTGTTGCGATCATCGTAGGGAACTATGACTGCAGTCAAGTCAAGTCAAGTCAAGTCAGCTTTATTGTCATTCCACATATGTAGGATATACATACAGGGAACGACACATGGCTTCTCACAACCCACAGTGTAAGACAACGTGCATGAGGTATACCATTTGACGTAAGACACAATGTATAAATTAAAAGTATAGTAAAAGTAGAACACTTGCAAGTGTAAACAGTACAAGTGTAGGTGTGCAATATGGCAATTGTTAACATTATAAAGTTTAAATATAAATATTAAAAAAGGCAGGTGTACACAGTAAAGTATAAAAGTGCCAAGTGTAACAGATTTTAACCCGTAAAAAGATGTGAAGCGTAGTTTCCTTCTCTGCTGCCTTCTCTTTTGGAACTTAAAGAACAAGTGGTTTCGAATTCACCTCTCTCAAAATCCGACAAACATTATTAGACACCAAATACCGGGCTGCTGTGACGCAATCATCTCCTCCTTCTCATTTCCTCCGAGGCGGGGCGTTGGGACCCCAGACAGGAAGCCACAGGTTCAGCAGCCAATCACATGTCGGAAATCTGTCAGATCCTTGTGGTTTGCCATTGGCCCACATCAGAGCGACGTGCTCGGCGAGTCTCTGAGATTTTTTTTTTTTTTTTTTTTTTTTTTTCCTTCTTTCTTTTTCAACTCCAAAGCCACCAGGGATTCCCTCCGGCTGCTGCAATCTGTGCCCAACCCATGAACGGTTACAGAATTCAACCATTAAAAAGGGAAGCAATCTGTAAGAAACACGGAAATCTGTGAATAAACCCAACACCCCACAGAGCCAGAGGAGGCTTTCAATTGTTTCATGCTGGGAAAGTCAAGTACATATCAATCCTTGTAAAGTGAGCGAGTGAGTGAGTGAGTGAGCGAGTTAGTGCATGTGTGTGCGCGCACATGCCTTAGGAGTTTCCCTGTAAGGCGTTACTCTTTCAAAATGAATTTCAGCAAACCCAATTAGTGGCCTTTCTTTTTCTTTTTTTTTAAAGCACCTGGCAACACATTTGGGGACTTTTTGGATGAACTTAAGCTACTTGCCATAGAAGAGAGTCAACAGTACAGCCCTGCAAAAAAAAACAAAAAAAAAAACACACGCCTCTCTCTGCATCCTCTCTGCACAGTGAGTGGCAGAGAGTCTGAGGCGCAGCTTGTCGCCCAAACGGAGACTTTGTTCTGCGTGAGAAAGCAAAGTCCCCTTCAGAAATGCACCGCCACCCTGACATTTTCCAGACATTACCCGTGCGTGAACCCAAATGTCAGCCCTCCCAGCTCCCAAGTGCAATAATGTCCCATTGAGCCGAGGTGCGCACGGTAAAAACCTGCACAGGAAAGACTTGCACGTACAATGCGATGACATCGTGAGTTTTGAGCAACATGCTCCGTTTTGCACATTGACCACAGACATGCTTGACACAGTCCCCTTTCTTTCTAGCTTCCTGCCGAATTCACAGCTGAACAAAAAAACTGAAGAGTCCTTCTCCACCGAGCCGATGGAAAGGATTCACATGGGTTGACAAACAAACCCCGAAGATGTGAGGCAATCAAGAGGCTGTGAATTAATTACAGGGAGGAAAATGTGCGACTGAATGTGTTGAAACCGCAGCAATGCCCGTTTCTCCCTCCTAAACATAGCTTTGAGCCGATGGAGGAGGAGGAGGAGGTTTGAGTCCAAGTACTGGAATAACTGCATCCCTTCTGGGACATGCTGACTGAGCGGTTTGACTCCGCTGCGAGGAGTTTGAGTCTGCTGGCGTCCACAGAGGCAGGTTAAATTAAATTAACGGTTAACGTGTCTCCCTTTGTGAGCCGTGACCATCCATCGAGAGGAGATATTTATAAAATGACAGTGTGGCGAGAGATTGATCTAAATAGCTATCGTTCCCAGGATAAGGATGATGGTAAAATGTCACTCTTTACCGACACATAAATGGAGCAGAGAGACTGGGTCAGCGAGGAGTTGCCGAGAATGGACCGACAAGGGGCACTGCCAGGATGTTCCCCTGTTAAATTACAGGCCTGGGATGATAAGCCCTGCATGTTTACACTCCAAATCTAGTCCCGCCAGTAAATTATAATACGGCCGTCGCATTTATAAACAGCGGGGACATATTTTAAGGCCTCCAGTGGCGTGACTAAAGCAGTGACAGCTATATGCAACGGTTCAATGCAAGCCACTTGTACATGGTGAAGCCAACCACGAGCTTACTGGGATCAGGATTAGCTTAAAATGTTTACAGCAGGCGATCCAAAGTACTACTTGTTCCTCTACAACTATGGCCGAGTCAGCCGGCGAACCACGCCAGTAGGCTGCGAGACGCCAAAAAAGGAAAAAGTTGTTTATGAGGGAAATTGTGTGACATAAATAATATGTACGCTGTGTTTGGTCCTGCAGTGGAAACCTGGCAGTTGGCTGCTTCCTCTTGTACTTATCAAGACTGGCCAGCAGACTCTCGCCGTGATGCCAAAAGGTCACGGACGCTGGTGTTATCTCGCCTCGACTCCGTCCTCTCTCACAAACAGGAGGAGGATGGGGGAGATAATGGAGGACAGATTGACAAAGCTGCAAAATAGAAACGGCGCGCACTTCCTGGCACTGGGAGACGGATGATCCGCGCTCGGACGCAAAGACAAACACGAGGACACTTTCGCGGGGGGGGGGGGGGGCGCATCGCATATAACAAGCTAAGCAAATACAGGAGAAAAAAAACAGAGGGAGCAGCAAAACAGAAAACACGGTGGAAGAGAGATAGTCTTTTTAAAAATAATGCTCCGGACTCTCCTGCGGCACCAGAAGGGGAAGAGCCCGAGCTATTTCTGTTACCACTACCAGGGTTGTATCAGCAGTGTCAACAGTGGATGCCATTACAAGAGTAACAGCGTGCGCCACTAGTATTGAAAAAAAGAATCCTGAAAACAAGTAGTGACGTTAGTATTTGGCAGTATTTTGGAACTCCTGAAACCCTAAGAGCATTATTTCAACTCTCACAGCAGGTGGCTAAATTAACGAGAGGCCAAATAGAAAGTCAGGGAGTGAATTTAACACCAATTTGAGAGTGCGACGTGAAGCTGAGCATGCGCAGTTACATCGGAGATGTTCCTGTGAGAGGGCAGCAGTGACTGGGAGACTAAGCCGAGGCCAAGTGTTGTTTCAGCTTTAAATATCTTTTTCCCCAAAAGGGTTTGTGAACAGACCAAGGGGTCAGAAGATTAATGGGATTGTATTAGCGACAGGTGAGGACAGCATCCGTAGTGAAAGTCCCAGAGGTAATGCCACTTCTGACAAAGGCACACAGAAGCAACGACTCTATATATATCTATATATATAAAATGGATAACGTGTCTCTATTTCCTCCCATTGCATAAAAAACGCTATCTGTATGTAATTTGGAGCCAAAATCTGCCCAGTCATGGTGAGGGAAGTTGTGATTCTGATCGCGAATCACGCCGGTTTATTTAACCCTGGAGTATTTCCTATAGATGTGGGTGCGTTACCGCCATTGTAGAGATTCAGGGCAAAAGGGGTTTCCAAGCATTATCTTTAACGCAGCGACCAGTGTGAGCCCTCCAGGAAATCAACGCTTGACCATGGA
This sequence comes from Colistium nudipinnis, assembly GCA_016785305.1. Lineage (NCBI taxonomy): Eukaryota > Metazoa > Chordata > Actinopteri > Pleuronectiformes > Rhombosoleidae > Colistium > Colistium nudipinnis. The sequence goes on from JAFBJU010000882.1 coordinate 42,634, forward strand.
TATGCTAAATAAATCAATACTAAATAAAGACTGAACAGCGTCGAGATTTCAGTGTGTGTGTGTGTGTGTGTGTGTGTGAATCAGTGGGTGAATGATAAAACAAAAAATGAGTGGCGCAACCCATTTAGCGGTACTGCTCCGTCTGAGTAGCGTGTGAGCAGCAGTGGTATGACGAGGCACATGGAGCTATCCGGCGACCATGAACCCACGATGGTGCTCTCCTCCACCCCAACGGAGAAGGAATAAACATTGAAAACAAGGCGACGAAAAGATAACAATTGTCAACGTTCACAGATATGTCCACTGGACTGTATGTGTGTTCTTTTTTTAAATGTTCCTTTCGGTTTTAATTTCCTGATTCATCTATGAAACCCTGCAAAAGATCCAAGTTCTGGCTGTTGTTGAACAAATGACGCACTGCGGATTCTCTGTCCCACAGACACGGCAGGCGATCCAAGCAGATGTTAAGGTGGCGGCACTTCTTCCAGCTTACAGTACGCAATTTGCTTGAGGAGGACTATTTTTCGTGGCGTGTTTTTGCACACGTTTCAAAAAAAGTGATCACACCTCCTAACATCATGAGGGAGTATAGAAACAACCCTCACCAGAGCACACGCACAGACAGCCAAACCGGCGCTCACCATCGGACTTGGACCCTTGGTGACATCTTGCTCCAATTTGAGCGAGGCCGTGTGATTGGCCAGCCCTTGCAGATCATAACCAGCGCCGAAATTCCCCCCGTGGAAGCCACCACAAAATTACAAAGTGTAGCAGTTGGAAAGTCAGAGAGGAAGGGAAAATGATGAGGATGTAAAAAAAACAACAAGTTGAGCTGGAGCCTGAGGGCTGCAATTTGGACAGAAGTTTGCTTTGGGCTGGCTGGCACACAAATGCTTCTCTTCCCCTGAGAGTCGAAATGCAATATGCAGTCAGAGATCGTGCATGTGCAGTTCACACACACACACACGCACGCACGCACGCACGCGCACACATATATATGCACGTACACACTATTTTCATTAATGGTGGACTAACATACTCCAACCACAGCCCCTTCCATTGGATTCATGTGGTAATTACAACATCCCCCAAGAGCCCTGCAAACACTATGTCACAGGCCCAGGCGGGGACTCGTGAAATCCTCCTCCCTCTGTAATGTAACGCGAATCAAACATAAATGAAATTATTACAATGAACACATGTGCCAGCAACACCCATCCACTGGGAGTTTTGATTCCTGCCGTGGGTCAGCGCAATTGTGGTAAAATTGGGTTTCATGCTTGTGTATCAGCGTCACAATGTGACGATTAAAGGCCATGTATACACTAACTTCACAACACGTGCGCCAACTGAGTGTGTCTAAGAGATGAATTATTTCCGCAACAGAAAAAAAATAAGCTATGTGGTTATATCACAGAGGTTGTTATGAGAAAAAAATGACTGGACAACGCAAAAGCGCAATCTCCTCGTGGGTTCAGGCCGTTTAAGCTTGAATATATGTTCATTCGTCTTTTAATCTATCTCTCAACATTAATTCATAATAAGCATATCTGCCAAACTGCAGAACAGATTATTTAAGGTGTAACACTCAAGATTACATATTACAACAAACAGTGACCAGTTGAAAACAGGCCAGAGGGGCAGGGTGCCTAGGATGAGTGGTAAGTGACAGAATCTATATATCTATAATATATTATTATGTAATATTTAAACCTGCCTCAAACTCTGTGCTGTGTGGTCTGCATGAAGTGCCTATGAGAACGTCACCTAATCCCTGGCAGCCAATACCTTAATAAAATAAATAAATAAGTAAAAGCCAATCAATGTCATACATGTATTATATGCCCTACAATGCTCTCACCTCTCTCGTACAGGACAGCCACATTCAAGTCTTGTGCAAAGCGTGGGGGGGGGGGGTGCTGTGTGGTCTGCATGAAGTGCCTATGAGAACGTCACCTAATCCCTGGCAGCCAATACCTTAATAAAATAAATAAATAAGTAAAAGCCAATCAATGTCTGGATGTGTTACATGCCCTACAATGCTCTCACCTCTCTCGTACAGGACAGCCACATTCAAGTCTTGTGCAAAGCGTGGGGGGGGGGGGCCTGCAGCTCCTTCGGCGCACACACTGCTGCCTCCCTGTCGGCCACATTACATGACGCGGGGCGCTTCGTCACCACGGCAGCCACAGAGCCCCATCGCCTGGAGACCACAGTCTGACCTGCAACTAATGACAGAGAATGAGGAAGACGCACAGACAGAAACCAATATGGGCCGCAGCACTTAAAAGGAGGCCGACCCGGAGACATTAGGTTCAAACCTCACAGCGGGGGCGGCGGAGCTGGAATGTGAATCATCTTGCGCGGATAAAAGAGAATGAGACAATGAAAGCGATGGTCTGGGGTTTTGGCGAGGGCCTCGGCTCTCCATCGGCCTCTGTGAGGGTGAGCCTGGGACGGTGGCTTACGCTTTTCAGCAGGCAGCTGAGCCGGCATTGTTCATTGTCATCCCGAGGAATCCAGTTGTTAACCACTGCCAGAGGCGACCCAATCCGAGGCAGAGCATCCTGGGAAACGAAGCCGCTGGACGCGAGCTTGCTCACACAGGCTGTTCTGAGGACAACGCGCCTGCAGGGCCTGCAAGGAAGATTTAACATTAGGGTCACATTTTGTTTTATATAACCGTCTCCGAGAGAGGGTCTGATTCAATTAATAACAAAACCTTAGGAAGAGCTCTGAAATAATGAGTCAGGTAACAAAGTACATTTTGTTCATCTGTGTTACTGTACCTGCATCTTTGATCTGGACTTTTTTCACTGTTGGCAGAACATAATGATTTCAAGACATCCCCTTAGGCCGTGACCTGGGATCTCGACAAGACAAAAAAAAGAATCAATAACAAAGTAACAACCCAAGCACACACCTGCACTTGCTTTTGTGCATATTGACCTGTGGGGGGGAGGGGGGGGGCACTTTAAGACAAGCTGTGCTGACATAAGGCAGCCTCTACTGCCTCCTTGAGCCATTATTGCGTGTCTACACTAATGATAACATTATTTACACACACGCACACACACGCCTGCTCGTGTCTTCATCCGTTAAGCTCAACATTGCCTCAAAACAAAAACTGGTAGTTGGTACTGTTATGTCTCAGCACAACGATATATAGGAGCAACACTTCTCTCCCCCAAAGAGAAAAAAAAGCAATGTGCAGTGCTCTGACACACTCACTGCAGTGGTAGAGACTACACACATACACCAGAGGGCGCCCTTTAGCCGTGTCGGTTCCATGGTAACCCGCCCCCCCCCACCCGCAGTACAACGTGACTCCTGCTAAAAATCAAAGCTGACTCCACATCACATTTGCTCTTTTTTAATAAAGGATTTCTTTTTGTCGTGTGTGTTTTTTTTTTTTTACACATCTTAAGGCATCATGCACACAAAAATAAGCCATACTAAAGGCGTTATGCTTACCCTCTACCAAAAATCGGATGTTCTAACATCTGGAGATTGGCTGTTAAAAACGTTTGTACAAATATGGCATGTAAGCTGGCATGTCAGTGAATCTCAAAGCAGAGCATCACCTGCTTTCACAGTTTTTGTAAACATGGCTTTGAGCAAACAAGGGCTGACTGAGGAAGGGAACTATATCAAGATAAAGGGAAAGCATGCTTTAAAGTGGGGTTCAATTTCCCTGAAAAGCATGCAATGCGTCTTAAATCATATTTACAATGCATCTGTTTACTCTCAACAGAGTACTTTTTTTTTTTAATTGTATCAATTAAAGTTAAGACATTAAAAAGTGTTTTTTTTTGACAATAACAGACTTGACAAGAAAGACAGATGTGTCCGTAATACACCGCCACCAAGTCCCCAACACACGTCGTTCGAGGTTGGTCAACGACCAAAACACTACAAGATTTTTTTTTTTCCCACACATCAAGCGTTGAAGTTATTACGTAAAAGGTAATACAGCCTTAAAAAAAATGTATGTAACCCTGTTTTGGTGCATTTGCTTCTATGGCTCCTACACCTTCTTAACAATGTTATATAAGGACAGGCCTGATACAGTCAAATTCAAGAACTACATATATGACATAGTTTGAGATCAAGTTGATCACTTTTACATCACAGAGGCTTGAATATATGATCACATGTCAATAGTGATCACAGACTGTGGTCTCTGGCTTCCATCACACACCACAGTGAAACAATATGTTGAGTAATTTGAGCGATAGAGACAGAGAGTTATTTTCGAGTTGAGAAACTGAGACACAGTGGAAGACGATGCAGATAGAGGGCATTAAGCCTGTTCCCTAAAATTAACATAGTATTTCAACATTTTCTAATTCTGCACAAAATATAGAAATGCAAGCAGTGTAAATGACAATGTCTATTTTTCATGTTTTTTTTCCTAAATCCACAAACTTTCAAGAATTTCAGGGAGCCCCAGGGCACCCCGGGGTTTGGTCATTTCTGTGTTACTTTAACTGTGGCTAAAAAATAAGGTAAGAAAAAAAAAAATCTTGTAGTGTCCACCATGGCAGGCATTTGGGACGCGCCGGTAGCTTTGGCACAGTTGTGTCCAGTTGTGCTCTTCCGTGGCGATCCGTGTGTGTTATACTATATTGAAGACCATGGAAAGATACTGTTCATATGAGACCTGGATCCAGCCATCTTGGTCTGTATCGTACCGCCTGAACACGTCAGTCAACCTCTGTGGAAAGAAAACGCAATAAATATAAATAAGTCTCTGAAGACTCAAACACAAAATGGATAGGCATTTAATCATACAGGGATTGTATTGAGCACGCCTGTTTCAACACAAGAATAGGATTTGTGCACTCTATAGTGCATTGCCTCAAAGTATTCAAACCCCTCAACATTTCAGACAGATCGAGTTGCAATTTAGCATGTACATCTTGACATCCTATGTCTGAGGTGTGAAGAGAACACCTGTGGCAAACCACTCAACATAGTTTCAAAAGGCATATACTTGTGAGTATAATATCTTGCAACTGACACTTCATTTCAGGACAAAATCCAGTGATGAAGTCCAAGCATACATACTGTAGACCAAGGGTATTAAACTACTCCGGGTTTAGTTCATAAGTTGTGAGTGCACCCAGCTGTACAGTGGCCAATGTAAGAAGCTCATAAGCACCCACACTTTTAGGGAGGTGACCAAGAACCCAGGGCATTTCACTTACAGAGCCTCACAAGTTCTCGGCAGAGCTGGAACAAAGCAACAAAATAAGGCATCATCCTGTCAGCTGGGAGAGACTGGAATCGAGGGAAAGATCATTGCAGCAAAATACAGAGCAGCTCTTAAGAGGAACCTGTGCCATAGTGCATATGACCTCAGCCAAATGACCCCAATCAAATATCGACAGGATCGGTCGGGGAGAGACAAAGCCTGACGATTGCTGCAACTGTGGCAATAATGAGCCTGATTACTTTTCATTAAATGTTTCGGGTTTTTCATAAACTGTCAAAAATGTCTATTTATTAAATACACAGACTATATTAACCCAGCGTGTGCAAAAGGGGGTAGGGTGGCATACGTGTACACAAGCATCATTATGATATGATTTTATGTGATTATGATGGTTGTGGTTTATATTGATTGAGTTGGAATGTGGCACCTGTAGTACAATACAGCACTGGATGAAGTCATCGAAGGCCACCTGTCCCTTCCTCTGGCGGTCAAACTTCTCTATCAATGTGCTGTAGAACTGGTCGGAGAGACGATAGCCTGCACACAACAAATATGAAGTCAGCAAAATGTCAAAGGCCTCCCACACATACATCAGTGTATATTTGGCTTCGTCAATCCAGGGAATAAGAACTGAACCAAAAAAAAGAACCCGGTGGATCAGAAATAACTCCACAAATAGCCAACAGATCTACACTGATCTGCCACTTCATCAAAAACCGTTATGGCTGATCCTTGTGAATAAAAGGCTTTAAGACATTGGAAGTATAGCCTAATGAAATATTTACTTCAGTTTCAAGAATAAGGAACAAAAGTAATTAAAATAGTTATAATAGAATATCTATCAGACCCAGAGGGACAGTCCTATAGACTGGAACACTTCACCACAGTTATTTAATTTGAATATACAAGCATACTTTGCTGCTCACCGAATCCAGTCAGTGCCTGTTTGAGCTCGTTCTTATCAATGAAGCCAGAATTATCTCGGTCGTAGTTCCTGAAGATGTTCTGCCAGTCTGTGATGTACTTCCACACGCCGGCGAACTCGTTGAAGTTCACCCCGCCTTTATTTTCCCGATCAAACATGGCTGAATGAAACGGGGGAAAAGTTTGGAGAATGAGGTATGGTGTAGGAGAAATCATTCTGTCTTGCTCTCTCTCACACACACACACACGTTTACTCAATAGGTCTAGGAATGCTAGACTTCAGCGCGCACACAGGACAAAACCTAGGACTCAAAAACAACCATGCGACTACATATATTTTAAAATGCCAGAAAGAGATCGCTCACACTTGACTAAATCCTATTTTTATAAAACCTAAAACAGCATAACAGAGGAAGGCAACTGTTTGATCCTTCCCCATGTGGTTCAATCCCATTACCTCCCAGTAAAGGGAGTGTTATCACAGGACATGCTTCTTGATGGAGGTCTTAAAACAATCATATTTTGAGTGTGGCCCTGTGAGAACCGGGGGCGAAAATATAGGGCTTTAAAATGCAAGTCACACAAGAAAAAAAGATCTGGGCTAAGATCTGCATTCAAATTTTCTTTTTGTTTTTGCTGGATGCAACAAAAGAAACATGTAAAGGGTTTGCGGTTTAAAAATAGGTCGAAGCGACATTCTTTCCGACTCCAAAAGGGAAATGCAATCACATTGACTTGCAGTAGAAATAGCATTTTCTGTTTATGATTAAAGTCTGACCTACAGCAGTGAAGTGAAAATGCTTCCAACACACTTGAGCTACACTGTAGATTTCAAAGTATTTTTAACCTCAAAAGCATAATACAACTCTCTTAAGAGTAGATCTTAGTAAAAAAGATACAGTATATCAATATTTGGAGTCTGAGGCAGTCTGCAGTTTACTCTCTCATCCTCCCTTAAGTGGTGACCGCAGGTTTCCACGAGAGCAACACTGAAACCTTTGTTTGGGCCTCAAAGCTTAACACATGTATCCTGTTGTCATGGAGAGGGAGCAAACAAACAACTTGGATAGACCGAAACAAAGTGTAGCTGTGTGAATATGAGCTCAGTGTTGCTGTGACTAAGTTACTTACATATGATGGAGCGCACCGTCACTGGGTTGAAAGGAGTCCATGTGCCTGTGACACAGAGAAATACCAGTTACATACCAGGCAATTTGGGCTAATATGGTATTTGTTGTAGATAATAAATCCCGAAAAATGTATGAAGCAATTAAACAAAAAGTGATTTCAATTACAACCGTACATGCTGGTAAAATACAGACGCTGAGAGAATAATAATAATGTTTTTTTTGTTTTTTAATGGGGCAGTTACCTGCAGATAGCAGCTTAATTAAACAGTTTTCTTATATGATCATGGCCTAATTACCACATTTTCTCCAGACAAAAAAAGTCTGTGGCATGTATATTTATATTTAAGAGGGAACATTAATTATCTCATTATACTGATTTAACCTGGTCTTCTGAAAAGACACAATTTATTACTACTGGATGAGTCACTTCATTACATTGGTTTAAGAAAAGAAAGCCCTGTAAATAGAGACGTATTAAGGTGAATAACATAGATATTTAAACACTTACACTTATATAAAGGCTTGTCTCTCATTTTCACTCAAGAGATATTGACATAACAAAGTGGGGAAAAACAGACGTAAATATAATAGAAATGATGGCTGATTGATTCCATTGAGCTGTATTAGTTTCAAGGTCCTATCCATATTCCTAGGTATAAGCCGGAAAGATATTTCCTGTAGTTTAGCAACATTAAATCGTTTTTATATCCAATTGACTCCCGTGCAAAGAAAAGCCCAAACTGAAACAAAAGACAGGAAGTGATTTTATCTTCCATCTATAGCCTCGAGTCATTATAAGCGAGAGAAAGGTTTTAGGAATTTGCGGAAATCAAGTCAGGTGAGTAACGCAACTGTAACCTTTCACCCATAAAACAAGCTGCTGTCTTCTATAGAGCCAGAAAAAAAAAGACTGATGGCAGTATGCTTAACTGGCTGTATATACTTTATGGCCTGCTTCACGCACACTCAGTTCTCGGGACACACTGAGATTTATCTGGCTATCCAAATCCTTGCTGACTCACCAGCCCCCCCCCCCCCCCCCCCCCCCCCCCCCCCCCCCCGCCCCCCCCCATTACAGAGAGGCCAGTAGTTCAGGACGAGAAATACAGAGAAGTGACTGTGGGGGTGCAGAGAATGGGTCAACCTCGAGGAGGGGACAAGTAAACAGCTTTTGCTGACCTAAGATTCCTCCCTGCTACTCTAACCTCTCGTCGTAGTGTGGAGCCTCTTTCCGTGCTGTTCTCAACCGGTCAATCTCAACTTCCCTCCGCTGTTTGCCAGCAGCAAACAGAGATTGATCGACTCAAAAAGGATTTTGGGCCAGACATGCAGCACTCGCAACTTTCGGAGAAGATAGTCAACATTTCCTCCCTCTGCCTCTGGTTTGTTTTATTGATGGGTGAGGCCGTCTGGGACAGTGGGTGGAGCGGTTCTGGGACCAGATGCGAGACTCTTAGGGGAGATGGAGAGGCCAGAAAACGACTACTTTTTTCAGTCTATATATTTATAGATTATAATCTAATGCCATCGCTTACCACGCGAAACACAATTTAACATGGGATTCCGTATTTTATCATTTTAACTTTCCACTTTAAATCTGCAAAATGACCAGTCGCTTAGAAAGCAACGTTTCCCAGACAGACTGTGGCTACCCAGTGCGCGGTGGTCAGTATGGTTGCGATGTTGGTGTGCATCTGATTGCCGAATGGAACAATACACCGTCTGTCCTGTTCACACACAGGGCTCTCTCAGGAGAAGGGCAGAGACAGGGAATAGAGGAGGAGAGGAGAGAGGCCGTCTGGTAGAAAAACAAGAGTGAACTGACAGCAAAGTACACACATAAACATAAGTGAGTCAGTGAATCAGTGAGCCGCTTGTACATAAACGCTTGATATGTGCACGCACATATGCACGTGAACCTTTGCACACTAACCGTATTTTTTTCATCTGTACACCTCACAAATTATATTCACAGATTTCAACCAAAACACACAAGCAAAATACTGTTTTGCCTCCAAGGCAATGGTTTGACCCTCAATGGAAACATAACATAGAGTTCCCATTAAGCATTGAGGAAGGATGACTAGTTCAAATAACATATGCATCATGGGGACAAAAACTGTAGAGCAACCAGCAACTGCCCGAAACGAGCATTTATTAAAAATCAACAGAAGGGGAACAAAAATACCAGGTCTAACAGAGTGCGTAATGAGTGCATGAATTATCTAACCTAACCTGCAGCTAAAGCAGAAATGGCAAAGTAGGACGGGGTGATTAATAACAAGAGGGGGAAAAAAGGCTGAAAAGCCTTCACTGGCTTGCAAAGATCAAGATTCACCTCCATCTAACCTAACCCCAGTGGAAGAGATTAACACACCCATTGTTACAGATATCGATTGTTGACAATTCCCATCTACAGCCCCCGGTCAGGTGGCAGCATTATTTTTGTTCTGGCTATTACTGCTCCAACAGACTTTAAATGAAAAACGAAAGAAATAATTTGCGTGCACGGGAGAGAGGAGAGAGTAGGATTTGAGATCTACGCACTGCTGAGCGAAAAGAGGCCAAAACAGCCGACACTAGAAAATGGTGCGGCTACAAGGTGCGGACATAGAACACATGCCGATACACTTCAGTGGCACTGGACCAAATCACAGCCAGGGATGATGAGGACAGCTGCGACTGACAGGGGGACGAGAGGAGGAGGAAATCCGGAAGAACAGACGGAGAGAACGAGAGCAAAAAGGCGAGGACCGACTATGGGGCGAGAGGCAAATGGAGTTAGACTGACAGAAGACAAAACAGGAGTGGACACAGCATGTGCTGAGCTGGTGCCATATCCTCCTGAGGAATGTAGGAGGATGAAATGAGAGCGGGGTGGAGAGGAGAGGTAATGGTGTTAGTTTGCAATAGAAAATCATTATCCGTCAGGTGCAATGGCCACGAATATCGTTTGAAGCACTCGGGGGAAAAAAAAGAGAGCATCACCCTGACAAGAATCAAAACACTTGATAAAAGAGGAACTGGGTTTTAAAATAGCTCCTTTTCTTCCGCATCAAAAATATAAACGGGGAGTATCAGATAATAGAGGTGTAAACTGTGATGATTGCGGTCACGCGTGCCTTCAGGCGTCCGTAAGAGCCACGACAGACAGAGAGGGTTTTGAACAGGCACACTGCAGGACAGGATGCAGCGCAGTGTGTTCAGCTTCACTGGCGCCGTTTCATATCAGTGAGCCTAATGAACTGAGGGATTAGGGAGCCAGGAAAACTGCTGTTAGAACCACGGTGCATTCACAAAATACACGGTGTACGCCGGAGCATGCACGCACATATACCGACACAAAATGCATAGAATATATGCATACATCCGACAAGCGGCACAGAAAACTACACAGGTTGGCCCCAGAGGAAAAAAACAAAGGCATACTCGCAGACCACTGGCTTAAATGCAAACGAAATGAATAACAGAATAACACTTACACGTTGCAGATAAACACAAGGGTTAATGCATACACAAACACACACGCACCCTTTTTAGTATGCTGAGCCAGAGCCAGCGCTCAGCCTGATAACAGCTTCTTTCATTGCTGCCGCTGGCTTTGACTCTTCTTGGTTTCCTCTGAGGTGCCCGCAAAAATGGGTTTGTGAGGAGTGTAATCTATTCGACGGTCTTTGAAAAACCTGCCCACACAATTCAGCCATGAACGTGAAGGGGAGCACATTATAATGCAATGAGAAGACCAGCGTTAAACCGTGCTGCAGTTTCAGGGCAAACTGTGTTCTGAAATAACGTATTGTCTAAAAGACACATCTCATCCATCACTGTTAGGGTCACAACGAGAGCAAGGTCAAAACGCATTGCTGGTGCGGTTCTGTGTGTGGGCATGAAAACTGATATTTCCCACCCTGCAAGCTTGTGGCAACTCTTTTTGGTCCAAGCAAGAGTGACTAATCCGGATTTGAGCAGGAGATGTTTTTTATTTATTTTTTATTTTTTTTCAAATTATTCAATGTAGTTAATGAAATGTCATATCTTCCATTTTAGTTGCTTAGCATAACACCTTGAATAATCAATTGCAATATTTGAGTTTAGCTCTACTGTCATACATTTGGTCTACAAATGGCATGTTCACATTAAACATTGCACAGGTAATTTGGGGACCAGCAACAACTAATATCGGTGTTAGTGAGAAGATTATGCTGGCTGCTTGTAGGTTTGGCTGGAGTTTGGGTTAATTCAGGCTAATACTGAGCAAAATTGAGCCAAAAACATTATCCTCCACTGTACGGTAGCAGTCTCCAGTACAGTAGTCTTTCACAGGATGGGGAAACCACACAAGGTGCGTGTCATGAATAAGGCTTTTCCTAATTAACCACTGACCCGACAAAACAATGGGCCTGGCACTAAGAGTTGATTATTACGTTGGGTATGCATTTCCTGAGGCGGACCAGCAAATTTTTGCAGTGTATGTGACTGAACCCTTAGTTCCACCTTTTCTGTTATATTTTGAATAAAAAATAATAGCCATCGCATCATGGCATGAACCGATAACAATGTATGTAGCGCACACCTTCAATAACCATGTGTTACAGTGTTGACCTGGTTGTCATCAACAAGACAGCGAGGAATATTGGAGTGTGTTCAAAGTTCAAAGAGAAACATTTTTAACTAGGGAGCACTTATAGCCCGACGGCAGTATAAGGCTGCATTCATTTTTTATCGGGTTAACTAATAAAGTGCCAACTGAGAGCATAAGGAAAATGAAAGCCAGGAAGGAGAAAGTCAGACTTACCATTCGATAAGGCCTGCTGAAGCTCCGAGTCTGATATCACTCCACTTCTGTCCTTGTCGACCCTGGGGAGGAAAACACAGATTAGATACCGCCTGCATTTGACACTCACACACCCACATGCACAATAGCAGCGTGCATCAGCACTCGTCGGCTGAAACGTTATCCTCCAGGGCGCGTGTGAGCAATTTCAACAGTCAACTGAGAGTGAATGCAGTTCCATGATCAAAGCACACTAGGACACATGTACACTCGTGGCTCCCCTGAGACCAGACAGACTAATATCTGTGTGCTAGTGTGAGTGTTGAATCTGAGATAGGACCTTTCACAGTTGACAACATTCAGTTACATTTTAATGTCAAGTTATTATGTATTAAATTATAAAAACACAAAAAGGGGAAATCCAATTTATGCCAATAAAAGTGTGCAGATTAGTCTGGATAGATGGGTTTTATAATATATAATAATATTAAAACCTTTTGGAGATACGTTTTCCTTCTTGGGACAAAAAAACAAATGCTTAGAAAAACATTATCATTGTCATTATTTCCAAACCAACATGCTGAGGTTTTACGCCATGAAAGATTTATGGTGAGTATGGACAAGGGGAATCTATGTAAGTTTAAAGACACATCTAAAAGGACAAAATAGCAGACTTCACATTTGTGAAATAATGTGAACAGCAATATAGCTTACTCGTATACCCAGTGACTCAGTGGTTCCCTAGCAACCTGCTAGGTCCCACCTATCAACAAACAGCAATCTCAATAAACACACCCTGAATACCAGAGGGGAAAGATGCGGGAAAGGAGGAATCCCCCATATAAAAAAAAACATACAGGACCAGCACAGTGCAGAGTTTGTGGGCTGTTTCCACTCCCAGTTGACACGCTTTATATAAAGGTCATATCATAATGTCTGCAGCCTTCGTGACTTTCTATGGTTCATATGGTGAGCAGATATAGGTTTCTCTGTACACCTCTCTTTAGCTTGCCCCACCTAAAAAAAGAAAACAAACATGGGGAGACCTGCTTGGTCTCCTTGGGGGGAAAAATCTCTCACCATTCCTCTATAAATGAGAGCTTTGTCACCGTGATGGTGTGGAGGGGCTATGTTAGTGCAGGCGGGGGGGGGGGTACCCAACCTTTTACAAACACTGACAGTTTAACTCAAGGCTGTGCAGTGTGTATAGCGCTACCTCTCCCTCTTTCTCCCTCAGCCAGTCTTCCTTTCACCAACTAATTCACCTACCCTTTCACATAAGCAAATACAACGCTTGTACTGAATTTCATAGAACACCGTTGCTCAGTTAGAAATTGTGCTCAGATTTTCCCATGTTTCACTGTGTCCTATAAAGCAGTCAGGTGGGAATATGGTTTCTGGAAAAAAACACACTTTCCACATGAATAGTCCAAAAGTAAGGCAATGTCACCATGGCGGTGGAAAAACATAAAAGGATACCAAACCAAAGCTGCATTCACTAAACCTTCCAAGGAAATTCTGTTAAGTCAGTTTCCATTACTCCTCTTTCTTCTTTTTTTTGCTCTCTGTTTTGATGAAAGGATCAATTTAGAAATAACCACGGACCAGTCCACATGTTCCAGTGATTGTGGGACCTCGTATCATTTTTTTTTTGTCTCAATACGAATTGTCAGTTTGGTGTGCGCAAAATTTCCTTCCCACTAGCTTTCATTTAAATTCATTTCATTTAAACACTCAAATGTGTTGTCATTCCAAAGTGACACGTACTGATTTTCTTGACTTCTGAAGAGCAGGCTGCAAACATTTTTGTCATGCCACCATCATCCACCAGAAAGTAAACAAAAAGAGGCGAATGTGTTGCTCATGACTCACTCTGCCACGACTTGGAATTAAATACGGTGGAAAAAATGAAAACTCTCAACTTAGAGCCAACCAAGGCCCACCTTAACCACTCACTGTGCAAAACACGTTAAGATGAATGACTTCATTCAATCAGTAGAAAAAACAGACTTGTCCAATCAGAAAGAGAAAGAACCATGACTTGAGAGAATAAAGAGATTATTATTAACAGCTGGTTTGGTTTCCAGAAGCAGCCCAACAGTGGGACAGTGAGTCAGAGATTGGTAGGTGAGCGCGTGTGTGCGTGACAAAGACTGAGAGGCCTTCCACGTCAACCATGCTCTACTGACTCAGATCACATGACCTAGGGAATTCCTGCACTGCTAAGCCACATGTCCACCTAGAGGCAAGGCATAAGGCAGTACTAAGCTCATGTGAGGATGACTTTGTATTTGTGAGAGGTAGATGGATGATGTCGCTTGTGTACACTGACACATTAGTCACGAGTGCTGTTTACATCGCTCTTATGGAAAGGCTTTGCATGTGCTTGAGAGCGGGTTAGGGGAATCAAGCCTCAGCTCCTCATTAAATTAAAGCAATGATCAAGGCATGCCATCACTTACATCTTATGTTGTCTTTGTATACTGCAACTGTCATCCCAACATCTCACTTGTCACCGTTTCCAATCTAAATTATTATTGTAATTATTGTTATCTGATCAAAGACAACACTGGTTCAACAACATTCAAAAGCCTTGCCATGCCTTTAGCATCCTAATGTGGTAAGAAAGCAAAGCAGAAGGGGAAAAAAACCCTCTGCAGTATTACATAACTGTATAGTTTACTATTACCACGGACCAAAGCACACCATATACGTGCCTCAATGCCTACTACTGTGACCGCCTCAGCTGCTGAAACACTTTTGACTCAGGCTGTGGTGAAATTGATGACTGTCAATGTTGAAATCGACAAAACAGATAGCCCAGGTTACAACATAGGACGTTATTATTGTAGGTGAGCTGTACATTTACATTTCATTTGAGCCTCGCATAAATATGTACACTGCGTCATGTACACCTCCAATTGCCCGGCTTTATATTAATAAGAAGCCTCATTTTGAGTGGTACGTTGACGTAAAAACGTTCAAGGTCTCCTGGAGGTCTTCGGAGTCCAGTTTTGGGAACTGGTGATCACGGAATGACCCAGCTGGAGTCAGTTTGACACCAACAATCACGCTAAAAGTACAGTCATAACGTACTGTAATGTGACCTGCTGAGTGACGTGTTAGCTTCGGGCTGTATCGTACACGGTACAGTGGCATTTCCAGGAAGCGCACACACAGAGTTGTAACCTTAGAACTGCTAAATCACTCGTTTCACTGCGGAGCTCTGCTGGAGTAAAGACCAAGAGAGAGACGCTTCACTCAGCCGCTCTCTGCTCCGTCTCCACCGCGGCGGCGGACTCACCTCTGGAAGATATTCCACAGGAAGCTCTGGTCCGGAGGAGTGTTGATGTGCATGGGAGCTCGGTACGGACTGTGATACGCCATTTTCGAAGAGGTTGGTGCGAGCAGGACTGACAGAATGCGTCTCCTCGCGCGGAGCTTCCTCCTCTTCAGCTGCTTCAGCCGCGCGCGCGCCCCCGTCTGTTCGCGCCCATCCCAGAGGGCGTGGCCAATCACTGAGCTCAAACGCGCGTAGTCAGACTTTCCTCTCCAACTTTCATAAGAGTAAAAACAGAAACAAACCGCGCGTCAATAATTTCCAATAAAAAATAAACTTACATTTGTCATGTTTTTTTTAAATGAGAACTTTCGTTTATATTCATTTCTGAATAGCTGTGAAACGAATTTACTACTGAATACTTTTTTGTACTATTATTTCACTGAAGCATCATAATGCAAATAATGTTTTCCGATATTTCATGAATGCATCTATGTTTTTCACATTCAAAGTGATGAGTCTCACAACCTGATTGGTCGGTGTGAGCTGGGGAAACTGTAGTGTGTTCTCTTCTTTTCATATTTCACATGAATCCTTAAACTGTGAAAGTCTGAGTGGGTTATTTCTAGGAAAGTCAATAATGTTTTATTACCCGAATGTCCTCCAACGCCATTCCGGATGTTTTTCCACAATTTGGTGAGTTAAACAAGAAAGAAAGGCTAGTTATCTTGTTTTGTGCAGATATAAAGCTAGCATGCCTGACTGCTAGCTTATAAATGACCTTGTTTGGTTGTTAGCTAAAGCTCATTATTCTACTTTGTTTTCATGATCTGTTATTCAGGTTAGTAGCCACCAGAGGTGTCAGGATCACACGCAGGGAGCTTCTCACAGTCAATGTCAAGCTAACATGGTAACAAAATCTGGCTAATGTTATTTCTCCTGTTCATTGTTTTCAAATTGTTGTGTTATTTATCTAAATATTTAAATTGCTTGAATTGTTTTCAGCCGGGACATTCTGAACTATGTGACCGCTCAGGTTCCTCCATTGCAACCCAACCAACCGAAGCCTCGGTTCTCCCTCTACCTGTCGTCCCAGCTGCAGTATGGAGTGGTGGTAGTCTACCACAGTCAATGTAGCTTCCTGCTCGGTGAGAGAAAAGGAAGCGCAGACAGAAATAGAAAACAATCATAACTCCTCAGCGAAGTACATTGTCTGCACACAATATGATTTGACTTCCTGCTGGGTGACAACACATCAAGACATTATAAATCCCACATAGTGTGTATTGCGTTACTACAGCAGCAATCTCAAATTTTAGAAAACATTGTTAGTAGGATTTAAACATTATTTAACTCATATTATGCAAAACAGAACAGATACAGTGTATATCTGTATATAACTGTGCTACAGTCATATACCTGCAATCAATAGTTTCCAAGTTACCCTAAAACGTTTGTTATTGATTGCAACAGATTCACAATCATGCTGCTGTAGTTGATGAAAACACTGAAATACAATGCTGGCATTTAATTTCATTTATAAGTTAAATAGAAAGAACCTCCCAAGGCTGTCATTGTCTGTTCCATGCAGTATTTCCCAATGAAGACATGGTGGATGCTGTCCTCTCTTTTAAAACATGTGAACTTAGATAAGGCCAAAGTTTACTGGAAATTGTGATACAAGCACATGTTCCTTAGTCTTGAATATGTTTGTTTTTTTCACAAATCCAAAGTTTGAAGCTTTTATAAAATGCATAAAATAAACCCATACCCATGAAAGCATTTAAGCCATTTATTTATTAATGTCATTTATTTATATAAGTACATTTACTGTATCCTCTTATGTACAGCTGAAGGAAAATGGTCATACCTTCAATACATGTCACGTTAGATATTTTAACTTACGTGTGGTAATATTTCCTTTTCTGTTGTAGAGGAGGTTCAACGGACCATTGATCGCCTGCTGCGTGCCAAAAGCTGCGCACGCATTGACATAGTTGAGCCTGAGAGGTTTGCACATACACAGAGGAAAATACACAGCTCTAACACAAAGTACAAAAGCATCTGGTTCAAATGTATTTTTAAGAAGTAACATTGTGTCTGTGAAGGTTCTCAGTCACCCAGGTCATGGTAATATAAGGAGCAAAGTAGGCAACTGGACTAGTAACACTGTGTGCCTTGCTGTAACTTTACCTGGCAGACAGGCCCTGAATGCTCCGGACAGGCTGCACATGATGGAGGAGGCTGAGGGAGCTCAGGACCCCTTCTTTGGTCTCATGGAATCACACCAACTCCCCAGCCCCTATAAAATACACCAGGTACACTTTACAGTACATGCACCAGTGCAGCCAAATACTTTATTTGTTGTTCTTTTCTTGAACGCCCAGTAATATAAAGAGAGTCTTTAACTTAATTATCTGCAGTATAGCGCAACAAAACTCACAAGGTAGCCGGTATTTTATATCCAATAAATGAGTCAATAGAGTCAATCATACCAGATAACTCATGGTCACTTACACAGCATAGGCAGAACTTGCTGAACTTTGTCCTCCTTTTCGTCTTTCCTTGTGGAAGAAAACAACACATTTGGAGCCAAGTTTGAATGTAATGTTCAGACAGGTTATATGTCTGAACACTTGTCACACTATGACCCACGCAGCTAATCACAGAGGTCCCATTCATATATTATATTTGTATCGTTTATTTGCAGAGCACGTTTGTGACCGATGAAGTGCGTTCACAGCACTCTCTGGTGCCCAGTCCCCACACCGCAACTGACGAAGAGGGTAACACGATTATATTTTCATTTAAAGATTTGTTTCCCATTTCAGAGGTGAAAAACACAAGAGTAAATCACCTTAAATATCTTATTTAGGGAGAATGTTCAAGATACTACACTACACCTATAAAGACCACACTTTTTGAAACAAGCCTAATGTAAAATGGGACATACCTTGCTTCACAATCATTACTGTATTAAATAGGAAAGTTGTGGTTGCAAATAACATTTTTGCGTGTTTATGATGAAGCTGACCTATTTAGAATTACTTACATAATTGCTTAAATAAAAAAACATTTTACTTTTAAATTGAAACCTTTGGTATCGTACCTTCATCCAGGTGCCACAAACACTGAGGAATCTCACCTTGTCTCACGCCCTTCTTATTGCTGTATGAAACCAGGTTTCAGGTCACCCCCTGATGCAATCACCCTGACAGAGAAAGAGCGGTTTGTCATCAACACAGCTGAGGTAAACTCTTTTTTTTCGTAGCCAGAGACAGGAAACACCCCAGTCATCGTTTTTAAGTACGGCCGGCTTATCCCTACTTGACTCGACACTGCACTTTCTCAGGCCCTCAGCCATCCACTAAGTAAATTAGATAATTACATGTACAGACAGAAATACTTTTTCTCAGCGAATTAGTTGGAGGATCCATAGATCTTTTTAAAGTGGTGATATTAAGGAGGTATATAGATAGACATTGATGTGTCGTAAAGGATATTTATCGGGAATAAATGATAAATGCAGCTTTAATGCTGTTGGGATACTAGGATGTAAAATACCCAAATTCACCTCTCAGTACCCACAGTGCCGATGCGAAGGCAGAATATTTTTTTAAAAAGAAAATAAAGGTAAATCTTAGTAACTCCATGCAAGATTATTCTCTTCATTGTGTAACTGAGGGACAGATGATGCTCCTCCAGAAGCATCATGAGCGGACAAAGTCCGTTTTGACGTGATAAGATCTGACCTAATTACATCAGCCTTTCACATTGCTCACAGACTGACTGCTGCTCAGCACTAAAATCCCCCATGGGTGTATTTTAGTCCTGCATTCAAGAATGCAGCAATTAAGCAATTTTATTAATGACATTTATTTCGTGCTTGTAATATACTCCGGAGACATTTATTATTCATCATTAGATTAGATTAGATAAACCTTCATTGATCCCCTTTGTCCACTTTTGACATGTGTCTCTCTCTTATCGTCCCTCTTATCATTTCTGTATCAGTTTTTTGAAGGAGAGGATCTTCCTGAGGTAACAACTAGAGAGATTGACTTGTTGATGGGTCAACCTGAACAGTTCTGTAGAGGTGTGTGTTAATGTCTCCAAAATGTATATCCTGTGCAGGCTGTGCGTACGATAGGGTCTTCGCTGTTTATTGTGGCGATATACAGTAGGTTTGCAGTAATTCCAAGGAACTATTAAATGTTCCGTATTTCAGTGCTACCTTTTTTTCCTTGATTGCTTGTATTACCTCATAGCGTGGCAATATCTGTAGGTAAGCCATCCTGCCGTTACGTGAAAAAACAAGATACATTTCTGTGATTTCTACTTTCTATGAATATTGTTAATTTAGTGTAAGTAGCACATGTTCGGGGGGGTAGAGTTTGTTTGTATGTACTCACTTTCTGCATTATGACATCAGTAAATGGATAGAAAACCGGATTTTAAATTGTGGAGAATTAACATTTCTTGACTTAGATATATGTTTATTTAGATATATGTGTTATTTGAATGTCTCATGGTTTCACTGTGTATGCTCAACAGAGGTAGAGGAACAGAGGACGAGGGACAGGACCAGGGAGCTTGAAGGAGCCATGTCATCTATAGACCAGTGAGTCTGAAAACTCAAAACAGATTTAAAATAGAATGAGTAGACTACTTACCAGCCATTCCTGTGTACATGAATGAAGTTAGCTGATGAGAAATAAAATGCTATTAAAGCAAAAGTAGCCCATAGAAGGGAGTACATGTATTCAACCCCAGAATCACTTTAATGAAGACGTTGAACATTTTTGAGTTTTTCTCTATTTAGTTCACAGTTGTGTTATGTGGTAGCTACATATATTTGATGTTGTGTTGGTGTTATCATAAGTGTGTAATTGTTTTCAGGCTGAATAAAACAATACCAGGAGCAGAACGGGACAGTGTGTACCTGCTGGACGAGGACTTGGGTCAGTCTGCGGAGGTTCCGCTGGCAGCTGTTGCCCTCGAGATGACCCCACCGCAAGTTGCCATGCCAACTCCAACATCTGGAGCATCTGGGCAAGAGGACGACCAAGCGCATGAAGAGGTGATACATTAGTGACGCCGACTGTCGAGGAGATTATCATTAAATTGCCTCTCATTTCTCATTACAAGAGGCAACTTTATATTACTTTTTTTTGCCCGTTGTAATGTATATGAAGTGCCACGATACCTGTGATTATACAATTAAAATAACTATAAATGAATAGTTTTATTTATTGATAAATATAAATAGACTAAATGAAAAAAGCTATTTGATTATTAATCAGATTATTAAATATTTCAAACAGCAATAAGAATACATTTTACTCACACTATACACAAAGTGAATACATAATTAGTGAAATTATATAAAAGAAAAATGAATACATTCTATACCACTATTTATAAGGAATATTTGGTACTGCATAGATGTCAATGTCAACATGAAGGAAACTTTGAGTCGACAGTGACTGAGTGTTTGTTGTTGGGACAGTTCTCTTCAACTCTAATTTACATTCCAAAAAGTGACTCACACATTGTATCCTTTCGGAAACAAGTAATGGAAATTACACATGGGTGTGTCGACACGCAGATTATCATATCCAGTGAGCCTCCTGTAGCTGTGATATCTTTTTACAGTAGTACTGTTAAACAGCTTCTGTAACAATAAACTCTGTGTTTTGCACCCTCTGCCATCAGATCATTGTTCGTCCTCTCAGGAAGCCTGTTGGGAGCCGCAGGCGTCAGCTGGTCTTTGCGGACCCTCAGGTCCAGATATCCGACAGCGCTATGAAGGAGCAGATTGAAAACCCGCTGGCTGAGACACTGGGCCTGGTAAAGAAACACACGAGGCCTGTTGCGCTAAGCGATCAAATAAATAATGACAGTAAATGAGCATTTTATCGTGGACACCACTAGGCGCTGACATAAAGGGCCCAAAGTCTCGAGAATATCGGGCACATACCTCCAGTAGCTATATGGACACACTTCAACACTGGTTGCTTAAGCCAAGGAGCATCAAAGGCTCCCTGACTCAGACCAATCGATCGGCTCAGAGAGTGAGCACTCAAAGTCTTGCCATCAGTTAATTAAACCCCAGCTCTCCGGTTCTCTTACTGCTCTCCAAACCCACTGGATGGGCAATTCCTTGTTGTTTTTTTTCGCCTTTCGTTCTTTCCTTCATCTCTTCATCTCCACTGTGCATTTCAGATTTTGAACCGTAACATGAGGTTAACGTTGAGTTGTTTTTCTCTCAGCCCGAGGTGTTGCTGGACTTACGCTCCAGGAGTGCCGCACCTGCTCAGCTCTTCGGCCTCCCCTGCGGAGGTGGGTACCAGGGGCAGCGCACTTCACCCCGGCTGTTGAAACGTGTGCCGTGTACACGCACACAATCGACCGGCCGAGGTTTTTATTGTATCGTGAAAATCTCAGCGGATGGGTGTGTTCTTGGAGGGACCAGAATACGTTGAGAGTGTGATCCAGGCAAACAACTAAACTAAACGTTTACTAAGTCAGAAGGGTCTGAACAATGGCTGGGGCCTCTTTTGAAGTTTCTATTGCCCACTAAAATATCAATCATCAAAATGTGTGTTTTTACCAACAACCTTGTAGGGGCCTCTGAAATATTGGATTAATATTGATTACTGGTCACTGGCTTGCAACACGCTCTTCACTTCCAACTCAAAAAAATCTAAATAGTGACACATACCCATCCACAGCCCTCCCCCAGGATGACCTCCAGTTGCTATGGAAACAGAGTGCCATGCTCACTGCCCTGCCCGAACAAGGAGGAGAGAAAAGGGATGAAGAGGAGGAGGAGGAGGAAAGAGGGGAATCGGAGGGGCTGCGCTCGAGCATGAAGCAGGTGGGTGTGTGACAGCAGTGGCATTTAAACAATAAGAGTTCTGTCAGATCTCGGGTGAAACGCAAAACACGATCAAGTCAACCATGCAGCCGATAAATAATTCTCATCCGAGCACACTTTGCAATTCAAATATCTCAGACGGGGCTCATAGGGCCGTGGCTACGACAATGAAGGTTACGGCGCTCGCCGTGCAGTCGTGGCCTGACGGCAGAGTGTGTTCGGTTCCGTGGTCAGACAAATTCGATTATAAAACCTTGTGTCTGTGTCACGAATCTCTGGCCCGCTCTCCCTTTCAGATGTCCAGTGAGTCAGGAGTGCAACCCGCAGAGGGCTCATGTAAGAACCCTTCCTCTCCCACTCTCTCATTCAGTTTTTTCTCCGAAAAACATGTCGTCCTTCTCCAGCTGTCGTCAGCTATTCATTGGGTCTTCCTTTGTGTGTATGTGTGTATTAGATATGATCCTGGACGAATCCAAAGAGGACAAATCTGGGAGCGATGTGATGACCCCCATCGGCAGATTGTGAGACTCCGATATGTCGACAGTTGGGCAAATGCTGTGTACGGAAGTAGAGAAGACGGATCATGGTGTGTTTATGTGTTTGTGTGTGTGTGTGTGTGTGTGTGTGCGTGTGCAGGTCTCCTCAGGAGGACGCCCAGCCAATATTGGAGCCTATAGCTGAGGAAAACATTGAGATGCCTGAGGCACAGGCAGACACAGGGAGCATGGACGTACTGAGGTGCACCATATATTACAATACTCTCTCACAAACATCCGCGCACACACACACACACGCCTCTGTAAACGATGTCCCTTTTGTCCACTTACAGCTGCCCTGTATTCCTTGTTTGTCACATCGCAGTCAGTTAGATCTGCTTTATCGAGTGTTTATCTAAATTCCCTTCATGTCTACATCTACCTGACCCCTGCCGCCCCCAGTGTAAATGTTTACTAGATGTGATGTTTGCATGTAAACGTGGGAGGCGTTACGGGCCGATGTTTGTGGTTGAAGATACATTTGTTCGCCGCCAGCTTCACTGGTTCACCGACAGGCTGAGCAGTTTCCATCTCATTTGAAATTCAGAATAGCCAAAAAGCCAGCGGGCCCAATGAATGACACATCCCGTTATCCAACTCCTCTACAAGGACGTTAGAGCATGAAACCATGCCAGTGGAACTAGTATCATCAGGACACTTTGAGTAAATCTCACCTATTTCTTTGTTTGCATTGTGGTAAATCCGTAACTTGTATTTGCCTTAAATGCCGCATTGTGACTGAATGAACTCAACGGCCTAGTTTTACTGGAAAACATTGAAGTCTAATGTTCTTTTCGAATCCGGCGTTCCTATTCCATTGTCTCATTGTTTAACTTAAATCGTTGGCCTAACAAAAAATCTAAATAAAAAAATACCGCAAGCATTAGACTGGGTTGAATCTTACCATGGATCTTACTGCTCCTCTTTTCTCAGCTGGATCTCCTCCCACCTGCAGAGGAACGCCGAAGTCACCTTTGACTCTCTGCTTCCCGCCGAGGCCGACCGCTCGGCTGCGGCTCACGCACTCTACAAAGTGCTCGGTAAGGGGGACACATACACACGGTGACACCTTTTAGGCATATGTTGTTATTACAGCTTAGGCGAACTTCTGTTCTCATATAAACCGAGATACTCAACCGACTGTAAAAAGAATGTGCGCTTTCAATTTGCACACGAGATGCACGGCAACTTCCCCTTTTCTGCTCCCCCCCCCCCCCCCCGCTGCTCACTGCTCGACAGGTGACGCCCCCCCCAGAGCTGCTCACTGCTCGACAGGTGACGGTGCGACAGGCTGAACCCTACGGCGACATGATCGTCGTCCCTGCAGTGACCAGAGCCGCAGCCTGAGCACGGGCAGAGGCACACTTACAGGGACCTGCCCCCGAGGCCTCAGGAAGTTGGTTATTTCTCTCACTTTGCCTCATCCTGCGATTGTTGAAGCCTGTCCTCATTTCGTGCGTTACTCACGGCCCTGTGAAACGTCACTTCTCGCGCTAATACTTTTACCTTTGTGCGTGGGTTTTTTTTTTTACCTTTTTTTTTAAAAACCACTTTTTAACATCAATTCTGTACTTACAGGTAATTCATTGTCTTAGTTATTGAGTGCGTCGACCTCGTTGTTGTTCTTTGCCTATTCAGTCAGGTTTTTAGCCCTCCGCGTTCATGTCATTTTAAAGTGTTGACACATTTTATTGGTGTTATAAATGTGCAAACCATGTTTTGAACTTGTAAACATCGAAGAGAGGTCGCAGATTTTATCATAGATTTTATCAGAGTTTGTGTGATTTCCATCGCTGCGGTTTTTATCTACTGTTTGAATGTTCTTGCCTTTTAAATGTTATTACCTGAAAACTAAAGTTATCTTGCAAAGTGGAACATCACGAGCTTGATTTTTGATTTTTCCAAGCTCCAAAATCCAACACCGGATTAATAGTGGCTAGCCCCTCCCATACAAACACCTCCTCCACTACTGCAGTGACATCACTGTCACGGCGGGACAAAATGGAAGCGTGACTCCACTTTTGTTTACAGAAAAAGTGGTGCTAAAACGCCATTGATGAAAAAGCGCTATGTCTCGGCCGCATTCTACAGTAGGTATAGATCCAGTATGTCCATATACCAGATTGACAAGCGGCACGAATCTCAGCCACACAGCTCAGCTCTTTGACCCACAATAGTTTTGCATTTTTGGATGGAGAATAAGCTGTGAACACATTGACGCATCAACAGCAGTTTAAAGCCAAACCCAAACATAAAATGATATGCGGGGAAATTGAAACAATGATTTGAGGGACGACTGCAGTGCTCTGTCGGAAAACTTGAGTCCGAGTGTTCAACATCTAAAAATAACATCTCCACCAATACTCTCCTCCCACGTGTTTCATATTGGACCTATGACATTACATCATCAGCGGCGGTGACGTTATGCTGGCATCTGTGTGAGATCATTTATTGTGGCTGCCCATGGAATGTGACACACCAAGTCCAAGAGCACTGGTTGAGTGGGAAACCCCCCCCCCCCCCCCCCCCCCCCCCCCCCCCCCCCCCCCCCCCCCCCCCCACGCACGCACGCACGCACGCACGCACGCACGCACGCACGCACGCACGCACGCACTCACACACACACACACACACACACACACCACACGTGTCCTGTGTCCCTTTGTGTCCTGTGTCCGCAAGTCACCGCAAGAGAGCACACGTTTCATCCTCCTCCACTACTGCAGTGACATCACTGTCACGGCGGGACAAAATGGAAGCGTGACTCCACTTTTGTTTACAGAAAAAGTGGTGCTAAAACGCCATTGATGAAAAAGCGCTATGTCTCGGCCGCATTCTACAGTAGGTATAGATCCAGTATGTCCATATACCAGATTGACAAGCGGCACGAATCTCAGCCACACAGCTCAGCTCTTTGACCCACAATAGTTTTGCATTTTTGGATGGAGAATAAGCTGTGAACACATTGACGTATCAACAGCAGTTTAAAGCCAAACCCAAACATTAAATGATATGCGGGGAAACTGAAACAATGATTTGAGTGACGACTGCAGTGCTCTGTAGGAAAACTTGAGTCTGAGTGTTCAACATAAAAGCACGGCTCCACCGTTAATCTAAAAATAACATCTCCACCAATACTCTCCTCCCACGTGTTTCATATTGGACCTATGACATTACATCATCAGCGGTGTGAGATCATTTATTGTGGCTGCCCATGGAATGTGACACGCCTAGTCCAAGAGCGCTGGTTGAGTGGGAAACCCCCCCCCACACACACACACACACACACACCACACACACACCACACGTGTCCTGTGTCCCTTTCTTATAAAGCCGCAAGTCACCGCAAGAGAGCACACGTTTCATCATGAACTAGAAATGTCATGCAGCGCTGTGATCGGCCAGTGCATCAATCTCCTGTTCAGACCAGGATCCTCTCATTACACAGCCATAAATCTGCCGTCCATGCCAAAAGTCACCTCTTGACATTTTGTCATAGGTTGTGTGAATAGTAAATGTTAAAAAAAAAACGGAACCATCAGAAATTTGTCAAAAATAATGAAGCTCTAAATTAGAGCAGAAGCACTTCGGAGCACTTATTATATCAAATTCCACGGAGAAATACACTCATCTAAAGTGGCTTGACGCCACACTGACAAATCAACACAAACACCGCTCAGGACACACTCCACCATCTGTCCGTCAGCGCCCTGACGTTCTAATAAACCTCACATCTGAGCGAGACATAACGCACGTCCCCACCAGCTGCCTATATCAGCCAGGAAGGCAGAGCAAGCGTCCGTACGTATTAAGACACACGCGCTCGCACTTTCCCCGTGGCCATTAGCGATCGGGAGAGGCAGAGCTCTGAATCACCATCCCCGAGAGGGCAGACCAGCCAGTGTCTGCATCCACACGCGGCGCCACCGGCGAAAACTAGGCTCACGCGGTCCGTGGGAGGGGGGGGGACCGGCAGAGGGACACGTCGCGTCTTTGAGTTACTCATCACAAAGCCAAGCTGGCGGCAGACGAGGCCAAGAGGTCGTCGGAGGAGGGAGAGGTCACGGCGGAGCGGGGCGACGAGGGGTCGGACGGGGGGTCCCCGGTGCCGCTCGGCAAGCTGGTGCGTGTTGAACTGGAGTGGGACGTCCCGATGTCGGTGACACTGCCCATCCAGGTGCCAGGGGACCCCGCGCAACAACCCTTCCCCTTCCTGGACACCACCCTGGCCGACCTGGGCATCCAAGAGTGAGTGAGCTCCAGGAGTGGTGTGTTGCGGTTGTTTTTTTGAAGTTTGAGCTCCCAACAAGGCCGTGCGCGCCTGTGTTTTTTTGGGTCCAGGTCTGAGGTGAAGGAACGGGTGGTGTGGGTCGACACCAAGAAGACGCAGGTGAAGAGCAAAGCAGGGAAGCTGAAGGAGAAGGAGATCACCATCCTGGAGGTACAAGGGGAAACTAACCTTTTCTATGTTAACCTCTCCTCCTCCCAAAAAAAAAAAAAGAAAAACAACGACAAACACACACACAAAACCAAACCCATTTGGTTTCTTCTTGCAGGTGCGCGTGAAGGCCCAGAAGCCTGGAGATAAGGAGCTGCAGGAGGTGCTGTACAGCACCGAGGCCCACACCGACCGCTCCTTCTGTCGCACTGGGATGGACATCCTGCCCTGGAAGCAGACCCACACAGGTCAGCGAGCAGGTCATGTTGATTCGGTGTTGACCTCGTGCCAAACATTACCTCAGCGTGCAAATAAAAACCCGGGGCCTCAGCACTCGCAGGGATACGTGAAACACGGTCGACTCGCCCTAGCTTTAGATATTTATTTGGGGAAATGCGCTCTCTGCAAAGGAACGACAGCCCGATTGTTGTGTGATGGAACATGTCACGCGCTGTCAATGCAGAAAGTGTCCACCTTTACAGGGCTGCTTCCATGGCTCCTACCGACGTGAGGTCATTTGTCCCGCGTATCCCAATTAGAAATGTTGAATGGACTTTCTGTATCAGGGGACGATGGCTTGTCGCCACTGCAGACGACGATGGCGTTGGACATGGAGGACAAGCAGCCTGACCAACCCGAGGCCCGCGGACCGCGGGAGATCTGAGGACAAGAGAATCCGGCACAGTGTATTCCAACGTGAGTCGCAGGGCTGCCCGTCCGGTGGCCCCTCAGAAAGCTGCTCGACTAACTCGCGGCCAAGATTTTGGTTCCAAAATGCAGGTTTGCCCCCTTTGTAGAGGATTCAACGTGTGGCCGGTTTCTTCTCTCCCACCAAGGCACCGTTGAACGGCTTAGAATTAACTGAATGGAAATATTTACCAGGGCTGAAGGATGATTAAGTAAGTTTGTTGGCAGTAGAAGAAAAAAAAAATCTCATGCACTTGTCAGATGCGTTGCAGGGCAAACCGGAAGCGAATTACCGCCTTGCGAGCGTGCGCTTCCACCAACCAGTCAAGTCAAATGTATTAATGTGTTCCCAATAGAGCTGACCGACTCTGCAGCCATGGCAGCAGAAGATGCTTCAAATACGGACACTGCTGCGTGTGCGTTTCTCACGCAGCACACACCTTCATCCCGAAGCCACACAAGGTCTTTACAGTGACGCAGTTTCTGACCAAGTGTAAAATACAAAAAAAAAAGTCACAATCTCACACTCTGTTAACGGTGTTGTGGTGACGATTAACCACCTGAAAAAAATAAAAATAAATGTTTACCTTCATCCACCAGCGCCTCGTCAGTTTATACTGCAGTCGGTTCACTTCCGTTGTTTCTGCACAACTGTGGATTCATCACATTGTGCTGCTTGTGGCCACAGGTCGAGCTGCTTACCAGTAGTGTAATACAGGACATACGGAAATTAAAGATTACATTTATCAGGTGATGAAATTTATTGTAAGTAAAAAGAAGAAACCCAGGGGGCTGTCTAATCAGTGGCAATTTAGAACAGTTCCTTATAGAAATGACGGGGGGCGGCACAATGGGGACAGCAAATAGTGGGAGTCCTAAAATAATTCAACTTCAAAAATGGCATGCTGGCAAGAAAATAAATTAACTGCTGAATGCAATAATCATTTTGGTAGGCACTCGAGGTGCTGTACTGACATGAGCTGAGGGTACCGTTGCCAATAAAAGTCCCATTTTCCAGCTCCAGTATAAAAGTGTGTTGTTTTGGCTGGCTGTCGCATTGGCTACGAGGCGGAGAGGGCCGCGGTGAGCTTGGCCTGCTGCTCTCCAGAGAGGGAGACGACGGCCGACTGGAAGGCGGCCGAGTGGCACTTGGCTAACTCTCTCATCAGCACGGCCACGGTGGTCTGGGTTTCTGTGGAGGAGACACACGGGCACGCTGAGGACAGGGACCCTAGAATGGGCCGCGCGCGACGCGCCGACAAGAGTGTACCGAGGGTGTACAGTGCGGGGAAACGTTCGCCGTTTTAAGGAATTAAGTTATTTGAGCAGCTGCTAAATATCGAGCCTCGCTCATTCAACTCAGTTCACAGGTGCCCCACATGTCACACCCCGATATTTAGCACCGTTCACCTGTTTCGACGTCTTTGTGGCCCAGGACGTGACTGGATGCGGCGACGATGGGCTTGATGAGCTTCAAAATCTGTGAAGGCAAGAATCATTGGGATAGTGAGTGATATTTAGAGCAAATGTGGGCATCCTCCATCCATACGTTGTATTGATAATGTGGAGGGCCCGCAGGGATGCATCCTATAAGACGTAACATTTGATTTAAAAAAATGACCCAAAGATTACTCTATGTGGATCATTCTAAATAGATCATCCAGTCTAGCGTCCACATCGTCCGTGACCTTGTTTTTCCAGGGTAGTCTCATATCGAGACCCTCGTGTTGCCGTCTAGACCAATGATGATAACAAAAAAAAAAAACTTACCAGAGCAGGACTGTGTGTGTAGAGCAAAGTCAGGCACTTGAACACGGTCGCATTCTCCTCCATGTCCTCTTTGAGGGGAAGACGACCCACCAGAGCAGGAACGACCTGCAGCAGGGCACAGAAAAAACACACACACACACACACACACACTCAGCGCGGTCGTCAGCTGAGGGAGAGCCTAAAGGCAGAGGCCCAAACCTGTAACCCCACCTGCTCCAGAGGCACAGCGTCTATATTACTCAAGATCATCCTGCAGAGGGCCGCGCACAGGTTGTCAATCACGCGGAGGTCCGACTCTTTGACCAGCATGTTGGAAAACACGGACAGCATCATGGGATAGTCCCTGGAACGCACTTCGTTAAGGAACACCCTTCGCGTTCAGACACGAAAATGCCTTAACAATTAAGAAACGAAATTTGTTATTCCCAGTTTTCCACGCGGCCGAGAGGAGGATACGTTACAACGATGGGCCCGGCTGCCTCGGCCAGGCATCCCAGGCCGAACACGCTATTGTTGCGCACCTCCGCATCACTGTCCCTCACGCCGGCCACCAGCACCGGAAGCAGGCGATTGGACAGGCGGCCCGCCGCCCCTTTGCCCCCGGACACGCGGCCGAGGGCATGCAGGATTTCTCCGATGGTGCCCACGGAGAAGGAGCGTTCGGCCACGGTGCAGGAGGATTTCTTGAGGACATGGAAGGGACACAAAGAAATTGGGCATAGATATGTTCCACGGTTAAAAAGAGTACATGTAAGGGGAAAGGAGGACACAGTATCGGCTCCATGTCCGGCTCACAAACACCCCATTCTATTAAGGCAATAAAATGCCACTTTTTGTATCTCCACAGTTAGCCGATGATGGAGGACGCCGGAGTTCAGCTCCGGCTCGGGACTCACAGCTTTGCTCATGATCAGAGGCAGCAGGTCGTTGAGGAACGGGGCGGAGCTGTCGGCAGGGACAGAAGCAGCCAACAGGGGGATTCCTTCGCCGGCATACTCCTGGAGCATGGCGTCATGCTCGGCCTGAAACGGACGGCACAACAAGACGCGCAGTGAGATCCCAGGCTGGGGCGTGGACACGCGCACACACACGAAGGCTCTCCTTTGAGATGTTTGAGATGCTCAGTGAGGCTGGGGCATCGTCACAATCAGGTCTCATAAAAGAGAATCAGCTCCAGCCAACCGATTGTGTGATATGCGTGTATAATATTTTCACGTGGCTCGCAAAAGATGGTCTAAAATTTTTTTTTCTTTTTCTCCTTTGATTTTTTTTTTTAAGCATTTAAACGCATCGATTTTGGATACTGAATAAATGTGGTGGAGTTCTGCAGAGATGTTTACACGTGGTCATAGGAGTGAATATTGCCAAGTTCTACTCGCTCCTTTGATTTTTTTTTTAAGCATTTAAACGCTTCGATTTTGGATACTGAATAAATTTGGTGGAGTTCTGCAGAGATGTTTCCTCGCGACGACGGTCACGACTGGAGAAATGATTCAAGGCATGTATAAATGTTCGTGACAGACTCGCGTGCACTGTGAGCAGATGGGACAATTAACCTGTTGGTCATCGTCATCAGCTTCCTCGCCACCATCCTGACAAGCAGTCTGAGAAAAGCAGAAACATAAGCAGGGGGTTACTCGCAGTTTATCCGAAGCTCAGCTCAAGCGCCGGGGGGCGAGCGATGCCCGCTTGCCTCTCACCTTCTTCTTGAGCACATCCCGGATGACATCGCTGATGTCCTTGAGGCGCGAAGGGTTCCTGAAAGCCTCCTCCTTGCAGGAGTTCATGACGCTGTTCATGGTTTCCAGGATGCACATCACCACCTGGCGCTCGGGCTCCGTCCGAACCGTTTCCACGAAGCAGGGAAGCACCGCCTCCAGCAACTTCAGCAGCGCTGTGGGAGAGCATGCGGCGGGGAGGGGTCAAAATGTGCAAAAGGCAACTGCGCTCAGAGTCTTAAAAAACGGAGGAAATATGTGCAAGTTAACTGGCCTTGTTGGCGATGCAATACGAGTGTACAGTATGTCACGCGTCGAGCCAACTGGCGTTATCTCCCTTGAAAGCAGCTCTGCTCATTGCTGCCTTTCTTAAAGCAGTGTATGGTTCGCGGAAGGAGACATTTACCCTGGTGGTTGGCCTCGGTGGGATTCTCTTTCCACACTTTGTGCTGAGCTCGACAAAACTGGCCCATGGCCCCGAACGCCGCCCTGCGGACATCCTCGTGGGGAAACTGGGGAGGCAGAGGGGTGGGGGTCACAAAAGCGTCACGTTAGGGCGAGGCGGGTCGGTGTAAAGGGCACGGCCTGCCGCGCCCACGTCGCCGCACTGCTGGATGACGACGATTGGGGCCAAGCAGCCCCAGAGGAGCGACTTACATCTCTCATCTCGTAAACCTGCTGGAAGCTGGACTCCAGGAAAGCTTGAAAGGCGACGCTGCGGAGAGGAGAGCACGGAGACACGAGGTCAGGATTACACACCGACATTAATTTGCAGGATTTGAAAAGGCAATTATCCGACTAATTCTCATTAATGCACGTTGATGCAGTTTTATTTTGGACTACAACATGACTGCACAGGCGGTTAAATGTCTAACCCAGTGTGGAAGGCGATCTCTCCGAGTGCGTCGCAGGCATCCTCCTTCTCGTCGATGTAAGCGTTCTCAACGCTGAACCTGAGAGACGGATACATGCGGTATGAGATGGGGTGGGAACAGATTGTGCCCCACAAGAACGAGTGCAACACACAGCATGTGAAACGCCAAATTGTGTGAACGTCCGGTCTGGCGTGCGCGCGACTCGTACCCCGCGACATCATGCAGGTCCGTCTCAGCGTCGTCCTCGGGCAAATCCTCTGTGTCCTTTTCGTCCCCTTTCTCGTCCTCGTTGTCATCGTCCAGCAGCACAAATGTCTTGTCCTCCTCGAGGTGCGCCTGAACCGAGACGAGGGCGCGTTACATCATATTTACACCGCGGACGGTCTGCCGCGTAAGTTTGAGGGCACAGCGTGTTCAGTTTTGTACCGTGATGCCTTCATTAGACTTGAGGGCGAGCAGCATGATGGTCGTGATGGCAGTGAGATGCGGGGCGAGGCACTCGGGGCTGACTGTGGATACAGCAGAATACAGACTGTACCTGATCGAGGGAAAGACAAAGATGAGGGTAAAGTAACAGAATGACAACACATTACATATCCATGCAATATAAGGCGCACCGTCTTTCTATTATACCCATATGCTATATTTCTGACTACATCAGCAAAGAAGAAAAAAAAAACGCTGTGGCAGGAAGAAAAAAAAGAACGTATTACAAATACCAACGCGCAACTCCCGTTGATCGACAAGACTGTGTCTGGCAATTGTATCTACGTACGTGCAGCGTCTCAGGTCAGGGTCGTCGATGGCGTCGGTAAGGTTAAGGCCCAGTTGGATGCACTCCGCAGCAAGGGGGCCGAAGACATCTTTGCCAACGGTGCGAGCCAACACGGAGAGGGTATCTGGCGGGAAAACGACAAAGTTTGCCGCGGCGTCAGATGAAGTGCTGCGTTGCCTCAAATGAAGACTGCAATGTACCCTGTGTGGCTGGGTACCACGAGAGATGCAAATCTCTTGAGGTTTACCTACCCAAGGACTGAGTTTGGAGAGCCCTCATTTCTTCCGTGGTAGCGGTCAGGAAGCCCTTGAGGCTTTCAATTACCGGGGGGAAGTAAGGAACCAGCAGCTCTTTGGCAGCATTGGCTGAGAACAAAGTGATTCGCACTTTCACGACATGCTTTGCAAGCCATTGTGTTTTTTGGTTTGACATTTCATCGGAGAAGTGTAATGGCATTGTGAGCCAGAAAAAAAAGACATCGTCCTTAGATCGTTTTCTGTGACCTCTTACCTATGGCCCCGATGGCAGACACAGCAAGCCCCCTTATCTTGAGGTTATTAGTGTTGTTGAGGGCAGAAAACATAGTTTCCATCAGGGTGGGCAGGTAGGGTTCAATATCTGACCCTGGAAACATTTAAGAGCAGATGGAGCGTTTCATTGCGTAGTTTTATGAGTGGTATACGGAAGGTTTGTTTTGGGTTTTTTTTTAAATGCCTGGTCTGCAAAGTCAGTGAAAATGTCAATTACAGAGCTCCTATTATCTTACCCAGGTTCTCCATGAAGTTTTCGAGGGCGTAAAAGGCCTTGGTGACGTGGCCGACCTTGGCCTGGTTCAAGGACGAAAGGTAACCCAACAGCAGAGGCATCAACTCCGCACAGTATTTACTCACTTCAGGCTACAATGAAGAGGCGGAAGCGAAGTGAAGATCAGCACACGTAGGAACGACAGGCAAAGAAAGGCAGCTCGACTTTGTCAGACCACCTCGTCTGGGCAAACATCTATTATAACAAAGTGCTTTCCTTTAAAACCAACCAATTTAGCCGAAAATACAGCATACGTGCACACGAATGGGAAATGGGGATTATCTTTTTTTTCCTGACTTACCTGCAAATGTTCCGAAAACTGTCCCAGAGCAAAAAGGCCGGCACAGCGCACCACTTGGTTACTGTCAGAGAGACTCTGGCACACTGCCTGCAGCATCGGCGACAACATCCTAACACAG
The DNA here is from genome assembly GCA_016785305.1 of Colistium nudipinnis. Classification (NCBI taxonomy): domain Eukaryota; kingdom Metazoa; phylum Chordata; class Actinopteri; order Pleuronectiformes; family Rhombosoleidae; genus Colistium; species Colistium nudipinnis. The sequence continues at coordinate 76,862 of JAFBJU010000882.1, forward strand.
ACGCAGACAAACAGGGTTAATGGAGTAAAATCTTAGTGACTGTGCTCGGGTGTGGCATCGGTTTATCCGTTCGACCACGGACTTTCAGGAGACGTGGGTCCTCAAAGGAGAATGGATGATTAAGAAACTCTCCGCCAACTGAACATACTTGGTGCGTATGTGGTCAGCACATCCTTCAGCCAGCACTGCGAGACACAAGAGACCCCCCTTTCTCTGGTACGGGCTTTCGCTGGCGAGGCAGGCCTGAGCGAGGGGCATCTAAAACGCAAGAGACAGCTTCATGCACAAAGGTGCCGCAAAGTATGCAATAAATAATAGTTCGCAGAGAACGTACCAGTTGTTGGAACAGTTTCTCTGGAGGCATGTGGAGTGCCATCGTGTCAATGATCTGGGTAAACACAAAGGAATTGAACGCGCCGAATATCACTCGGAAGCACACACCGAATTGACTCAAGTGCATGTTGACACAAAATTGAAAAGACAACAGAGGAACCCACCTGCGCGGCACAATGTTTGGGATTGTCATTGTCTGTGACGTCACTATCATCCTCATCGTCCTCTGGGTCCTGCTCCCCGGGTGGTGGGTGCGCAGTAAGTATAGGGAAAATGGCCTGCAGCATGGGGGTCAGCAGCTTCTGCTTCAACACAGTCTAGACGGTGGAGGAATTGTTGCGTTAATAGCGGAGCACAAACTTTGTTGGCAACACAAATAGGCGGGCACAGCGTGCAATCACAAAAATGACTTTGTTAAAAAAACAAAAAAAAAACACAAATGGCACGTGAAGATTTATGTACCCTATGAATTATGCCACAAGTTAGTAGGTTGTGTGGTTCATGGCTTTCATTATATCTTTAAATGAATATTTGCAGGAAAATAGCGTTTGTTTTCCAAATTTCCAAAATTAGGAATATCTGTTGCGATTCCTCACGAGAGTTACGCAAAAACATGTGTAGGACCAATAAAGTAAGCGAAGAGTGACCTTACCTTGCTCTTCAACTTGATAAGGAAAATGATACACGAGAGAGCTTTCACCCGCAGGGAGTCACTCAGCGTGGCGTCACTGCCCACCTGGTACAAACAAACACACATTGAAATTCACAACAACAAACACCATTAGTCAGTTCAGAATTTTCAATGAAATTAAGAAAATGGAAAGACGAAAAAAGAGACATCCAGCTCCAACCTCCAAGCAGAAGCGGACAATCTCAGCAACATGGGGGACAATGATGGACACCTCACTTTCCATTAGCTCATTCAGCACCTCCATGGCCTCACTGGCTTGGTCCTGATCGGACACAAACACACACTTGTGATTAAACAGGTCTTACACGCACTTAACCACGAGCAGATGTCAATATCTGTAACATGTCCGTTTACCTGATCGGCACTGATGAGGTGTTTCAGAGCGACAATCAGACTTGGGATGATAGAACGCATCTGGCTCTGTAGGGCAGCAACAAGTGAATTCAGGAATTAGAGTCTCCTTTACGATCAAATCGCCATATTTCAGGTATGATTATGGTGGGTTAACTAAATGACGTTACAATGCATGACAAGCAGATGATTTCAATAAATATAAATCTAACCCAGCTACCGTGCCTTGAATTGAATTAATACTAATCAAAGCTGCAAAAACTATAGCACTGCCTCACCATCTCCTCGGTGCCGGTGTAGGCCGTTATGGCTGTGAGGGTGAGGATGCAGTAGTACAGGGACGTTGGATTACTGTGGTCCTGGAGTACGGCACTGAACAGCTGCAGCAACTGGCAGTAATGAGGCTTAAACGGCTCAGGGTTGGAATCCATCACCTTATTCAGCAGCAGGAGGCCGACCTGTCGGGACAAAAGAGCATTGATGTTCACAGGATGCCACGGACAAAGAACGTAATGTAATACAAGAGGGTGGATTTGCTCTGCATGTATAAATACTGTATCGAAACCCCTAACGGGCGTTTTCCTGAGTCCTGTACCTGTCTGTCATGGGGGTTGCTGCTCTTGGTGGATTGATTGAGGAGCTGCAGCAGGGCAGGCCAGCGGTCTGGCGTCTCATGTTTGACCATCACTGCGCACAGCTGGGAGAGCGAGTGCTGCACTGTGTGTCTGCACAATATAGATTCACGCGCACACACACAGGAGTCTAGATTCATTTCGTATGTGAGATTTTGCATGGTAATTATAATTGTAAAGACTGAATCGCTTACTCGGTTTCCTGCATGAAGGCCTGCAACACCACCACCTTCAGGCTGAATGAGCAAACAACATCACAATTACAACTCACTCTGAAGTTAACTACAGTACATCTACAACAACCGTGTGTAATGTTGCAGCGGTGTGAAACTAGCCATCATAGAGTGATGAGCTGACCTCTCTCTGTCACTGGGGCTTATCTTACTCCAGTGTTTCTTCACTCTCATCCGCAGCATCACCGCAGCCGACTGACGGATCTGAGAGAAGGTTTCAGGTAAGTTTACAAACTTGAAAAGCGTGAGAGGGACCTGCCATCCACTCGCTCACACACAAGACTCATTCCGGAAATGATTAAATACCTGAGGATTTTGGGAGCCACTCATGACAGCACACAGGGCTGGTATGATGGCTGGGTCTTTAAAAGCCTGTTTCAGCTGGGCTGTGGCCTAAATGGAAAACGAGAAGATTTCATCGGCAGCCATACTTAGTTCAAAGAGAAAGCCATTAAGAGTCATCACCCAAGCCCTGAACTTTCTCTATTTATAATGACGTCAAACACACTTCACAGTGCCGGTAAGCAGATAATGGCGGAACACTGAGATGCTAATTCTGACCAGGGCCAACTTTCTTGTAGGTTAGACGTTGGACTTAGCTTAACTCTTTCAATGTTAGCTTTGTCACTTCTCTTCTGACACACCGGTGCTATAAGCTACGTTATTGTTGTTGTTGGCATCACCTGGTGGATGACAGCATTGTCAGGCTCTGTCAGCTGGGAGAGAATCCGCTCCAGTTCCTCTGTCATCTCGCTGGATCGGGGACGAACGGCCGTCAGTGTGGTCAGTTAATTCGGACCAAGAGTCCTCGCGCGTCTCGGCAGCTGCGACACCCCGGTGACGGATGAAATGTGTAAACAACGCCTCGGTTGTGAGGGAAGGAGAGTTACGGGGCGGCTGTCACCTGAGTGATGTAAATGTTGGCAGTTTGTGGTAAGTTCACACACCGGACACGCGTTCGGTGTGCTCGTCCTGCTGCCTGCACGAGGGACAGAGTCTGACACGAGAGAACGTGTGAGGAGTTAAAGGGACCATCGGTGTGTACGCGTGACTAATACAGACAGCTCCCCGTGTGGACAGGAGGACAAACTGCAGTGTTACTCTACTGTTGACTACAGGCATCAGCTGTGATTTTTGATATACAAATGTATTGTTTATTCCTTATGTTGCGATAAATAAAAGGTTTATTTCACCGCATTAAAAAAGTAAAATGTTTGTTTTACACTGAATATATCTCACATGTGTAAGGAATTGTGTTTGTTTCTCTGATGTACCAGCTAATATTTCCTTTTGGTATTTCAGTACTGTTGGACATGTAAGCAAATGTTGACATTTCTGTGGCAGGAACATCAGAATTAAAACAAATCTTCCCTTGATAAAAAAATATATATATATATTAATTTGTTTTCAGAATTGTGATTTTCTATAGATAATTTCCTCCAATCACAATTTGAGATGAAGCACAGGCGTACCAATAAATCTCTACTACACAAATGAATTAATTTGATTAAGAAATTACATTTACGAAGTAAGTGGAATGTTGGGGTTCACATTTCCCTTTTTAATATTTTGAATAACTTCAAAACTCATGTTTTAGATTTGTCAGCATTGGATATTGGTAAAAATAAATTCAGCCCACTTATGCATAAGTCTGCAACATAACATAAGAACCAGGTTTTTTCTGAATGCACTTTGTATGAGAAGGGGTATTATTATGGCATTCAGACTTAAATGTAATTGAATTAACATCTACAGTATAGTAAAGTACAGTACAGTACAGTACAGTAAACCAGGACGACCAGGCTGAGGGACAGTTTTTACCCCTCGGCCATCAGACTACTTAACAGCTCCCACTCTTTCCCTTACCCACCCGTCCCCCTCCCCCACTGTCAATGACTCTACCTCTTCTTCTGCACAGCCAGTGATGTTTAGTTGCACTGGTGTTGCTCCCTTGCACATTTTTGGAGCACACACCCAAACTCACTGGCACACAACTTCTGATGGACACTTTTCCACCTTCTCCATATTTTTGTATATATATTTTTTTATACTTTATATTTATCTCCTTTTTTTTCTATTTCTTAATTTATTATTATAATTGTTTAATGCTTGGTGTTTGGAGAGGAAGGCAAAAAAGAATTTCATTGTACAATGTGCACATGACCAATAAATGCTTGAACCTTGAACCTATGATAGCGTAAACTGGATTGCATCAGATTGTAAGTGTTATCTAATAAAGCATCTGTGTGTACAATTAGATGAAAGTTACAATTCCATTTGATGAGATCTTCTGAAATGTTGACATTTTGTAATCAAGTATTTTTCCACTGTACTGTTACTGACATGAGCTGACATGTTTTCTCATTTAAATCAAAATGACATGAAACACATTGTTGCATTCCAAGGTCAAGTGGGTAAGGGTGGGACCTCATGATTTGTTTTGGGAAGGTATAGCCATTTGTAAGATGATTTGCAAAGAACACAAGAGACACCAAAGGCCCCACACTTCACAATAAACACACCCAATACTGAAAACATATTTCCACCAACTAATCTCTTTTTAGACTGTAAAGAAGAACAGAAGCCAGAGGAAAAACTTGTGAGATTAAAAGGTTTGACATAAATCAGAATCAAAATAAATATTTACCCCCGTGGAAATTGAGAACACCCGTATGAAATATTCCTGTTGAAGCAACACAAAATCGACAGACATAAAAACAAACGGAAAAAGCATCATGTGGTTAAAACTGTACAGCTACTGTGACTGGTAAACCCTGACAAAAATAAAAGACTATGCCTGCATTTGCAAAACCCTGACAAGATAAAAGACATCGTCCAAGCTCACACAGACACACCCTGTCCAGCCAGACATCAGTAGAAATGCTTATGTCGCCATTAGACTTACTGTTATCACACAAGTTCACCGCTAACTGAATCATTAGCACATCAATGCAGGCAAGAACGAACACAAACAACCGAGGGGAAGGTAACACGCAGGCTAATCTATCTCATCTTTGTGAAAAGAACTGCAAATGTGGGGAATACAGCACTCGTCAACAGGTTCCACCCACTGCACAGGTACAGGCACAGGTCTCTTTGGTTTGGAAACCCCTAGTCCCTGCACACATAAGTGCAACGTTTAGAAATGAAATGAGTGAATTTATCTGTTTTAAATCATATGAATCATTGAATTCAAGGTTTCCTCAGCACAAATGTGGCAGCACATTCAAGCAAAATCAAACAGGATTTCCCTGCTGCCTCAGACAGATCCTTAATCCTTCAAATCCTTCACAATAACACCGATTAGTATAAGTCATGCTCAAGAGCCATGAAAAGCATGGATCTGTGACAGACTCATTAAATGTCATGCCGTTGGGGTCATACATGCCTACACATGATGATTCAAGGGTTAAGAATCATTATCTAACAGAAATCAAAATCTGGTTAATGCCATTGACATAATACGTGTATTTTGGTATCTCCCTATAGTTATGTTATTCTGTCTAATGTGCAAATGCTGGTTTTGATGGACGATGAGCAGGGACAGGCAGGGAAGTTTAATTTGTACAGCTTCACTCTAAATAACACAAAATGCTGTCATGCGTGAGGGGCAAAACTGCCCTTTCCTTATTGACTGTTAAGGAGCAATCTGATAGTTCCTAAAACATTCACAAACACCAGCAGCTGTACACTGGAGCCACTAAGGGCTTGTTATGAAACCGGTACTCTCCATGGATTACTCCGTTAATCCGAAAAATGTGCTTTCTGTTTGACAATCAAAAAACACATGAATTGACACAAGTGCACAATATTGGTCAACCATAAACCTCACCAACACAAGGCATCATGTGTATGTTCTTCCCATTTGAACATTTTGGGTCTGTAAATGGCAGTAGCAGTGTTAAAGATGATCCATTTTAAACTTTTGTTTTGGGTAACTTGGTTATTTTCTTTTGTCCAAACTCGAGACAGAATTTGAAAACAACGTGTTGGCCTTGGTGGCCAATAAAATGTGGTGGGTGAGACCACGGAGATTGGTTCAAAACCAAACACCCACCTACCTTGGAGCCCACACCCACCCGCGTCGCTATAAACACGCAGGAGGTGAGAGCGCGCAAAGTTTGAAACGTTTTCACGCTGCTTTTATTTGCCTCTTTGGGTCATGAGGGTTCGGCCTCTTGCAGCTTAAACAACAATTATTATTTTCTAAATTATCTGCTTTTTTTTTTCCTTTTTTTAATCAGACATTTTTTTTGCGCTTTTAACATTTTAAATCTCGACGCTGCCAATCCGCTCCAGACATGACAGAGTGGAAGTCGCAGATTAATTACAACTACAATCCCTCGTACCACGCGTATGCGTACGGCCTAATGTACCAGCCCGGGCCCGAGCAGAACCACGGGAACCACCTGGGCTGCTGGGGGGAGGCCGGAGTCGCCGAGTTGAGCAACTACAACCCCGGGGTCACGCAGGCCTACTACGCCAACACCGGCGCCGCCAGGTCCCGCGAGGAGTCTCCGCCCGGCAGCCCGGAGCAGCACGCCGCGGGCGGCCATCACCACTACCAGGCCCCCGGCGTCGTCTACCTCGCGGACGCCCAGGCGGGTCGCCTGCTGCTGGCCAAACCGCACCGAGCCGCCTACGACCCGCGGGAGAACGACGGCGGGCGGGTCGGTAGCGACTCCACCAGCGACTCGGAGGCGCACACATCACCGGGTACGTAGAGCTGAGCTGAGCCGAGGCCGCGCGTGACCCGCAGGCCGTGAACGTGACACCATCCCGCCACAGTTTTTTTTTATGTGGCTTGGCTAAGAGTTTGTGGAAATGTTGCGTCACTTTCTGCAAACAAAGGATGATAATAGTTCAAAACTTTATGTTGGTCATTGTAATGATGATGAATGAATATAGTCTTGAAAAAATTGTTCTGTTGGCCAGCTACACATGTGCTCATCCTCGGGTTGTTCCCTCCCACCCAGATTCCTGGAGTTCCAGCAGCAGCACTGGCAGCAGCAGAGAGGGAAGCCTGCCCCAGGCTGAGCCCGTCACATGGGCCAAGAAGGATCTGGACAACGAGGCCATCATCCGGAGCTCAGTGGTCGTCCAAAGCAAGGACGTCGCCGGCCCTCTCATGGAGGAGCCGCAGACCTTCGCCGTCACGGGCAACGAGGGCCCCAGTGACCTCACCCCTCTACACGTGCCCTTAGCGTCCCCCAATAAGCCGAGCACTACTACTACTACTAGCACCACTGCTGCGATCACCCCCAAGGGTAAGGTCCGGGCGGCCTTCTCCGAGAGCCAGATGAACGCCCTCGTCCAGCGATTCAGCGTACAGCGGTACCTCACCCCGGCCGAGATGAAGAACCTGGCGGAACTCACGGGGCTAACCTACAAACAGGTGAGAGGCGGTATGACAACGGTGTTCGATCACGGACGCAACCAATCGGGTACGCTCTCTGACCACCCGGGGCCTTCATCGTATTCTCTCGTAGGTGAAGACATGGTTTCAGAACAGGAGGATGAAGCTGAGGAGACATCAGAAGGACACCAGCTGGGTGTCGGAGCGCTACACCCTCAACAAGGACAGCCCGGTGCACGGCCCCATATACCCAAACGTCCCCTCGCACATCTCACCTGTATGTACTCATTATCTGCACATTTAATGTCAATTTCACAATTTTGCTCAATTGAGGCCTTGTCATGGTAAAGGAAACCAAATATAGCACATACATTTGTTTTTGTTTAACAGTACAGAGGAGAGGCCCAGTCACAACTCAAGGAGCATTACAACCAGCACATGATGGAGGCGGCCTTTAAGAAGACCGCGCCACAGAATCTGGCCTTTTACCTGGCTGCTATGGGCAACACTGCCGGGTCTGCCAGCTACCCCTCCTGGTCCCCGGCCTCACCACAGGCCTCGATGCCCACCAGGCCCCAGGCCACTGGCTGGCCCATGGCGCCGGGTGTCGGCCACTACGAGTACAACGCGTTCAACTCCCCCACTGCCAACGCCACCGGACATGATACGAGCTTCGAAACAAAAGACGACAAGTCCATCAATAGCTGAGGCTCTCCAAATGCTGCCGTAGTGCATATCACCAGCCTTATGTCAATGTTTGCAACGCCCATCCCTTTACGTTAACTTAAAGGTCACGTTTACATTCTCTTCAAGTTTCAAGACCGTATAATTAACTGATCTCTTTTTGACAGGCTGGGTGTACATATATCTTGTTCATACTGCCTCGCTAAGTTTTATTTTTATATGCAACTATTTAATGTATGTTGGTGTGTTCTTTGCGCTTGGTGATACTAGATGGGTCTATTGTGGTCACATTCTTTGTATTACTATTTTTTTTACATTTTCAGAGTGGTTTTAAAGGGGGGGGGGAGTACTGATGCAGATCAGGTGTAAACACATTTCAACATGTTTTTTTTTTGTTTTTTTCCCCCCCAAATATACGGGTTCAATTCAGCAACTTATTTGTCTTGATTTCTTGGAGTGTTGTGGTGCGAGCGTGATCATGTGGTTTACGGTGTTTATACCATCCTCTAGTTGGTGTTTGAACAAACGGAATAGATGAGACGTGGCATCTTTGCCTTTAGCAGCTAATTGCATACACCCACATTCTTGATAAGATTATATTGATAAGACGTGTCATCGTATAACACGTCCAAAAAAATTTGAGTCAAATTTTGAGTTGTGCGTAAGAAAAGCATTTTATTGGAAAGGCAATATTTACAATCAAACCAATGGTAACCAAAACATACAGTGCCAATATTGCTCCCATAACCAACAATATGCAGCAACTCTTTAATCTACAAGGCATAATTGTTTTGCGGGACCATGTCCGGCTCAAAAGCGCCGGTGCAAATCATTTTTGAACATGTCGGAGCGGTACGATTCCTGGTAATATTTTTCACTGCTACACAACGATTCAAAATAAGTACGCGTCCGCTGTCTCAGTGGGTACCCAGCGAGATAGGTTTCCTGCCATATAACAGACGACTGCAAAAAGAGATTCCCCTCTTCCCTAATTTCCCTTTATCTATCCATTCAACTAATCAGAGCCCATATACTTGATTCGACAGGAGCTTTTCCCCCAAAAGGCCCCGGTTTCTCCTCCAATTAACCCTATGCCAGATATGTGATTCTCTGTGGGAGAGATTAAAAGAGCAAGACAGGAGAATGAAGATTGTCCACGTGGGCCGTGAGGAATTGTTTGTCTAGAACTGCTTGCGCACGCTTCATGCCTAGTCCATCTTGAGGCTATGGTAGATGTATCGAATGAATGCCAGTGAGGCCCAGAAGGACACGCTGCCGAGCATCAGTGAGAAGACGAGCGCCGTCAGCAGAGAGTAGCCAAAGAACTCCGTGCTCTGCACCAGGCCGCTCATGGACGAGCGGTTCCGGTAGTAGAAAACCGAGTAGACAAAGATGAAGAGGCCGGTGGAGCCGGTGCTCAGCACACTGCGCCACCACCAGCGGTAGTCCTCGCCCGACAGCAGGAAGTAGGTGAGAGCCACGGAGATGCAGGCGCCCACCGAGAGGAGGATGGCGAAGACGCACAGCAGGATGCCATAGAGGGTGTAGTGCTCTCTGCCCCAAACGGTGGCAAAGATGTAGTACAGCTCCACAGAGATGGCACTGGGAGACAGAATAGACGGAAAGGAGAAGCGGCGTTATAAAACCTGAATAAAAAAAAAAAAGCTGCACCCCATCAATTTTCCAAGGGAAATTAAATAAAGGTGATAACTTATTAGACAAGATGACACAAAAGTATTACTTCAAATTGTACACTTCTGAAGATTAAGTAAAAAAAAATATCAATTTTATTTTATTATAATTTTTTTTTACAAGCTCAAAGGCGCTTTGATATTTTCATTATTTAACAATAAACGCTACGATAAAAGAACTGGATGTAAATTTCCTTCGTTTTTTTTCATTTATTGATTATAAGCCGGAGTAAAGCCTTTAGACAATATGTGGTCATTTAACGTCTGGCGTCCCTTTTGTTATTCCACTCAGCTATATTGGAGCCTGTCTTTTCATTCACAGTCCAGGTCGGCTCACCTGAAAGGCAGGAAGCCGCCGATGGCCATGTGCACAGCCGTGTGCTTGTACCAAGGCTGCTTGGGGATTTGTCGGGGGATGTTCCGAGTGCGGCAGGGTGCCTGGAAGTTCCCGGCTCGATTCTTTCCCACGATGCCTCCGATGACGGTGAGAGGGAAGCCCACCAGCACCCAGGCGCCCAGCAGCAGAAGCACCGTGGAGGCCGGGAGGGCCTGAGTGGAGCCGCACCACCAGTGGATCGAGTTCACTACGCTCCACGTCAGGAACAGAGGAGCTGCGAGATGGAAGACGGACATGATTTTCAATTGTTCCACACAACTCGTTTGAGAGGTGTTGCCTTAAGACTGTGGATGAACATGACCCGTCGTATCAGAGCTTTTAATGATGATGACAAAATTAAATAAAGCGGCTTATTTCCGCAATAAGAAGAGGAAGTAGTTTGTTGCCGGAGGGAACTCGCACTCCTTTATAGGTAAAAATCAAAATGAGTAGAACCGTATTGTCACCTTTCCACTTTAGATTAATTGAGACCACCCTTATTAAACGTGGTGTTTTTTTTTTAGACAACACTTAAGAGTTTGTGTATTCACAAACTGTTCCAAAATAAAAGCCAAGTCTGAACATTAGCACCTGAAATAAACAGGAACACGACCACCAGCATCCTCGTCGACAACATTTGCTATTTAAAAAAAGTCAAGCTCACTTTGATATCGACAATTCAATTGTCTTGAATTGAATTGTCATTGTTGAAGACAATGACAAATGATCTGGCTTTGCAAAGTGTTAAGTGACCGCAAACTTTTCGTATCAGACTCACCGGAGAACAGGGACGAGGTGAGGATGATGTTCCACACCCAGCGCTTGCCGCTGATCTGAGTGTAGAAGCTGCACGAGACGTAGCCCGACACACAGCTGGTCAGCGCGTACAGGACGATAGCGGCCGAGTTGATGGCGCCGTGGCGGTGCACGTTAAACATCCCCAACAATGCCATGACGATGATCCCTGCGGCAACGAAGAGACATTAGGGTTACGCTTGCATTTCGCACTTTCTCACCGACTTGCGTTCAATACACACGTTGCTATGGGCAAGGGGGGCTCTAATCTAACAAGAGTCGCTTGCGTCTCTGCGTTACGTTTGCTCACCCGTGGCGAGGGTAAGGAATTGCGCCCCCGATCCCAGCACAGCACACAGAAGGCTCTTGTAAGGGGGAAACCTGAAGACGTCAGTGTGTATGATCTTCCAGCCGTTGTCTCCCTGGTCCAGGTCATCGCAGCCCCCCTCCTCCTCCACATTGTATCTGCAAGGGAGGGGAACGTTTAAATCCAAACAAACAGAAGACCTCTCCGTTGTGTTCACACACACACACACACACACACACACACACACACACACACACACACGATATGTTGACCAACTAGTTGCCACCTAAGCACCTCAATCTCCATCCCGGCCCGCCCCCCCCTCTCCAAATACTGCAGCGAGGTGCCCCAAGGTTACGGCGTCCAATCAGTCTGGAGACTTGATGAGGACCTGACGAAGCTAATATATTCAATTTGCTTATTATTTATAAGGGGGGGGCGAGGAGAGGATGCGGCTGGAAAACTGATCGGCGTGCCGCAAACACCTTCACCAGTAAACGAGGTGACATCTCATGCAAAATGCACAACCGAGAGGGATGGTTAGGAAAAACTCATAAACCATTAACCTGGCGGTTGCTCACGCGGGGATTTTAATCCGACGTCGAAACACGGGGTGATTAATGTTTACAGCAAATTAGAAAGGATTTCAGGAGCATGTTAGGGATTCTGCCCGACAAAGTCAAAGACAATACTGCTTCTCACGGTGTGCAGCCATAATTGGCTTTTATGATGTTGTGCCATGTCCTCGTCATGTGACTATATCCTAAACATGCATATGTTGTATAAGAAACTACACGAGAAAACTCTGAACTTTGGAGTTTTCTTTTTGCTCCATGGGTTCTTATGAAACCTATGGAGTGGATTTTACAGAGGTTTTATGCACCTCTATTTTGTTCCAGAATAGCTGCACGACCGTTTTATGGTGATTCACTCTCTGACCTGGCAAAGTCATTCTTGAGGACCCGCATGAGGATGATGATGACAAAGCCCAGCAGCAGCACCACCAGAACCAGCGAGTTAATGATGGACAGCCAGTGGATCTCCAGTGTTTTGGGGAAGAACGAGTAGTCCCGGAGGCGCTCGGCTCGTCGAGAGGGGGGCAGATGGGACTCGAACCAGTGCACACTGTAGGTGTGGGTGACGGTCAGGCTTCCTCCGCCCAAACCCACTCTACCCACAGCTGCGCCCGCCCCTTCCTCCAGGGGAACGGGCTTGACATCTTTCACCGACACGTTGGCGAAGATCACCGAGTTGCCGTTATACTCGATGTTGAAGTCAAGGTGGGTCCACAAACCCACCTGGTGGAGAAAGAGAGTGAGAGATAAGAGGGGTGACAACAGGGGGAAAAGTGGTTTATCTGAAACACTTTTTCTGCGTCTCTCTTCCATCCCAATCTACTCCACACAGAAGAACAAAAGGTTTACCTTGTGGCTGTGAGGCAGAAAGCCGCTCTCCTCTATGTATCCCACAAACCCCCAGATTGGAATTTCATCCAGGACAAACTCAAAGTAGTACAGCTCCTCGATAGCCTCTCGAAGCTCGTCCACCTAACACACACAAAATACAATGGATCACATCCCATGTGCAGCTTCCATTAAAACCAATATACTAAGGTGTATCACAGAGGCTGCCGTTGTTTTGGAACACTTTGTGTAAGGATCCGTGAAGAGACACCTCAATTTTGTCCAGAATCCAAAACAGGTTGGACATGAAAGGGTGCTCAGTGGTGATGGCTCACTTGGAAATTACATTCTGAACATCTGATCCTTATTCGCATTCCCCAAGCCATGAAATAAAATAATGCCCTGAAGATGTAGGCGATAAAAACAAGCCCATCTTAAGAAAGCCAGATGCTTCTGGTGCAATTACATTTTAAAATACAACTGGAAAATGTGAACTTTTATTGTAGAATATTAACACATTTGAAATGATGTTGCAGACCAGACTACAATATTCAGGAACACCATTTGCAGGAATTGGTTACTGATGAGGATATGAAATTCAGGGTTTGAAAAATCAAATGCTCCCTGTGTCTGTGAAGGTTCTCAGTCATCCAGGTCATGGTAAAATGAGTGCGATTCAAAGTAGGCAACTGCAGTCCAGTTGCCTACTTTGAATCGCACTTGATAAAATGCTCCTCGTCTTACAGCAGCCGCAAATTTCCCCACTGTGGGACAATAAAGGATTATCTTATCTTATCCATGGACCAATATATGGCAACATTCAATTAAAAAAAAAAGATACTTATTAACAACTTAAATGGAGTTCACACTTACTTAACCCAAGACATGCATGTACCTGAATAAAATACCTGTTTTTCTGAAAGTGTGAGGTGACAAAGAGTTTTTTTCTCCACATTCTCTTTGAAGCGGATGTGGTATAATGACTCGGCCATTCTGTCACCGTCCAGCACTTCCCCGAGACTCAGGGACTTGTGGTGTACCTAAGGAAGAAGCACTAAAATCACTTACAGGGTGTGAAACAGCAGCACAAAGCATTATTGGCCATACTTCTGTGAACAATGTTTTCTGAACAGCATGTAATGCTCTCAGACGGTTACAGCAGGCGACAGGCGCACTACATCTCGGCATGCTGCTTGTTGTAGTGCCACACCAAATAAAGGTGGGTCATAAGTAATAGCTGTTGTGACTGTATGTCATCAAGGCACAATCACATCTAAAACGTATGGGCTATAAATGCAACCTTAGACAAAGGGATGACAGGACTGTGTACTGCTGGTAGGTGTCGTAGTAAACAACAGTAAAACATTATTTCCTTGTGCCTCTGGGAATATCAGTATTTAATAGTGTGCCAAAGCTACATTTGAACATGTGTTGCGTGTGTGTATACGTGATTCACGGTGAAACACGATTTAGACTAACCTTATCTGGCCTGCAAACAGGCAGCGTGTAGTAATGATATGTCTCTTGGGGGTTATGATAAGGGCCCACTTTGTTCACATAGACAGTCACGTTGTCCCCCTGCTTGTAGCCCGCTAAACAGCCTGAGAACAGGCACAGGATCAAGATGCAGTGCAACCCCATCGTCTTCTGGCAGCCACCCGGCAGGTGTCCCCGTCCACACTGCATGACTCCTGCTGCAAAGATAGAAAGTTCATCAGGGACTAACTTCATGTCAAGAAAGGAATTGTGCCGATGCCATTAAAATGTTTATGAAAAGGCAAGGAAATGGACATCTACGACAAAAATGTAATTCTCAAGGTTGCAACAAACAAAGCAGGAAATGGACATTTACGACAAAATAACAGCTTTCATCCCAGTGAATGGGATTAAAGGAGCAATGTCAGTTTTATGTATATAGTCAGAATCACTTTTAATCGCCAAATGTAGGAATTGTGCCGATGCCATTAAAATGTTTATGAAAAGGCATTTGAAAATAAGTTGTAAGTTGCAATGTAATTCTCAAGGTTGCAACAAACAAAGCAGGAAATGGACATTTACGACAAAATAACAGCTTTCATCCCAGTGAATGGGATTAAAGGAGCAATGTCAGTTTTATGTATATAGTCAGAATCACTTTTAATCGCCAAATGTGCAATGGGAAATAAATAAATTAAAAGCATTCAAACTCTTTCAAACCTGAATTATACACAATTGAAGTGTCTGGGAAAAATGTACAATATACGGTAAGTTACTGACAAAAATCAGGGATCAGGAAGCCAGTGGTCACTCTAACTGAGCCTAGGAACCTGCAGGATAGATGACTCTTTCAGCAGCACTCCGTCACCCAGGCCTTCAGGGTACAGTGGCTGGTTGGAAGCCAATTTGAGCAAAAGGTGTTATACTGCCCATATTCATGGAAGACGGAGACCATGAGCAGATCTGTTTGGCAAACACCTGGCACTGCTCACCACCTGGTTATGGGATTACAGTTTTCATCTGTAATATGATGCAGGTGCAACACGTAAAGGGGGTGAATATTTTCTGAGGGCTATGTCAAACAGCTTAACGAGTACAGCCCGATGACAGTGATGCTTCTGAAAGCCTTTGCACTGATGTCTGGTGATGGCAAAATTCGAGAGTTTACAGCAGCAAGAGCAAGGTCGAGTGTTCTACAAATGCTCACTGCAGCAGAATGAAGAAAATATGGTCGTGTAAAGGGTCAACTGTACTTAATTGCACAGCACGTGGTCCTCTACTTATTGCTGGCATGAAGTTAGAAAAATGTGCTCTACCTGTATTACTGTGGTGTCACTTCAGTCCCGATGCCGCAGATCCAACAAAACCCGTCTGTCCGGCGGATTCCTCTGACTCTTAGGCCCCGGACGATCTTCCCCCTGATCACTGGAGCTCACTGTGAAGATTCACGGCGAAACATCTTGGAAAGCCTCGGCTGTGGCGTATTATTCATTTCCTTGCGTCCATATCCGGAAACAGTGAGTACTTTTACTGACACATGAGACCGTGCAGAAAAAGGACTCCGACTCCACGTCACCTCAGAATATAGAAAAATAGCGACGATTCGTTCCGGAGTTCCGGAGTGGGCGGAGAAACAAAAGCACGCCCCCGACGTTACCGGTTATTCCTGTACACTAGTATTTTCCTGTCATCGACAAGTTGAAGCTACGGTGGCGTGTTTTTGTGCTTCAACGCCACCGTTGAACACACAACATTTACGCGACTTGCTGCTTTACCTGGACGACTCGGTTATTTTGCTCCACTGACCGGATATCCGCCAGCCCGCGTGAACCAATCGACGCCTTTCCTACATTTTCTCGTTTGAACTCAGGCCAGTTTAATCAAAGCTGCACAATCGATGCCAACCTTCTCCGCGTACTGCAACTGCACTGCGCTCGATGGATTGACAGGTCATGCCTGTTTTTTTATTTCCCGCGAATCAGACGCGGTCCCTCTGTTCCTCGCGCCTGAGACGACAGAGAAAGTGAGCATTATCAGCGCTAACAACAGCTAACATGTGAGTTTATTATAAACCAAATCAAACGTTCCCTTAAATGTAACAATATGATATCCACGAACAGAACATCTATAAGTCGTAAATTGTGGTTACGTTTGCAAATCGCTGTGAACCGCAGTTCAGCTTTTGATAACTGTGCGACGATGTATCTAATCGTGTCGCTGCACGCGAAGGTTGTTTATTTACGTCAGCAACGTTCAACGAGTTACCACTACATCGCGTAATGTCCCATGTAGCCATATACAATGTGGGGCCTTATCCGTCATTGTTAGGTTGAATGTATGCGTTTTACTTTCAGACCTCATACCACGATGGGAATACACGGGCTTGCCAAGCTGATCGCAGACCAGTCCCCTGCTGCCATTAAAGAACAAGACATCAAGAGCTACTTTGGTACATGTTTTCCTTCGTATAGATAATACGAGATTCAAGTGTTCACCTTGCTTGGATACATTGGCTGTGTGTCCAGGAGTTATTGGAATACAACAGAGATGGAGAACAGAGCAACATTTCTTAAATTACTTGGTTCAAGATTGTAGTGAGCTAATTCTGGAACAACATATTAAAGAAGGTACTTACTGTTGCTCTCAACTTTGCAGGCAGAAAAATTGCTATAGATGCCTCTATGTGCATGTACCAGTTCCTGATTGCGGTGCGACAGGATGGAAATGTTTTGCAGAATGAACATGGCGAGACAACAAGGTGCCACCCTCAAAATACACACAGAGTAGTCTTTGGTTAGACCATAAACTAGGCATTTTAAGTCTGGCCACAATGCTGAAATACTTTCTGCTACGTTCCGCATGCTCTCTTCTGCAGCCACCTGATGGGAATGTTCTACCGGACAATCCGCATGCTGGAACACGGGATAAAACCAGTGTACGTGTTTGATGGCAAACCACCTCAGCTGAAGTCGTCAGAGGTTGGTGTGGGCTTTGACCTCCGGAGCTTTTCTCCCCTACATAATGCCGCCAATGGGAAAGAGGCACTCTGAGTGGTTCCCTGTATTTCTTTTTTACATTAGTGCCGTTAGCTCGTCGCCTGTTGGGTGTTAATATTAGTCAGTATGTGATGAATCTTTGATCTTTTTTTTTTTTTTTACTTACCTCATTTTCCTTCTTCGCTCTGATCAACCCCGTAGCTGGAGAAGAGAGGGGAGAGGAGGGCAGAAGCTGAGAAGATGCTTGCCCAAGCTCAAGAAATGGGTATAAAAACAGTCATGAATGTTGCCAATCTTTTGAGGATTTTAGTAGTAGTGGAAAACAGTGATGAGTTCTACTTACATTGTAAAGAATGAATATTATGGCTATGTTTTGAAAATGTGTTTAACCCAAGACATGCATGTACCTAAAATGTGTTTCTCAATATAGGGGAACAAGAGAATATTGACAAATTCACCAAACGCCTGGTGAAGGTCACCAAACAGCATAATGATGAGTGCAAGCAGCTGCTGACCCTGATGGGAGTACCTTACATCGAGGTGAGATCAAGATTTGATGCGTTTCCTTACCTTGGTCAATTTGTATTTTTGTCATCACTCACCCAGTCACTTAGACTCGTGCTACACCATGCTGCCAAGGCCCTGAAAGACAGAATGTGTCATGTTAAACTGTTAGGATCACAACTGTTTATTACCCCATATCGGATATAAAGAATAGGCTCACCCCAATACAGGTGGAGATTTACGAAGAACTTAAGAGAGTAATAATGATTTGTGAAATGTCATCTGACGTGTTCTGTTTAAGGCTCCATGTGAAGCAGAGGCCAGCTGTGCCGCTCTAGTTAAAGCCGGGAAGGTCTTTGCCACAGCGACAGAGGATATGGACGGGTTGACCTTTGGTACAGATGTCCTGCTCAGACACCTCACTGCCAGTGAAGCAAAGTAATGTTAGACCTTCTGTAAATCTTCACAGATTTTCGCATTTTCGTTAGCTGTGTTTTGCAGATATACGGAGAATGGAGATGCCAATTGTTGATTTTGCTCGTTTTGGCTCTTGTGGCACTATTGGTGTAATTTTTTCCATACTTGATATTGATAAGATGCATCTCCTCTTTTATTTTAAAGTCACTGAATGGCCCAGCGATGTCCAAATTTAACATCTGATTTTTCGTATTTCAGGAAGCTTCCTATTCAAGAGTTCCACTTCAGTCGTGTCCTGCAAGACATTGGCCTGACCAATGAACAGGTTAGTCATTTATTATTAATTAGGTTCTCTTAATGATTTAACATCATGCAACTATTCATAGAGAAATCACAAAACTGTGAACATATATGTTATTTCTTACATTACCAGCTTCTTGTCTCCATTGTCCTGTAGTTTATAGATCTGTGTATTCTGTTGGGCTGTGACTACTGTGGCACCATCAAGGGGATTGGCCCCAAGAGGGCCATGGACCTGATCAGACAGCACGGCTGCATCGAGGAGATCCTAGAAAACATCGACACCAGCGTGAGTCGATGATCGCTATGATCATGACATGCAAGCCACATTAAAAGAGCGACATTCTTTCCTAGTCGGCGTGTTTGATATATGTGTGTGTGTGTGTGTGTGTGTGTGTTTCGCTTGCCACCATGCAGAAGCACCCCGCTCCAGAGGACTGGTTGTACAAGGAGGCCAGGGGTTTGTTTTTAAATCCCGAGGTGGTAGATTGTTCCACAGTGGAGCTGAAGTGGAACGAGCCAGAGGAGGAGGGACTGGTCCAGTTCATGTGTAATGAGAAACAGTTCAGGTGAAGCATTAATAGACTCTTATTGGCAAATTCATATAGTGCAACCAAGGAAATGCAGCCTTTATTCGTTGATCAATGTATTTATGTATGTGTGCAGTGAGGACAGGATTCGTAATGGCTATAAGAAGATTCTAAAGAGTCGACAGGGCAGCAAACAAGGAAGACTGGACTCCTTCTTTTCCGTCACTGGATCTCTGTCCTCCAAGCGGAAGGTACATTTATGAAAACTACACTGAGTCTCCAGAGTAACTGATTGCTACACAATTGTCTTGTCCTCTTTATTTTAGATATTTGTGTACATTATGAATATTTTACAGTCCCTGTTATTTCAATTTCCTTCGATTAATCTATTTTTGCAAAGGATCACTCATCTGGAAGGTTGAACTCGCTTGACCCTTTTCTTTTGTCTCTTTGTCAGGAACCCGAGGTTAAAGGATCGGCGAAGAAAAAGCAGAAGACTGGACCGAGCAAGTTTAAGAAGGGCAAATAGACGTAACTGAGGGAATCCATTAATCCTTCCGTTACTAAATAAGGTATATAGTAAACATGGAGGTTCTGTGTAATGATTAGTTCAATTAAAAAGTCTGTCGTACGTGACCAAACATCAAGGTGGTGTGAAGTTAGTACGAGTGTTTATATTCTGAATAAAAGAAAGTGTTTTTTGTAATTGTTATAGCAACTTGTCTATTGATTAAGATTCACTCAATATTTAAACCAGACCACTGGCAGACATTCCAAATATGTAACACTTACACAACAGTCAACTTTTCAAAAAGACTACTTGAAGCCACAAGAGCACGAGCAACCGACCTGTTGTGTGGTACATATTCCACAAGAGGGTGACAATTTCACAGTACAACTACTGGAATACATTGTCCCTGGTGTTAAAATCACTGTATGTGGTAAAATCGTCCAGTTCATCAGTGTGTCGCTGATGGACCACAGCTTCCTAGGAGAAGCACTGGGGTGTAAAGTGATTGCACAATGCCAGGGAGCACGGGAGTGGTCATACCTGTTTACGATGAAAATGCGCGGGGGGGAGTTGTTATCTGCTGTATGGCCTGAATATCAACTTGACCAGCGATGATATAAGCAGAAATAAGTTGACGGACCCGTTGTTTCTGGGGAGATTCTCCTTAAAGAAAATTTAAAGAATAAAAATTGTAAAACAAAACAAAAAAAAAAGCAGCAAAACATGAAGGATAAATACTTTTTTACCTTTTTACCTGCAATGATGACTTTAAAGAAAATATAAATAATGACAAGATGTGGAACTTCATAACTGTAATTGCTATGAAATATGCTTTTTATTCTCGGCTCTTAAATATGTCTCGCATCACGTACATATTGCACAGTATTATATTGTAGTAACATACTGCCCTCGTCACATGTTTGTGCAGCCTGCCTGCCTTAAGTGAACCAGCACCTACGTTTGTACAGAAGATGCAAAGCATCTGCTGGTAAGGAAGTGAGCAGGGACAACCGGGGGAAATCAACACTCTATTGCACTGAGGTGTTTGTCTTTTTTAAACTCTTGTCGTACCAAAATTGTCTCCTTCCTCGTGTGATTCTGTGGCACGCCATGGTGAGTACAATGTCCGTTTGGTCCGGAGCACTTCTGTTGTGTTGTGTGGTCAGCTTTTTGGTGAATAGAGTGGAATGGGGTGAGGAGTCAGGCAATGACCGGCTGAACTTGCTAAATCTGTGGAGTGCAGAGGCTGAATGCTGAGACTGCGGGCGATGTGCCGCAGAGGTCACCGGTGTATAAGAATAAGAAATGCAGCTTAATGAGTTGTGTACAGTGGTAAACCAACACACAGTAACATTACAGCCTATTAAATGTGTTATAATGTGGACAACACGTTGAAAACACACTTTTCAACCTTGTCTCTGGATTAATAAGACTGAAAATGAATAAAACTGGGAGTACAGTTCGATTATTTTATTCATGTTGCTGAGCATGCGCATGCACACACACACACACACACACACACACACACACTGCCATGAGCTCATCCTATTCAAACAGCATGCAAATGGTGGTATAGAGCAAACCATGGGAATGGCGAATGTTAACCCCCCTCCCTTCATGTGTGGCTCGGCCATTCTGCTGCCCAAAAAACGAAAAAGAAACACTGATATATCACTTTTTATATTTTGGAAGTGTTAAGCAGGTTTGGTTCCTAGTAAGATTATTATAATCGTTAATGGTAATCCAGGGTTTGGCACTGTTGGACTTTTGACAGTTGAGTGGGAAGAAATCCCGGAGTATGGCCTTCTATGGGAGAGAGAGAGGGGATGTGGGTAACACGAAGGTGATACCAGGAACAGGAAAGTGGGAGAACAATCTACATTCCCAATGGATAGAATGATCCACGTGTCATTGAAAGAGGAACGGCAACAGTTCATAAAACAAAGTGATGTGACACCTAGGAATTGTAACCATAGCCTCATTCCAATTCATTCCATTCAAATCAGAGAAATGCAGAAGAGGAACAGGTCAGCAAAGAGTCCCAACTTACCCCTGGTAGGTGTTGGGAGTAATGTAGGGTGGCGTCCTCTCTTTCGGCATGCTTTCAGCCACTTATTTCAGTTTTAAGCGGCGCTTGTCTCTTGTTTTTTCGGAGTAAAAACTGTCTTCAACGAGCGCGTCAGGGGTGAGCCCCGTCTCTCGCTTCTTGTCAAATTGAAATGGAGCGGGCTGCGCTCAGCTGATGGACGTCTGCTCATCAACGCAACCACACACACGCGCGCGCACACGCAGACACACACACACACACACACACACACAGAAATTCAATATCTGTTCTAATATAACTGGAACTTAAACCTTCACGGCTCCTGGCTGATATTAAAACATCCACCTGCCGCCCTTTCTACCAGGTTGTGAAAGAGAATCGAACATTTGGACCAACTTCGAAGCCTTCACTATTGACCCTGTAAATTAGAGAGAGCGAGAGACACAGAGACGGCGATATGAGTTATTAGGTCAGAGGAGAGAGCTGTCATAAAAGCATCGAGTTAAATGTGGAGACAATAAGGCACATTCTGCCCAGAGGATCTGATAGCCTTATGCAAAAGAAGTGATTAGAGGACATTTCAGGAGCTGATCTGTAATGTTGTATAGATATATAAACTCCAACCTAATACTCTCTTGTTTTAATAGTTGTTGTTGTTGTTTTTTCCACATCATCTGTCTGACGACCATGTTTTGAATGAACTCATGTTTTGTGGTCCATTTAGTGATTATTGAATGGTCTCCCACGAATGCTCGGTGTCCATCACTGACTGCTGTTGGTTCAGGTTGCGGTAGCAGCTCCTGGACAGATAGACATGCCAGCAGGTCTTATTTACCTGGCAAATAAGCTTCATCTCCCCCGTCTGCATAGCACGCAGCTCAGTTTGCATATACAGTGAGAGCCGCAGACCCGAGTTCATATAGCACCGTGCCGCTGTGCCGAAAATATCTAATCGGCTTAAAGCAGCAGTTGTAAAAATGATTCACAACAACAAGAACTGCGGGATTTTGATCACGAGCAAAAGGTAGGCAAAACACATAAAAAGGCTTTCCCCTGTAATGCGACCCCTTTTTCAAGTCCAATATTACAGTTTTGAAATTGGACAACTTGCTAAAAACTATGTGGGGGAAATGCAGAGAATGCACGGGACTCGGATTGTTGTGACAGGGGGTTTGGAACACTACAGCACAAATGAGTAATCCTTCAGTAATTTGTCTTTGTGGCTAAACGCATCATTAAGAGGTTGATGGTTAATATACTGTGGAGCGTCATCGGACGCGTAATGACGGAAGCTTCTTGATCTTCCAGTTATATTTAGAAAAATTCCTCCACTGGCCATGGTTGGCTTGACCTAACCGGGATTAATTCTAAACTTTGTTTCAATTGACTTTGTTGTCAAAAATAACAATGAAGCTCTCTATCTGGCAGACGCGTACACAATCGGCGAATTTGCGAATATAGCTGGACAGATATGCTCGTGCAGATACACAATCCACTAAAAAACGCTGCATTGTCCTGTTGGCAGTGTGATGGATGCACTGTGGAATGATGACCCGGAGGAGCTCCTCTTGGAGCTGGGCTTCGGCGTTGAAGAGCCGGACCTGTCCGGACGCATTCCAGCGCGATTCATCAATTACCGGTCCCTGGCAAAGGGAATAAACCTGCAGGTGTTTTTGGAAGCCCAGAAGAGCCGAATAGATGTGGAAAACCCGGATGTCAGCAGTAAGTTAGCCCCGCAATAATTATTCTAATGTTTATCATTTTAGTTAAAGCACTGATTTGTTGTCAGAAATGTTGGAAAACATGTTTTCCTTGTTATTTGCCCTCTGTCTTCCCCAGGTCGTTTTAGACAGATTGAGGTTCTCCAGCAGGTCACCACAACACTTTGTTCCTTCGTGGCCTCGACCTCCTCCATGTCTCCCGAGGCCCGGGAGAAGAGGAGGCGCGTGGTCGACATGTTCAGGCGAGCGTCCAAAAAGTCGCTCGGCCAAATCCACCAACCTAAAACCACCGGGCCAACCGCAACTCCGACCCCCGCCTCTCACTGTGCCGCGCCCGAGTCCCCGCAACCGACGCCCGACCTTGGAGACAACAACGCCGCCTTACAAAGAGTCCCACCCGGACCTCTGGAGAACGTGTGTGCGAGTCCTCCGGTAGAAGAACGAGAAGCTGATCCGGCCCCTCAACTCCAGCCTCACGCGGTTTCGTCCATAGGCGAGGAGAGAGCCCTCAGACATGGGACTCAGCCCTCTGAAATGGAAGAGGCAAGTCATAGGCTGCAAAAGCCTTACGGACCATGTGCACTTGTATAAGAAACGTATACATATTTTAGTGATACCACCTACAATCTATGTTTCAGGTTCCAATGGTTGCCAAAAGGACTCAAACTACGTATTTAATGCAAATGACGTGTGTGTATTGTTTGATTGCAGGCTTTGCCAGGGCTGTCGGAAGGAAACACTGGCAGCCGGGGAAGTGAGCAGACAGACTCCACTTCTTCCCCTCCTCCGCGCAACTCCTCCTCTCACTTCCTCTCTCCAGCTGTGATCGATACTGGTGGGGACACATCTCTCCTTTCCTCGCCTTGTCCTCCGCCAGAAGCCGCCCAAGCCGACGCGGCCTGCTCAGAAATGGCGACAGGACCGGATCGGGCTCCGTCTCCCCCTGCCTCGTTGTCTGGAGTGGCCTTGGAGCACCTTCCACCTTGGTCTTCCTCGCCCGAGATACAGAGCATCACTCATTCCCAATCTCCACCTCTCCCCTCTCCGGCCTTTTCTGTCCCTCTGTCCCCTAAGCCTTCCCTCACGCGAGCGCCCTCGTTTATGAGAGGATCAGAGGACGTCATAGCTGAAGACGAGGACGCCCCGTGGCCCCATCTCCCTTCCTTTCCTCTCGACTCCGAAGGCATATCATGTCCTACTTTTTCAAGTGTCCCTCCATCTGTTTCTCCTCCTCCACCTTTAGACAGTCCAATTCCCGCCTGTATTGCTATGTCTACTACACAGCCTGACGCAATCGAGAGTCCTGGCAATAAACGGTCAGAATGGACAGAGAGGGTTTTACGTGAAAATACTTTTCCACGGTGCGATATCTTATCTTCTCCTCCTCCTTCTTCCACCTATGTCCCCTCCTCTCCCCCCCTGGATTGTCATTGTCCTTCCCCGTATGCTGCCCTGCCACTAATTGAATCCGGCTCACAGAGCACAGAAAACAAATCAAAATATTCAGTTTTGTCTTATTCGGACGGTTCAGGCCTTTTTAAAGAACCCAACAATCTCTTCTCTCGGTTGGGAAACGAAAGCTCCTCAGATCCATCCCCTCCTGCTCTGGACTCCTTGAAGTTTGAGGATAGTTGCCCCCCTCTGCCCGACACTTTCATTCCAGTTTGTTTATCTGCCACATCCTCATCGTCACACCCTGATCCAGATCTGTCAGATCCCGCTGCTGGAAGAATCATAGATCTGACGGAGCAGTCTGTCTCCCAAAAGGGTCAATCACATTCTCTGGAGTATAACACAGACTTCATTCCATCATCTTCTGTCAAAGTTGTTGCTGAGGTGGTTCAGCTCTCATTGGACTCCGAGGATAGACATGGAGAGGCTGAGAGAGGTACCGAAACTCTGCACTCTATAAATACTGCTGTCTTTACCTCCGTTTCAGATAGTCCTGCAAATCTGTCAGAAGGTTCTGGGTTATCCTCTGACCCAAAAGAAACAGATCCACATATCCTCTCCCGTGGTCCGTGGGATGAGATTTCAGCCGAAACCCAACGGGAAGAGTTTAGGGAAGTCTGTCAAATGGAAATTGACGACACGGAAAGAGAGTCCCCCGGAAGTTACCTAGTACTTCATCCGCTACCAGAAATACCCAGCAGAACGGAAGTGGCACTAAAGCATCTAATCGAAAGAGCGAAATTATATCGGCCCGCATCCCTTCCTGCTCCAGACTCCTTTAAGTTTCCGGATGGTTGCCCCACTCTGGCTGGCCTTTCTCGTGAGACTTTCGATCCAGTTTGTCGATCTGCCACTTCCTCACCATCTCATCCCGGTCCTGATTTGACAGATCCAGCTGCAGGAAGAACTTCAGACCCAAAGGAGCAGCCCTGCTTCCAACGGGGTGGATGGTCTTCTCGAGATGATAGCGTAGACTTCACTCCATCACCCGGTGTCAGAGATGTTGTTTACGCCGAGGCGCATCTGCTCTCGTTGGACTTAGAGGATCGACTGGAAGAGGCTGAGAGATATTCCGAAACGGTGCACCCATTAGATACTGTTGTTTTTATCTCAGATTCAGAGAGTCTGTCGGAAGGGTCTAGGTTCGGATCTTACCCAACAGAAACGGATCCTCAGGTCCTCTCCTGTGGTCGGTGGGGTGGGATTTCAGCTGAAGCCGAACAGGAGCAGTTAGAAGAAGTCTCTCGAATGCAAATCAACGACGCAGAGAGCGAAGCATCCAAAAGAGATTCAGTATTACGTCGACTTGCAGGGTTACGCGGCAGAACTGAAATAAAACCAAAGCATCTCATTGAAACAGAGAGCTTAGACGTGGCGTTTGAAACCTCCGTGGATAGCACGGAGGATGAAAACGGAGACCTGGACGCCTTTTTTCAGCAGCTGGACAACGAGGGTCGGGTCTACTGGGCAGAACCCATCCAGGTTATCAATCCTAAGCTCAGAGAGTCGGACAGCTTCGAAGTCTCCGATGGAGAGGGGTCGCTGTCGCCTTCGGGCTCAACTGCTTTAGATTCGATCCCATCCATGGACGAAGCTATGGCTCTTTTCTTGCCACCCACAGCAACACTGGGTACCGACCAGGACTCAAGAAATGCGGCTGCCTCCCGGACTCCAGATCCATTCCTACCCCTGTTCGGGACCACAGACCCGAAGCAATCGGGCCGCTCGGTTTCTGTTCAGATGCCCTCGTTCCTGTCCTCTCACATCGTCCACAGGAAGGATGTCCCTTACGTGGCCGACTCAAAGCGCTCCCTTCTCCCCAGTGTTTTCCCTTTGGACACCTCCAGCCCCTTCCGTGCCGTCCAGGCGTGGACGGACGTGCAGATTCAGCGAAACATCAAGAAGTGTTCCCGGTGGGCTCGTCTTCCCGTCACGCGCGCAGACACCGGACCGGCGGGCGCCTCGGAAAGGACAAAAAGATCCGCGCTGATCTACTCGTCGTCGCCATCTTTCCCTCTGCTGTCACACGAGGCTCACTGTCTCCCCGGGATGGTCGGAAAGTACCGCACCGTGTCGGCCTCCGTGGACACGGGACTGGGGCCTGAGAAGGAGGAGGAGGTGGACAGGAATGCGTATCGAGACCAGAAGAACCTGTGGGCGGGGCATCGGCCCGTCACCATGGCCTGCTGCTGCTCCTGCGACCACCAGTGTTCCCGCTGTTCTCCGAGGAATTACAGCAAACGGCCCACACTGGGGGACACTCCCGTGAGTAAAGCCGGACTTTGCCTTTGCTGTCTAACTTCCTGTATATGGGCCACTATCAAATGTCCTACTTACAGAAAAAGGTGCAAATTAGAACAATTAAGCAGATAATACCTATCCTCTATCAGGAGATATTTTAACAGTTAGTGGTTGGATGCGGGGGGCCCAGGCAGGGGTAGAGAGCAGAGCGACTTCGGCACAAACACATATTCTCTTCATGATGGCGGTGAAGGATGGCCGTTGGTCCGACCAAGGCAGAACATGATCAAATTTGCTAAAAACAACAGAAAGTGACGAACGAAGCCCATCGTCCTCTTTTTAGTGGAACAAGACAGTTTCCTTTGACGAGGGCCATCTTCCTGTCACGATGTTTACACCGTGATATAAATAGCGTATTCGTTACCATAGTTCTTGAGATGGGGCCCTTTCAGAGCCGAGCGCCATATTAGCATATGAATGTATAATTTGTCCGTGGAGCTTGTGAAGCCGCCCCCCACCCCCCCGCCCGATCTCTCTTCTACTCTTAATTATTGTGTTTTCTGTTGCTAATTCACCGTAACACAGCAACATCCATAAATGAGACTGCCATTAACTGAAGTTCCACTATGTTCAAATAGGTATACTTAAATATCTGCTCTGTGACACATCCTCAGGTAGGCCTTTAACCTTCACAGAATTACGCACATGTTTTTTTTTTTGTACAGATCTGGGAGTTCATTCAGTCTGTGACGGTAATGTTAAGTAGGAAAATAATTATCTGCGACAATAAAAGCAACACTGGAGAATTTAAAGAGACATTTAAAAATACAAAGTGATTCATCGGTGCTATTCTATACTAGTATCCAGTCTGCATGTGTGGGCCCACATTGTGACCACTGTGGAAGTAAAATAAAGCCTTAAAATGTGTTCTCCTCAGGTCAACTTTTGTACATGCTTCTCCTCAGTACTCTTTGGGTGAATTGGAGGAGATGACGGTGTGTCTGCAGCAGTTCCGCTCCATGCACAGCAACATGGAGGAGCAGCTCTCCGAGGACCGGGCCTCGGTTTACAGCGATCTCTCTGACCAGGACAGGTACGAGGCACTGAGACGTGTACAGGCTGCAGGTCACACCTGAAACCACTTTTAAAATGATCACACTCCATCGCATGTGGTCTATAATGCTCCATTTGACTTTCGATTACACTCATTGCGCTTCAGTTTACGAAACTGCCTGGAACAGTCGGTGTACAGTATAGTGATGTGTGCGCGTGTGTGTGTTTTGTGTGTGTGAGCAGAGAGACGATTCAGGACCTCGAGGTGCTGAGGCAAGCTATGAAGCACGAGGCCAGAGAGCTGGAGACGCAGTTGAAAGAACTGGCCCATCACCATGACGACAGCATGAAAAATGTAACACACTCACTTACCATACAATATTGACCCTTTCGTTAAAGTTCAGCCTTTACGTTACGTACCCGTAGAGGAGCATTCTTTTCACCAGAGATTTGTTCTATCATTGCCTTTTTCCATGGATATTTTATGAATATGAATCTTTGTTTTTAAGCAGAAGATGCACAGGCTGCTGGACGAGCAGTCCCTGCTGTGCTCTCAGCTCAGAGTCTTTCCACCTGGCGCAGCGGCCACGTCATCAGGCCCCAACCCCAGCAGGACAGTAGCCACTCAGTGCTATCTGCTGCCCTCGGACACGTGCGGTGACCACGTCCCCACCCGGAGCACGGGGAACATGGACTCACCCCCACATTCTCCGGCTGGGTCAGAGTGCCTCTGCAAGGGCTGTTCGCCCACCTCCAGGACTTGAGATCTCACTATTCTAAAATATTGAATAAGTGAACCACATTGAGATAGATATTAAACTGCATGCAATTGTAAAATGTCTTTTTTCATGTACATATTTGTTTTTGCATATTTTTATATCCACCTGTTATTTATCTCTTTGCTGCTGTGTTGCATGAATTTCTCCAGAGTGAGATGAATAAAGATCTTATTTTATCTTATAATGTTATCCTGACACACAGCTACTCATGGATCATATGGGCAACTGAGCAATCCTGTATGTGGATGCGCGTGAATTAATAATAAATATGAACAATCACCCCATTAACAATATTTCAATTAATTAATTGGCATTTTGCCTCTTTATTTAAGATGACTATGCATGTTACTGGCACCTGCTAATGAATTCAATTGAAACCCAACAATTTTAGGGCTTTTTGCTGGGCCTTATGGTGCTTTAACTTACGTTTTGTGATGAATACGTCTCTCACCGCTTTTATACCGACCTGTGTTGGGTGTCAGGTGCACGTGATAGCGCCGGAGTGTACAGAGGATCTGTTTTTTTCTGATAAATATCTGGCATGGGACTGTGTGACAGTAAAATCAGCTTATGAGCCATTCTGAGACTAGTGTGTCCAAATAAATGTATAATCCCAGAGCCTAAAGGGAAACGAAAAAAAAATAATAATTTCGATGGCAAAGCATAGGGTCAAAATGCTTCATGAGTTAGTAAACGAAGATGATGTTACACCTCTGACATCATGTTCCGTAAATGGACAGTGCTTCGCATAATTAATACCACTGCCATAAAAACCTTACAGCAGTGAAAGGTCGCCGGGCTGCCGAGGAGGATTGGAACAATAGCTCCAGGGAAGTATAGCACACGCTTCAAAGTGGAGCATGATGTATCAATTAGCAGAGAACAGTCAGTCATCGAGACTTCAAAAGGCCTCAGGTTTGTTTGGAGCATCTGAAGGGTTTTATTTGTGCTCACATAACACACTGCTTTGTTCACACTATATAAGGCTGTATTTTCCTTTTGCTTTGTCCAGGCACTTAATACAGGAGTGCCTTTAAAACAAATAATAATTATTCATTTTATATCTAATATATTGATATATTTTTCATTTTTCAGTACCACTAATAAAAGGACACTTTACATCAAGATCTCAAGAAGGCATCTGTTGAGATTTTGCATCTGTCACGTGTGATGGTGGTGGTGGGGGTCTCTGAGGTCGATAATGGCTGCAGATGGGAGAGGATGCTCCTCCTCCCAGCTTTATAACGCAGAGCCACGCAGCTCCAGAGTGTCTGTCCAGGTCACAGTGCTGAGACTGAGGTAAGGAAAGAACACACTTTTTCATTTGTGCTGCTTGGTGTCTTGTCGGAGTTGAAATTTGTATCCATCTTTCAGCTCAGGCCTTTTATGCCTTTGTTGTTTCCTTCTCTGCTTCTTATCTATTCACAGCCACACTCTGTTACCACGTTTAAGTCTTGGTTTCAGGTGGAAAATCATGTATTTATAACATATGATTTTGCATTTTGTCAAGATCAAAGGTTTGGAAAGGTTAAAAATGAGGAAGAGATAAAGATCTTCAGAAGACAAAAGAGCTGCTGGTTGAATTCTTTGGTTAGAACACTTCTCACAAAAAAAAAAAAAAAAAAAAAAAAGAAAAAAAGCACAAAAAAAAAAAAAAAAAAAAAAAAAAAAAAACGTCCCAAGTAGGAACCCACACTACTCTGAAGTGTGTTTTCCTTTGTGAGAAGATCCACTAATGAGTAATGGATTAAGAATTAGTGTGTCTTTATGTGTGGGTGAAATGGAGATTTGTGTTCTATATGGGGACCAAGGGCAAATCCCCATCACATAAATCATTAATTTATGTAAGTAATTTAAGGTGAATACGAAAAAGGTTACAGTTGGCCAAGCAGCATTTGTGGTTATGGTAAATGCAATGTCCCGTTTGTGTGTGTGTGTGTGTGTGTGTGTGTGTGTGTGTGTGTGTGTGTGTGTCATGTGATCCTACTGTGTAGAAAGCCCACAGGGCCTGAGAGATGACGACTAGCTGTATGAGGTCAACCTTGGAGCCCGAACATCGACTGACGACACAGGAGAGCAAGCTCTGTAAGCACAGAGCAAAAATAATAATGAGAAATATTAATGATGGCCATAATTGTAATTTGAATTGCTTCACATTGTACGGCAATAGATAATATAGCTATATGAAGTACATCAAAAATAATAATGATAATCTTTTCCCACCTGGAAAATTAATGTATGAATCGGGCACCAGTAGAATACTGACTGGTTCCAGTGTGCAGTTAAATGGTGGCACAGTGGAACGAGAATATCGATCCGATTTTAAAGCTTTTGTTGACAGAGCCCGACGTGCACAAAGCTTCGGAATTAACTGCGAATGTATGAAGTAAAACAGAGCTCTACATCGAGAGTGTAAAACACTTACTGCCTGTGCGACAGACCAGGAGGCCCCGGAGAGCTCAGCGGACAGGAAGTCGGCGATGAGGGATGATGGAGACAAGGAAGAGGCTCTCTGTGCAGAGAATCAGGAGGAAGACCAGCTGAAGAAGCCTCGCAGGAAGGACACACCCGTCCTCAACTCCCCCCCGCATATACCAGGTCAGGGTCTACACTGTCGAACTGTAGAAGTCGTATTTTTAAGATGATTAACAGGAATCTGCGCAGTATCCCATGAAATATGCATTACACACAATGGCAGGGACAGAGAACGAGACGCAGCTGAGACTAATGACTCACAGGTGAGACTAATGAGACGCAGGTGAGACTAATGAGACACAGGAGAGACTAATGAGACACAGGTGAGACTAACGAGGATGGGACAGACAATCACACAGGGGGGTACCTGGACAATGGCAGGAAGTAAGACTAAACAGAGACACACACAGTGAGAGTAACTTCAAAATAAAACAGGAAGCAGTGCCAAACTAGTAGCACCTGCTGGCGTGACCAGGGAGGATGGCGCTTTACTGTCAACTGGCCTGGTAAGCTGTGGTCCTTGCGTCGACCTGAGGGTTGTGATGGCGCCCTCTGGTGGCCGTATACATTATTACACGCTGCTTTTCACAATTGCTCAGACACTCATTGGGTACACACTGGGTGCAAACATGAAGAACAAGAACTACAGAGAGTAACACCTACAATGACGAAATGTGAATGGAGGTAATGACATCTTGGACTAGGCCTGTAACCAGCTCGGAAAAAATAAGGATTTTTACTGATCGGTGTAAATAACATGGATTATAATATTTATATCGTCCCTGATCCTTTCACATTTAACACATCTACAGGAAGCCTCTCCAACCAAACATCACAGCGTTGTGGTTTGTTGCTTTAAAGCTGACAACCTGGGTTTGTCTTCTCTTTAGGAGTGCGACTGCTCAAGTTGGAGAAGCAGATGGTCCACTTGGAGGACGTGGAGAAGGATGTGAATTAATCATGCTTCCTTGGTTGTCAATTCATATTTTATGTTCACAGTCTCATTAAATGTTGCTTTGGCTAAAAATTACCTTTTCTGGTCAATGCTCTTTTTTAAACCCCATGAAACCAAGATATATTCTTAACCTGACACTCCTTGGTGCTATTGTGGATAAAACAGTTGCAGGTTCAACATCTAGTGGAAAAACAGAGGAGTATCTACAACAACAGAAAAAGGTGAATAACCATGTTTGTCAGTGACATGTTCAGGTGAAGCCAGTGGGAACTAAGTCCATGGTCATACAAACATAGCTCTACTCTTGTAGAACTTGTAGTATAAAACCTTTTATTTAGCATGATGATCTATTTTGCTTGTTTTTCTTTTTGATTTGTGTGCTTATCTCCACTTACTGAAACAATTACACAAGGCATTGTCTATGAGTTTGAAGATATTTATTCATTGCACAGTAATAAAAACCTCGGCTTACGCCCTCTACAAATTTCAAATACTTTACGTTGCAATTATTGGTCCGATTTGTCACGTGTGTGTCTCAAAGCCCAGCCTGTGATCAAAGAATTCAATCAAAAAACATTACCTTACGTAGGCCATATGAATGTTGCATAGGAATCCTCAGCCCAATGGAAGGTTTCAGGACTTTTTTTTTTTTTTTAATAATATTCAATTTAAAATAAAACTTACTCTAAAGCATTTAAAATGTTTTATTGCAGGGGTTAGTTACACAAATGTAAAAAAAAAAAAAAAAACTTTTTTTGTCAAAATGTTGCCTGTGCTTCGGCCTGTAAACATAAGCAGCCTGCACTGCATTGTTATCTCATAAGGCACGACTAGGCCATGATTGTGCACCAGTACGGCGACAGTGTTTTGAGAGTGAATGGAGGGAGTGACCCTGCCTCCTCTGACCTTCAGGAATCTAACCTTCGTGTTGAGTCGAAACCTCCAAGCCACCACCCACCTAGCACCGGTCTGTCAGCGCCACAGCGTTAAGGTGAGGTTGTGTGCGACGGGTACATATTGCATTGTAGATTGACCCCCACCCCCCCAAATTCCATCTCCGTCATTTCATTCCTAACTGATTTGGCTTTATGACATGAAAGTCAAGAATCAGTGACTGCGTTTTCATACACCCTGGAATTTGGATACTGGCCAGAAAGCTGGCGGTATTTTCCGTCTGTACCTTAAAAATTGATCGGACAAACCAATGTCTACCTCCGCAGTGCTCTCAACAGTCTGCGTGAGGTATTAAAAAAAAGAAAGAAGAAAAAGTCCAATAAATCATCTTTTACCGGCGACGTCTCAGCCAAGTTGGTCCACCACATGATCATCTATGTTCACACGTGTCAAATTAAAACTGGCTCAACCTGAGTGAACTCAGAACGTCATTCTCCGTGTGTATGTAAACCCAGGCAGTGACTCTAATTGCACCACATCTGATCTGATCCCGTGCGTCCCCCTGCGGACAACCGCCCTCGTTGGTGGTTTACTTGTGCACTCTTTCCTCCAGGGCTCTCAGCTCAGCCTCCACCTGAGCTGGCAGATCAGCTCCTACTTGCTGGCTGAAGTAGGCCCTCAGCTCTTTGGTCTCCTTCTGCCAGAAAGACTTGGGCACGTCGAACAGGGCCCCCATATCCACGCTCCCGCTCAGGCCTTTGGTGTCGATGGCGCCATCCTGCGGCAGCCAGCCCACGATGCTCTTCTTGGCCGCCTCGTCCTCCCTCTCCCGGCCGCAGCGCTTGAAGATCCATTCCAGCACGCGGGCGTTTTCCCCGAAGCCCGGCCAGAGGAAGGAGCCGCTGCCCGGGTCCTTTCGGAACCAGTTGACGTGGAAGATCTTGGGCAGAGTAGTGGGGGCCTTTCGGCTCTGCATGCTCAGCCAGTGAGCCAGGTAGTCGCCAAAGTTGTAGCCGAAGAACGGTCGCATGGCGAAGGGGTCGTGCATAATCACCTTGCCTGCAGGAAGACATGGAACGCGTTGTGTGATCGAGAGTCGATTTTAGTCACCTTAAGAATACATTCTGTTGCCGTCACGTCACCTGCACTCTGGGTTTGTTTTTTGTTTTTTTTAAAGAGAAAGAGAACACGGAGAACTCGTGAGTGTGAGTCCGTACCCTTGTGCTCAGCGGCTGCCGTGGCCTCAGACCTCATCGCGGCTCCAACAAAGACACCGTGTTGCCAGTTGAAAGACTCGTAGACCAGAGGGACTCCTGGCAACATAAATCATAATAACAATTAAGAAAAATGATTTCCAGGCAATAAGATACAACCAACTCGTGTACAAGAGTGGCACTAACCCTCTGGCCTCCTGCCTCCGAAGATAATGGCGTCGATGGGAACTCCCTCCTCGCTCTCCCACTGGGGGTCAATGATGGGACACTGATCCGCCGGGGCGCAGAAGCGGGAGTTCGGGTGGGCACAAAGAGTCGAGCTTCCTGTTTACAAAGGAGGACACAAAGATTTTGTTCCATTTCCATTTCTTAACATGACAACATTTAGGAAAAAAAAAACTGAGCCGGGCTGATAATACCTTGCTTCCAGGCCTTGCCATGCCAATCCGTGAGTGAGACGCCAGCTGCAGGAGGGTCAAGCCCCTCCCACCAGACTCCTCCATCGCTGGTCTCGCCCACATTGGTGAACACCGTGTTTTTGGCAATGGTGGCAATGGCGTAGGGGTTGGTTTTGTCCGAGGTGCCCGGAGCCACACCGAAGAAACCGTTCTCCGGGTTGATGGCCCTGAGTTTACCTACAAAGACAGGCACGTTGCGCGTTCAAGATGTACTGCATTGCACAGGGCGCAACCCGTGTGAATCGCTGGGCCCGAGCGCCGCCCCCTCCATCTCACCTTGGCCGTCAAACTTCATCCAAGCAATGTCGTCTCCGACGCACTCAACCTTCCAGCCTGGCAACGATGGTTTCATCATGGCCAAGTTGGTTTTGCCACAGGCACTGGGGAAGGCCGCTGCTACGTAACGCTTGACTCCCTGAGGGTTGGTGATTCCCAGGATCTGAAGGTAGCAGGGAGTAATAAAAAATGTTAAACGAGCAAAAGTACAATAACATAGCACGTACATTTGTGTATTTATTTTTTCATCCATTATCCCTTGGCTTCCTTCTACTTCTATTAACAGATCAATAAATGAACAAAAAAAAGAAAATGCAGCCATATGGAGACAGGGCCAGAGATAAACTCGAGGCTAAAATCCTCCTTCATCATCCTATGGATATATTTAAATACTTACAAAATTCCCGGTCATTCAATATGGTGCTTTAATGAACATTTAACAGTATATTGTGAGTGCAAGGAGTTGCAGGCTGCTCATGGCAGCAATGCGACTGTGTTCATCAATCACTCTCACCAGCATGTGCTCCGCCAACCAGCCCTCGTCCTTGGCGATGCGGGAGGCGATGCGGAGGGCAAAGCACTTCTTCCCCAAAAGAGAGTTCCCCCCGTAGCCACTGCCAAAGGACATAATCTGCCTGGTGTCGGGCAGGTGAGATATCAGCACCTTTTCGGGGTTACACGGCCACGAGTTGACCAGAGGGGCTGAAAAAGCAAAACAGCAAATACAAAGAGGCGGAAAGGAATTTGTGAAAACGTGTATACATTATTATTTTTTTAAGTAACACAAGGCAACAATGTGACTTCCAGTGTTCGAAATCTGTACCTCTGAGCGGCAAAGGTCGACCCAAAGAGTGCTGACAGCGGACAAACTCCTCTCCTTCAGCCAGTTTGTTCAGGACGGGTGTCCCCATGCGCGTCATGATCCCCATACTGGCCACAACGTATGGCGAGTCCGTCACCTGGGCGGAGAAATAAATGTTTATCCCCCCGATCTACATACCGAGTCTTGGACATGGTCGCTCCTTGCAGTATACGCGTAATAAAGGACAGCAATAAAGCACGGCGTAGCTAGATACACTGCGTAACGTGCTGGGCGGCCCCTACCTGGACACCGTATTTACTCAGCGTGGAGCCTACCGGACCCATACTGAAGGGAATCACATACATGGTCCGACCTGCAGAGAGACAGAGGAGAAGCATATTCACCGCATTGACGCGGGCAACCTTTTCAATACAAACCAACGTGGACAGTGGGTTGAGTATGGCCTTATTATTCATGGTGCCAAATGTTTATTCAAGCAGGAATTCCTGCTTTGTCTGTTGTGCCCGCACAGAGGCACGGTTTTGGCCTCGCAACGGTTGGTGGCCGTGCACGAGGACAGAGAGGCACGGCGCGACACCAACAAGGCCAGTGAAGAAGAAGAGGTTGGTGAGAGCGTCGCGAAACGCTGAATGTAAAAACTTTTGCAACCTTTGACGAGGACCATCAACGGAGGTCTTTGACTTTTGGATGCCACATTAACATTTTGTTTCCTGGATATTGAAAACAGTTGTTTTTTCTTAATAGGTTCGGTGGCCCGGTGGTGTTAAGGTGACCCCACCATTGAGTGCGTCTACAGTTGCAGAAGAGCACATATCTGATCACAGCGCAGCCATCCAAGGTACTGGGTGTGATCAGAGGTAAAGCACTTCTTCTCTGTCTGGTAATTGAAGGTGAAGGTAATTTCTTTTTTTTTAATTCTTCTCATTTTTTTTTACGTCGTTGGTTAATATGTAATTGAAATGACTAAACTGAAAGTGAGAGCCGTGTAAAATAGAGTAAAAGGCGAAGACGGGGGACAACAACACGGGCCAAACACTTAACCACCTTCTGAGGACATACCTGCCATGCAGCCGGGGAAACGCTCCTCTCTGGCCCTGTGCCAGTCTGATTCACACATCCAGCTGCCCAACTGGCTCTTCACTCCCTCCACAGGAATGGGAATGGTGTCCCTCTGGCTCTTGGTCACGATCACGGTCTTGCTCTCCACCCGGGCCACGTCCTTCGGGTCTGTGCGCGCCAGCCAACTGCCAAACAGCGACAGGTTACCGTAGAGCACAATACTATAGTGGCCGAAAAGCGATGCCACACAAGGGTCCCTGACATGGGCACGGGTGCACGGTCCTCACCAGTTGTCATATTTGGGAAGCTTCTTGACCATCCCATCCCTCTCCAGACCCGCGAGGATGTTGGCCGTTTCCTCTGGCGTCCCCGTGACCACATGCACACCCGAGGGCTTGCACTCCTCCACCGCTCCCTTCACAAACTCGGCTACCGCGGGAGGCAGCGAGGGGATGGAGGCCAGGGCCCGGGCCCCGACATTGGCCCCGACACCGCCCTGCCTGTGAGAAACATGAAACATGAATGTTACTCCATCAAACTTTTTCCACATTCAGAGAGGCACGTGGGGGAGGGGGAGGGGGAGGGGGGGAGAGGGGGGGGGCAGCATGACATTCACAAATACATGCCACCGAGAGGGCTGCGGGGGGGGGGGGGGGGGGGGCAGCATGACATTCACAAATACATGCCACCGAGAGGGCTGCTGCTATGGACACTTTTAAAACACAAGCCATTGTGTGTGTGGGCGTGCATGTTCCTAACACTGTTTTAACAATGGGGAAAAAACATTGTGTGAAAATGCGCCATAGTATTATTTTCTCTCTGTCTATAGACAGTGTGGATGACCTCAGTTGACCTAATCAGAAGAACGTTGCACATGTATGTATAGTTGTCTGCATTATCAATTTAAAATCAATGTCAAACATATAGATTTGTAGATATACACACACACACACACACATATATATATATATATACACACACACACACACACACACACACACAAACAGTAGAGCCTGAACTGTGCACCTTGGATCCAAACTGTTGTCAAATTAGTTTTGACCATGAATTGACCAGGAATTATATAAAATGAGTTGCTGATTAGACTTCAACCAATCACACTCAGCTGCTTTAGCTGTTGGTCTAAAGACAGCGGTGCAAAAGTCTGTGCTGGCACACACCGACCATTTGGTCCACTGAATACGACATTATCACAGACACACACACCTACCCACAAACGGTAAGTAGATAACATGCGACTTGACAGTGAGAGGGCAAAGAGCTAAGAACAGTCCGGTGCCAGGCTCAGGGTTCAAACGTTGTGCTTAACCATTGATTTGCGAGCAGGGGCAGTTGAATTTACCATTTCTATGGCCTATGGCCTTCTATTGGATAACAGGTCTCAGACACTCAGACAGGGAAAAAACCCTGGAGTGACGGTGCTTTCATTTCGTAGCTAAAGTACACAGTACACATGGTAACTATTCACTATTCATGGTAACTATTCACTGTTTTCTGCATTCACTGACTGGGTTTCGTCTGGTTGCATATCTAACAACCGCTAATGAGCGGTGACTGCACCCCAACCGCTGAGGTTGGTGAAAATGGATCATGAAGGTCTGAATCCAATTCCAACTAATATTGTCATACTCAAAGCTACTAATGTCAACCATGTGACTGTGCTACAGCAATATTCAGAATAATTGAGACCGATATGCCTGTGCATGCCTACATCCATCAAACACACTTCCCTGCAGTCTAAGGGCTAATAAAGAACACTGGAGGGATTGTGTCACAGCACCCATGGCTAACTCTTGGCCCTGCAAAATTATGAAATAAAGGGCGCACTGTCTTATTTCTGATATCTAATGAACCAGCCTTCCCCTCATAAGCTCTAAGAGTATGCAAGTCTTTTTCTGCTTCACACCAAATCAATTCCCCCTGCTCCTCGTCACGCCACTAGCTACAGTAACCACTTGAGTCGGGCTGAACATTATCTCCGGTGTGTTCAGAATTAGCAAGGGAGATGAGCTGGGCTGGATTTAAATTAAATCACCAGAAGAACTTTGTCTTGCTCATTTTGCCGGCCGGACGATGGGCGAGAAGCAGCAGGGTGGGGTTGACCCTCTTGTCCTGACTTCTTTGCATCTGAAAGCGGAATCTTTCACAACTCCTGAACTCCAGATGATCACCTCCGCCCCTAATCCCCCCACCACAGTCATGCATACCCCTCATGTCTTTGTTTCACCATTCCTCACCCCATCCCCCATACTTGATTAGCAAAAGCACACCTCTGTTTTACACATTTTTGCACAAACTTGACATCAGCTTTCGGAACTCGACCAGTCTGCAGCACTAATCCGGGTAACACCAACCTCTGCTTTTAAGGAGGTGTTTTTTTTTGTATTATTATGAAATGAACAATGCATACCATAGGGACGGCTAATGTCAAGGAACAGGAGTCAAATATGGTATTTATTCTTCTTCTGACCGTCTCTTACCCCCCAGTCAAACTGGTTTCCCCCCCAACACACACCTCCGACTCCGCAAGCCAATCCTCACAGACCCCAAGCCAACACGCCTACTCTCCCCCTTCAACAGTCTCCCCGGGGGCAGAGTCTACACATGTGAGTGGTGACGCTCTCGAGTATCACATGGAACATGCAGACGTTCTGCATTGCATTCACCCAACAGAGATAATGGAAGAGGAATAAACACACACACACACACACACAATACATGCCCCTGGGGCATTCTGATAAACTGCTAATGAATATAGTCGCAGCAGAACTGCAAACGTAATGTTGAGACACCGTCATCCTTTGCCGTCACTCACGCGTGTCTTTAATGAGAAAATAAAGGCAACCACATGAGTGCCGTGGAGTGCTCCATCCGAGGCCTGGTTTCAGAGAGGAGGGGACCCGCTTTAAAATGCACACAGCTCTCTGACGTGCTGACGTGTAATTGAACGTAATGACATCTCTCGGTGGTCATGCAGAAAACAATCGAGATGAGCCGTTGAAAGTCCGACTCTTTGGATTATAAGTTCACGTTAGATCACTGCTGGATTGCGTTTGACTTTTGCGTTTCGTTTAAGCCCACTGTGGGAAAGAAAAGCTTCCTACACCGAATTTAAATGGATAAAGCACGACTTCGTTCACAGGACACAGTTGGCAGTGTGTGAAGTTGAAAATATATATACTGTATATATAATCCTTCATGCATATGGAATATACGGATGTAGAACACATGTGGATTTTTTTTTATGAGAGGCACATACATTTAGCCTAAAACTCCTCTGTAGCATTAGCTTTGTTTCAGTGAGATACTCCCTCACATATGCACCGAAAAGTTCAGTCGAAGCTAAAAAAAAAAAGCCAATTAAATCCAAATAAAGTCACAAAAAAAAGTCACTCACCTCCGTATGACTCCCAGCAAAAGACACGACATGTTCGGTGCAAAAACAAAATTAAAAGAAGCTTATAACAAAACGGAGGCGACTAAAAAGCCAGCGGCGCATGTAGGTGATGTGTGGAGAGCAGCAGCAATGTATGTGTGCGTTTGTGTGTGTGCGTGGACCTTGTACTTTGTTCGCACTCAAAACACCTGGATGCTGCTGAGCACACACTCCACAGCTGTTTACTGCTGCACGGACACTGTCCTCCCCACCCCCACGGTGTCCCCCGCTATCGGGTGGATGTCCTGCCTCTGTCTCGGGACAGGTCTCTGTGGTGGACCGTGCGGCTGACGCAAGCCCTGCCGCCACCGAGGAGACAAGGGACCCGGAAATACAAGCGTCACGGAAACGGCCCAGTCCTGGAGACCGGCACATGGACCGGCTCCACCCCCAACATCAACATCAGCACACACAAACTCCACTCATAGTAAACTAACACTAGCACTTAGTAAACACACACACACACGCAAATAACACTAAATACAACAACAACAACCACACAGAGGACGTTGTTTTGTTTTTTAGCTGGAAGCTTGCTGTTTATTGCTGTTGATATAGTTTTGCACTTTAGGACCTCTGCACAGGGGGCTGACGTAGATCAACACGAGTTTCTGTTAAATAATCAACGAGTATAATGAAATAAACATTTAAAAATAAATATATAATCATTGTGTTTACTAATTTGGGTACAAACAGAGGACTGCATTTATAGGACTTGGTGATTTGACCCTTTCATTTGAATGCATTGAAACTGTAAAGGGCTCTGTGTACTATTATGCATAATCTGAGAGTTTCATTCCTCTTGTCTTCTGATTATGAATTTGACTCATTCCTTTTCATTACCAACATTTACCACAATTAAACATCACAAGAAAACGCATGGGGGCTAAAAATCAAGCCTTCCCTTGGTAGAGTGCAAGTTAAGGACTGGGAAGAGGATCATATTATTATATAGTATAAACTTTAACTTTACATTTCAATTGTACCAAAGTTTCCAAATTGCAGCTTTTCTTTTTGTTGTATTTAAACCAAGCAACGAGTGAGTCTGAAAGCTGTAATCGCAGTATAATTTGACTTGGATACAAAGCCCTTTGTATGTTAAAATACAAAATGGCTTCTTACCGGTATCTGTTGTTTTAGGGCATTGCTAATATTTGTTCCCGTGATTTCTAAGCTGTTTATCATTATTTTCTTGATTCATGATTATTTGATTTGTGAGGAATACCACCGAATGCTCAGTCCACCAACTATATTCACAGAAGGCAACATTCAAGAATCAAAACTTGAAAAGAAAATGCATTTTTAGTATCTTGTGCAAGGCCGAGTAGCACAGCTCAGATTTACACACAGTCCCCTCATTGGTTTAAGATTTGGTTTGGGCACTGACAGTTTATAGTTATAGTAGCTTGTTTTAATTTATTTTACAAAACTGATAAGCCTGCAGCAGGAGTGAAATAGATTGCGTTTTAGTCCTTAGACAGCAGAAGGCTCACAGCACTGAAAGACAAATCCAGATACACTTGTTTTTCCTAATACGCACAAACAAGTTGTGAGACAGTGGTGAGGAATAGGTGTGTGTGATTGACAGAAGACAGGTGATAAAGACAGGTACAACAGTCCAAAATGTCTGGTTAAACGCCAGCCCTCCCGTCTCATGGTCACTGATCATCCCTGCAGAGTCAGCACCCCCCCCCACACACACACACACACACACACACACACCCACCACGACAAGTCCAAGTGAGGAATATTAACACAGTTTCTACAGTTGATAAGTAAATACGTATGTTCCAGCACTGAATACTGCACTATACTGTGCTGTATCATATGCAACAGGGGAGGGTGGTGAGGAAATCCTGTAACACATATACACTGCACAATGAGATGATTTACCAGCGTGTTCAGAAATCTCCCCTCACCTCTCCCTGCCCAACATTTTCCTCGCATGCACTGGACCTTTGTCCTCTGTGTTTCTCAATAGCGTACCTGAACACGAACACACACAAAAAATTTAAATCATATAATCAATAACTAATGGTGCTCGCATTGCAAACAAGTGCAGCCTTTGCCCCTCGGGTCCATCCAGTTCAGACGGATGTTAAGTAAGATTCGTGGAGCAGAGTTTAAATGGAAACAACTCCCATTCACCCCAAAAAACATCCAGGGTGATCGTGGTTCAATACCAGAACTTTATCCGTTGAGTGATTGAATCTAGGTGGGGTCTGCTGTTCATCCTCGGCTGTGACTAAACATGATGACCTTAACAGATAATGTCACAGTGTGGGGTAATACAGAGTACTGGCATAATGATAGCACGTAACAGTGAAATGATCAGGGCTCTGTTTACACTGGGAGGCTCTGACGTCCTTTCTGTTCACTCAGGATCCTGTATTTGTTTTAGGGTTTCACCTGATTGTGTCAGGTTGTATGGGCA
The DNA here is from genome assembly GCA_016785305.1 of Colistium nudipinnis. Lineage (NCBI taxonomy): Eukaryota > Metazoa > Chordata > Actinopteri > Pleuronectiformes > Rhombosoleidae > Colistium > Colistium nudipinnis. The sequence goes on from JAFBJU010000882.1 coordinate 119,783, forward strand.
GACACACTTTAACCCTCGATTACTATTATGCTTTTTGATCCCATAGACACTAAACAATGGAGCAAACACGGGACCCATTATTAGTGTTTGATATATCTATCACACTGCAAAATTATATATAAATACTGCATCTGTACTCTTGAATCAATTTTTAACTAAAAATTCTGTATTTTTTTTTAATGAAATTAACGAGTGTGGATGTGGCTTGAACCTTCATTGGAGCAACCGCCGCCAGTTTCTTTCCACAGTTTACTTTCTCACGTAGAACAGCACCCTCTGGTGGACACAGTCAGACCCCACACAAGAAGCTGGAATATTATCCGGACATGTCTCTGCTCACTTTCTTTTTTATAAATGAATTGATGACTTACAGATTGTTAAAGTTGTTAATTAGAATTGTTGTACTTTATAGGGTAGTAAATCATTTACATTGTGAATGCATGTTTTGTTCGGAAAACAAAACTCCAAGTCCCACAATTCAACAGCACCGAGTTACACTAAAAACAGGAAAGTACGGAACAGTTAAGAGGAAGCGATTTACTTTCATTTTCGCTTTTACTGCGGATCGTTTTTTTTTTTACCGTGTCATGCACGCTGCTGAATAAGAGGGAAAAGGGAATCGGAATATTCCTCCTTACCCGATTTACCGAGGAATAAAACGCGTATATAAATCATAGCTATCGATCTATATCTGAGAACTCCTCTCAAGACGCGACATGGCTGCTGTGGGTATTCGTCTCGAGTCGAAGAAACAGGTGAGATCTAAAGGGGCCAATCGTAGTCCCGTGCGCGTGTGCAACAATTGTGTTTTCCAACGCACAGTAAAAATGAACACGCCGCCACCTCTCTATTACAGGTGGATGACTTTGGCCAGAAGCTCAGCAAAGAGGTGAAGGATCCAGCACACATCCCACCCTGTGTCATACAATTCAATCTTTTACCACTTTTCCACTTCTGTGTCTGAATTGAGCTCTAATTGTGTTGTGTGTGACGTCAGGCTGAAGAGCTGGTTTCAAAAGTTTTCCCTCAGAAGATCGAGGATCTGCAGATGCTGCTGAAGGTATCACTCAGGGGAGGCAAAATAAGATTGCAATTGTTATGATAAACATATTCATTACCAGTGTTTTCCCCACAGTCTTTCTCCAGCTGTGATGACCTGGCGTCCTTGAAGGCCCCACTGGACATCCCGATTCCGGACCCGGCTAAAGAGGAGGCCAAACGCAAGAAGAAGGAGGAGGTAGGGGCCCCAGGCTTTGAAATGTCTGGAATATCTGCTAATAATAGAATAATAATAATGATAATGGTGGTTATAATATACTGACTGAAGAATTGCAAATACTGGATTACTATTTGTAACTCCATGCCACTACCCATCATTTAGGAAACACTCCCAGAGGTTTTAAGGGGTTGAATGGAAAAAAGTCAGCAGTGCCAGATTCTATAATTGTAATGTGTTTCATAACTCGAGCATTTTATTTCCCTAACAACTGCATCTCCTCAGTAGCGCTGCATAAAGCCTCTTAACTGGGATCCTCGACCATGGGCTTATATTTGCTACTTCAATATGTCAGCTCTCAACACTGAAACTGAGTTGCCATGGCAAACAATCACTGTGAGATCTCCAAGGGCAGTGAGGGGTTATTTTGAGTGATCTAGGACGAAAAATCTGCATGGACACCTTAATCTGCTGTGAATGATGCCATTATTTTGGCATTTAATCATATTAAAGGTAATTCTTTTTGCTAAACCCAAAGGTTATGTGTGTAAGAAGACGGGAAGGACGTACCCTGCCGGTTGTGAATGCCAACAGGGAACGAAAATAAAAAACAATATTTGACGTCTTTATTTAGCCACAGAAGAGAAAGCGTACTTATCAGAGACTATCAGACAGATTCAAAGCTAACCAGGTGCCTGTCTGTTCTTAATGTTGCAGAAAGAGGCAAAGGAGGGGAAGAAAGACAAGGACAGCGATAAAGAGGACGAGGACGCAGGTGAATGGGACAAAAACTATGACGATGATGACGACAAGTGAAAAAACAAATTACTAATTGAATAAATGGAGGATACTTGCAGCTAAAATAGAAAATAGTTGGCAGTGTGCCACTTTTTTTTTTACTGTAAAGAAAAGTTGCATGATGAGATGTTAGCAAGCAGCCCGGGAGAGGCCCAGCCGTCTGATTTTGTGTTTAAAGTAAAGCGATTTTTGGGGGACGTTTTGTCCCCCAGGGCCTCCCTGTGGTCCCATCTGCGTCAACGAGCGAGTGGAGAGTCTCCTGAAGGAGATCAAACCCCAGATCCAGACACTGAAGGAGAAGCTTAACACGGTAATGTGCCTTTTAGAAGAGCAATAACAGAACGCTATGACAGACCTGCATGTTACGCCGGAGGTAAATATATATACTTGATATGTGTTGTTTTTTTTCTTGAAGGTGACAATGTGGGTTCAACTCCAAATCCCTAAAATCGAGGACGGCAACAACTTTGGAGTGTCTGTGCAGGTCAGCAAGTCAGACTCATGTGGCGAGTTGTCTTTTGTGTCCCAAGAAGACGTTCTTACATTTCCGAAACCGCTCGGGTCCCATAGCTTTGCTTTCGTCCAACAGGAGAAAGTGTTCGAGCTGCTGACCAACACGCGCACCAAGATCGAGGGATTCCAAACTCAGATTTCCAAGTGAGAGGCACATATGAATGAAAATTCCGACGTTGCCTGACTGAGGGGATTTATGTCTCGTCACAGAGCACCGCGTCCTCCTAAATGACTCACAAGGAACGTGTCTTTTCCTCTTCGTTTTATTAGATATTACAGTGAGAGAGGCGACGCTGTGGCCAAAGCCTCTAAACAACCCCATGTGGTCAGTATCCCGCCCTCCATTGGGACCGTGACCTCCTCGCCAGTGCAGAAAAACGCGTGTTCGTCCATATAAACCCAGTGCTTGTGATGTGTGCTTTGTGTTGCAGGGCGACTACAGGCAGCTGGTTCACGAGCTGGACCAGTATCAGTACTGCGAGCTCCGCCTCATGGTCCTGGACATCTGCAACACATACGTAAGACACGCCCACTGTGTCGCGTGCCGTCAGGCCTCTGTTCATACAATATAAAACTTTTTTTAAATGCGTCAAAGCACAAGTGCCGCAATAAAAAAAAAAAAAATTATGTTCGACTTAATGCACATGCGCAAACTACATGCACAGCTGTAAAATATTCCGGCCGTGTTCCCGCAGCAGGGATGGCGGATAAATGGAATCCATTACTTCCTAATAGGATGGTAATTAACATATTTCTGTGCTTGCGTTACGCTGATTCATGCTCCATTACCTGTCAATTAGTCACGGTTTGTCCCCTGTCCTTCTGGACACTGTCCCGCCGTGTTTGACGCCGTTAATGAGCACTGCGGTAGAGGTGACGATGAAAGGAGCCGTCAGACACGATGCACACAGCAGCTCTGAATCATATATATATATATTTTTTCCCCCCCCACTCTCGAACATTTCTTCATCTCCCCCTCTCGCTGACCCGGACGTCACACGCCCGGCTCTGTAACCCGCCCGCGCCTGACACACAGTATCCCTGTTTCTCCCTGCAGGCTGTGCTGTTTGACATCATTAACAAGAACTACGACAAGATTAAGAAGCCCAGAGGAGACGGGAAAGCCCTCATCTACTGAGACTGACATCGGCACGCTCACAAGCAACCCAGACCAGATACAGAGAGTATAGTGTGGCACTCGCGTCATGTAACCCAACACCCACTCTGGACAAAAAATGTCCTTCTGCTTCTAAAATGCTTGTTTTTTTCCCCAGCATCAGATTGCAAAATAAAGCAACACGATTCCAGTAACCCGGCCTGAACTTACTTTGTCTTAAAGGGAATTTTTATTTTGTCATGAGCTTGGAACGTGGAAAGAAAGTGACCTACATATTCATGTGATCCCAGACTTGGGAAGTGTCGTCAAGTGTGTTCTCGGGGAACTATGTCACCCCCCCCCACATCATCCCCTACTCGAAGGTTTAGAGCTTTTGTTGTCAGCGTCGTTGGGGGTTGAGGGTCCGTCTCCTGGCAAGCCGGTGAAGCACCATCTGGGTGTGAGTCTGTACCATCCCTGGTAAAGTCCTTTCCACCCCAGGTAGCCCAGAGCTCCTCCCAGCTGATGGGAGGGGAACTTGGGAAAGTGCGCGAGCACACACAGAAGCAGGAACACCCACACGGCGACCAGAGCCACGCAGAAGAGGAAGACGAATCTCACCGGGGCTCCCGGGGACTGCCGCGGGGGCTTCGCCTGGGCTATGTGATGGCCAAAGACGGACAGTTCCTCCACCAGAAGCAGGCAACACAAGCAGAGGATGAGGACGTCCTGGGATACCTCGTAGCCCCTCCACACCATGTTGGCCCGGAGGCAGGAAGCCTTGGTCTGGTCCTCGTGCAGGAGCAGCAGCGGCAGGCCAGCGGAGGCCGAGCCCTGGGCGTCCTGCGCGGGGGCTGCCACCGGCTCGTAGCAGGTCCCCGTGGCGTCCTCCAGGAGGGTCAGGAGGCGCCGACACGCCCACCAGAGCGAGCCCGCCACCCCCATCCGGGAGAGGTGGCGGAGGGACAGAGAGAGGGGGTGGCGGGCGGAGAGGGAGAGGAGGAGGATGAAGGAGCCGCCGAGGGCCCAGGTCCAACCCCATGTGGACTTCAGAAACTTCCTGTGTTGGAGACACGAATCGCAAAAGAAATCCCCACGTCATGAGGAATTTCATAATGTAATGGTCTTTAAATACACCATGTCAAGATTTTAACACGGATGACAAACACCACGGAGGGTGAATTTACCAAGGGTGAACCAAATGTTCAGGAAGTGCACAAAATAGAGACGTGCGTGGTTGACGGCCCATTACTGTGTCCATGGTCGAGACTTTGGATCTGCGTTCAACTGGCATGCGACCAGTTTTAAAGAAGCCAGTGGCTCGGACGGATGAACGCACAGCATTTGTTCTTATGAGGAGGAGCGCTCACCTGTACAGGTAGTTGTGGCTGTTGGCAAAGACGCTGTACTTCGACACCCAGAAGCTCAGCGCCGGCCCGAACAGAACCAGGGCAGACAGCATGAGGTGGAAATGTCCCCTGACCAGGTGGCTTCCTAGGACTGAGGCCAGGAGGTTGGTCACGGACTCCAGGGCAGAGCTCAGGACCCTGAGGGTGAACTTCGCCGGCAGGATCAGCTCCTCCGCCACCCTGTGTAGCTTCTCCAGGCTCAGGTCCGGCGACGTGAGGCCGTGCGAGGACTTCTCAGCCTTTAGGTCCATGGTTTCCACTCTCGTCGTCCTTCCCGGGTATAAACTTTGATGACTTTTCACGGTTCTTGTCCAGTCCCGGCTCTCGTCTGGAGTCTTTAGAGTGAAAGACAAACTGGTGTCTCTGTGGCTGCGTTCTACTTTTGTCCCTGTCAGATGTGCACGAGGGCACATGTTTTATAAAAATACCACCCCTCTGCCCCTTTACCCTCTGGCGCCCCTCCCCCCCTCCCCAGCACAGACTGAAAGTGGAGACATGGCTAAAGCTGCTGCTGGAACTGACCCCATTCTTCCCCACAACAATCCGACACCGGTCTGTCACACGGCCCTCCCCTCCCTGCCTCGCCTTTATGACCCTCACCGTTCCAAGTCAGCGCTCAATCCCTCAATAGGTGATTTGATTTATTTCCCCGTTGCTCCTCCATATTTGTGGTGCCACGGACGGCTGCATTCCATCCGCCGCGCTTTCTGTCTTTTTTATTTTAAGGCCCGGCCCTCCGAGGCCAGAGCCTCGCAATACTCCTCAGCCAAATGGAGTAAATTTAGTCTTTGCGGGAGATTCCTGCCGAGTAAAACATACCGGCCTTTTTTTTTCCCCCCCCCCATCCAGGACATCCAGCCCTAGTCCTGCCGCTGGAGCGCATATGTGGAAAACTGAGCTGAACTCTTCAACCGTAGGAGTGTGTTGATCATTTTCGACAGACACGTCTCTTAAGATTGACAGAGACGAACTGGGGAGAAAGTCTTTAACGTGATCCTTGTTGGAGTCTTTTGGCCTCTTTTCTCCTCTGAATTCCCCAGGAGCATTACAATTTAATACTTTTAATAGCCACATGGAATTTTGACGACTTTACCTAATGGCCGCTGTTCCACAGTTTCAAGAACACGACGAAGGTTTTCTTGCCGAATGATCAAAAACGCCAGTTGCTCCACTGAAAGTGTAGCCGAGGGTTCTAATGTTCCAATTATGAGGCTTTTATAAGACACAAGCGCCTACTAAGTAGGAACAATAAGCGTAAATGAAACCAGACATGCCAAAGCATCATGGTCTTATCTAAATTTAGAGGACTTACTGCATTGGTCATTACAATGACCTCAAGGCAACTTTGCGTTGGTTTCCTGCAGCAGCTAAGGGTCAGCTGTCTGCTATGTGCTACTGATAAATGCAGAGATGTCAGATAACCCAAATTAGGTTGGTTTTGATGGAAACTACATTTTTTCCCTCCCTTTTTTTTCTCTCTCCAAAGGCACAATGAAGTCGTTTTCCCCACATTATTTTCGAGTCAAGTATAAAAAAAAATTGACTGTAGAAACATGCAACTTTTGCAGATAGAATGAGTAGTTTTCAGCAAAAAAACAAAAACAATAAAGCATGTCCTTTGTGGAACATTTAAATAAAGGTTTTATTGTGACTGTAAAACAAAAATCTGAGAGAGAAAGATGGGCTTTGATATAAACACCTAAAAATTGCATAAACGTACGAGTGTGTATGTTTTTAACCAAACACACACACACACCCCCAGACATCCCCCGTTCCGTTAGGTCGGACTTAAACAGACGAGCACACACATTCAAATCTTAAGCTTAGATAACGCGTTTATATTGGCGAACAAAATTGTCTTTTTTGAATATATATATATATTTTTTTTTAATTGGCTCAGGGCTTGTGTTCAGAACAGAGTTGATTGCTGAACCAGGATCAACGTTAAGACTTCGGGCCAGCGGCGTGTCTAAATACAGGGGTTCCTTCAGACTTGAGACGTCAAAGGAGGATTTACGGTGACACAAGTGAGAGGTCGACCATAAAACGAACGGCATGTGTAGGCCGGCCCCGGTCAACACACTGCGCTGACAACCAGGAAGGTTCGTGAACCGGAGGGGAAACTCTGCAAGGCTACACGAAAACAGGTTTTGTGAGTGGCAAATTAAGTACTGGATCATTCTAATCTAGGCTCACTCAATGTGTTCTTTAAATGTGGACTTGAAATATGACAGCCCCTGACACAGCTCATGTTACGGCAACAATCTAAATACACTCCCTGAATGCACACACCATTAAAATACTATACATTTATACAGAATCGTCATCGTCCGCTTCTCCCTGCAATATCCCACATTGATTCTTATACGACATAGCTTACCATTATATTTCCCGACTGCCCATTATCCGAGTGCAGCGCTCTGCTTTTAGAATTTCAGCACATTTTGTGTTTCAGGCCAGATGAATACTATTTGGCTGGTTTCTTTTACTCACAGGAGCGAGAGCAAAAAAGGGGAAAACAACACTGGAGGAAAAGAAGTAGTCGGCCAACATGTGTTCTAATCTCACCTTTGGGCTACGTTGGGCTATAATGCCTTCCAGCTGGACCCTTCACAACTTCGCCATAGTTATAATCGGTAATATCCAGCATTGATTTTTAAAAGATAGTTTAGTCTCTCCCAGTGCCTCTGGGCTTACTGTCCTCCTCTGGGGACGTCTCTTCGCACAACATCTTCTCCTTTTGTCACTTCTCTCCCGCGGTCAGTCTCTGTCCCGCTCCCTCTCCTCTTCGAGAGGATGCGTTTGTCTGTGTTCCCACATTCGTACGGCTCCGTCCCACTGTGGACGAACAGAGAGAGGAGGAAAGATAAGATAACCTAAGATAATCATTTATTGTCCCACAGTGGGAGTGACAGTACACAGTCATACATAGAAAAGGTACAGAGTAAAAATAAACTTTAGCTGTGCAAAAAAAGTAAAGAAATATACAGTTCAGTAGATACAATATATACAATGATTACAATTTATGCGATTGAAACTTACAGCATGTCCTGTAATATTAATAAATGCGAATGGCATCATAAGCCCAATTTTCTTTAGTTTTTAATTGGTTAGTGTCACTTCCCGTGTGCCTGAACCATTTATTTCAAACACCATTAACGCTGAAATCTGCAAATTATTTTGGTGACATCAAATGACACCAATAACAAAATAAAACTCCTCGTCTTCGAAATAGCCAACAATTTGTGGCGACGCTACTCACCGAGCTGCTGATGATGGTGTCCTCGTACGGGTGCCAGCTGACATCCCGCACACAGGCATCGTGGCCGGACAGTCTGGAGACCACGCCGCCCGTCAGCACGTCATAAACTGCACACACAAAAGCATTGAAACCAATGCGGCTCCTCTTCACGCACACATATTGCCACGCACTGGGGCGTGCCGGGACACTCACTGATGATTTTTCCAGTGGAGCAGCCGGAGTATATGAATCTCTGGCCGGTGCTGAACTCTGGCGAGAAGCGGCAGCGGATGAGGGTATGCAGCACGCCGTGACCACGGTAGGTCATCACCGACGTGTCGCCAGTCAGCTTGTGTCTCTTCAGGGCTGAAGGAGAACCAATACATACGAGTAAATAATGAAAACAGACCCTAAATTAATGATGCATTGGCCAGCTTAACCTCCTCCTCTAATCTTCCTTCATACGACCCCTCCTTCCGTCTGACTCCATCGCCACCTCCATCTCACCTCTCTGGGGAACCTGCTGCCAGCGGTAGTCCCAGTTCTGCTGGGTGACAGCCAGGCGGGATGCGGCCAAGCCTTCTTTGGGTGAGAACTTCCTGACGTCCCAGAGCTTGATGGACTGGTCCTTGGAGTTGCTGATCAGATAGCGTGCATCGCCCTGACGAGATTTGAAAAAAAAAGAGACCGCAGCAAACCTCAGCTTTTTGAGGCCAATATACCGCGCTTGAAACGCGCGTCGTGGGCTAATTCTGGCGTGTAATTAATCCGTTTCTGTCCAGTCCAAATGAAACACCAGCGGCCTCCTTCTCACCTTGCTGTGGATGAAGGTAATGCCGTCTCGGTGCCCAGCCAGCTGCCCGACGGGCTGAGGTCTGTCCTCCCGCAGCGTTCGTCTGTCCCACACCTTACAGACGGCGTCGTCGCTGCCAGAGAACAGCAACTGGGACGAGCTGTCGGCGAACGCCACTGCATTCACGTCATCCTCGTGAGCGTCGATCTTGCGGGAGGAGACGGCAGAAGGAGTCGCCGGTTAAGTGTGCCGAGTTGCGCAAGCCAACGTGCCTGTAGGGAGTGCGCCATTCGCCGACATGGCTTGGAGGAATAAGATCTGCCACAGCACTTGTTGGTCAGAGACTAACGTGCTGGTTTTGGTCTTTTCATGGGATTTGTCAAGAATAATAGCAAACCCACGGCGTTATCCTTAAAATCCACAAGGACGTTCAGAGAATGGAATTCAGAATAACCGTCGACCCCGTAATGCAGAGGTAATGAGGGATGGAATCAAAGAGTGCAAAGATCATGATAAAGCAGATGGTAGAGCTCAGCTACCGACGCCCACACAGAGGGTGGTTACGGGAGGAGCGGTGGATTTAACTGCCGTGCCATTGAAGGGAGGGGCCAGACTCTTTCTGCTACATCACAGACAGCAGAGTGGTGAAAAACTTCATGCGAGCTGGCACAGTTCCACTAATGTTCATCTCATGCGCACGTCTACTGCGGGACGAGGCAGAGACGGCACAGAGGTAGATGTGACCCAGAAACGGGTACATTTAGGCAAAAACGCAGCAAGGTGGGGAAAAGAAAGAAAGAAAGAAAAAAAAAATACATACAAAGACACTCACCTTCAACGTTCGTTTATTCTGCTCAAGGTCAAAAACATAGAGGCAGCCATCATTTGCTCTAAAAGGAGAGGAGAGCCAGACTGAATGAATTAAAAAAATATTAAAATAAAGTAAATGCTTGTGTTTAAATCAAATGTAAGTATCGGGTTGGATTAAAAAATCTATAAAAACCCTTGTCAGAAATTTGCCTGGATTTACATTTCAGTCCCGGTTTTCCACACCACCTTGAAACATAAGCAAGAACTGTACTCACCCTCCCAGTATCTCTTTGCTATCTGTGGATGCAGCCAGGGAGAACACACAGAACCTCCTCTCGTCTGGACTACAAACACACACACACACACACACACACACGAAGGATGAAACTGCAGCATGGGCACCATTCATGAATCACAGTCTCTGCGCATCATGCCACACCAAAAGGCTCGACGAAGGCACACATGGCCTGCTAAACCACGCCCGTGTTAGGGGTGCGCGAGTTTTATGGCATTGCTTTGTCGCAACAATGAATACACAAAGAGCGAGAGGGCGGATGTTAAGGTGATGAGTTGTGACGGCATCGTTGGTCCAGTGGGTCATGAACAGAGGGAATGACAGATTACCTTCTTCGTAATGTAATAAGTTGCTATGTGGTGAAACACTAACTTGAGGTCCAGGGCTGTGTGGTTTTCACTGTCGCCATCCATACTGCACAAATGAACTGTGGGAAAGAGACGGACAGATACAATATACACTAATAAGACAACATATTGTGTTACTAGTGAAAGTGCACGCACAAGAGGTTTCTACACAAAAACTGAACCAAACAAAATAAAAGCCTACAACAACATATTGCTGCCCTTCTGTATGACATTAGAAAAACACGCTGGTGCTCTGTGACTATCCCAGCCTCATTGCTCATATTATTTTAAATATCACTATGATTTATATCGATTTTTTTTAGAACCAACTTATTTAAACTGAGATCAAATGCAGATCTCATTCACACAATTAAGTTAAAGAAGGCCCACACACAATGGCTGTGTGGCAGAAGCACGGGATCTGACGATGAGGCAAAATTATTCCACCAACCTTACATTGACTTGCAAATGCTCGATTTGAAAAATCGAACACAAGCGACATACACGGTTCCCTGGGGATATCTTGTCCTGTCCAAGCCACAGCTCCTGCACAACAAAACACTACCAAAGGCCAATTGCGCCACACTTACTGTAGTCAGACCAGCTTGAGTAGAGTACATGTTGAGAATCAGGAGTGAAGCAGACGTCCAGCACGCTCCAGCCCACGTCTCGCGCCTTCACAGTCCGCTGTAGATTGAAACGCCCCCTGGTGGTATCGTACAAGCGGACGTTCTGGTCTTCGCGGAGCAACAATGGCACAAACGATAGATTTCAGAACAGCATTTGGCTTTAGATCAGGGTTGGGTGAATTAATCGAACAATGCGCTACTAGTTTTGGTACGTTTGATGATTCCTATTCGTTAAAAATAAATAGAAAATGTAAGAAAACGAAATGAAAAGGAAATGTCTGCTGTCCAGTGACTGAGCACATTATGTACATAGCACCGCATTTCTGGCAACTTTGAAATTTCCAACAGTTTTGAAGACTTGCCAAGAGTTATTAACAGGCCTTATTTCGGTTCGTCTGGGCTATCGCACCCGATCAGTTATTTACCTTGGCAGGCTGAGAGGAACATTTTGCCATCTTCGCTGTACACTCCACAGAAGGCTTTCTGCTGGTACGTGTCCTTGTGGGACACATAGTTTGGCAAAAAACTGCGAAAGAAGACGAGGGTCAATATCAAATGACAGACAGTGCTCATTCAAGACTTTTATTTTCAAAACTTATCTCAACTAATTTGGTCCTGATTCCTTTCATGATGTCATCTTATGACCTTTCGTCAAGACCCATCAGACGTGGAGTTTTGTGAACTTACTGTGTGCGGATCCGACTGCACTCCCCGTGAGAAAAACTGGAGCCTTTGCATCTGCCGTGTTCCCTCTAAAATGTAAAGAGTTCACCAGAAAATGCATCACCACATTAGTCTTGTGATTGGAAAACTGAAATGCTTAGATGCAATCTCATGCTGCTGGAGGAAACCGTAGTGTGACAATGGACATTTTAATTAGAAGCCTGTGGATGAAATCATGCTCATCATGCAATCACATTAGTGCTATACATTTGCCGGTGAGGCGGTCTGGTGTTTAGCTTTTGTCTCAGTGGTCTGACCTCTGTTAGCATGTGGGTGAAGCTCTGTCTGCGTTTCATTGCGGACGAAGCGGTGGCCAGCAGGATCTGAGTGCGGATCTCACTTTGGTCCACTTCGAGTGTGTCCGGCTGGGTGTCCACTAGCAAGGTAACACACGTATACACCACATATACACAGTTGACACTTGACAGCAAACACTCTTAACCTGCAACCTATTCTGATTCAGCGGTCCAACTTATTGGGCACAAACATTCAATCACAGAGTAGATGGCACAAAGTCGCGGGTTCCGCAAATATGAATTTGTTAAATCTGCTAATGTTCATCATTTTGAGGATAATATAAGCAGAATAGTGTTGATAAGAGCCTGGAGAGCGAGATGCGTCAGCAGAGTGGGGTTACCTGGTGGGTTGTAGCGGTCTCCCAGCCGACCCTCCCAGGCTCCATCGCTGTCCTCGTCGGAGTCAGAGTAAGACTGGACCAGCTGGAGCCCTGTGGCTCCACTGCCATGGACCAGTCTGACCTGGCCCCTGCACACATTCAAAACACCGCTACATGGTTAACAGCCCCTCAGTTACGGCGCAACATGACCAAGAACCACAACAGAAATAACAAACTGAAAAAGACAACGGGTTACTGTTTTCACTGTGCAGCTCCACTTTGTGGAGGACGAGTGGTTCACTTTGCCATGGTTAAAAGTTAACTAGAGTGCAACATTTCATTTCCTGACCCTGGTACTTTGTAGTTTGCTCTTCTGCTGTATTTTAACGCGGTGTTCTGCCAACCGCTGAAAACATGACTTTTAACAGAGATTCCTGACACTTTAATGACATTCTAGTCAAACTGGATTAGAAATGGGGGGGTTCCCAACATCAGTTTATCTTAAGCAGCATTGGATTTTAAAATGAAGTTCCGATTGTTTGCTTCCTCTGTGATTTGCTCACTTCTCAGATGTCCCTGCAAACCCTGTCACTGGTGTGTTTTTCTCTCCTCTCAGATGCAACTATATCTCGTAACTTAACATTAATCTGTATCAATACAGGGACAAATGAAACCACGCTTTAAAACAAGATCACGAGAGCAGCGCTGTCAGAGGCGTCTGGGCCAGCTCACCTCCTCAGTAGGTACGCCAGCACTTCAGCTAAGTCGACGTCGTCCTCTGATGCCGCGGATGGTGCTGATGCTGCTGTCTGTCTGTCCGTCGCCCTGCGGCTCCGGCTCGGTTCCGTCGCTTCGGGCCGATCCGCTGGGTTGTCACTGGAGGAGCTCCTTCCACCAGACATCCCAGAACTGGACTGAGAGCCCATAGACTGAAGAGGGCCTGGCGGGGACGGTGGTGCGAGATTATCCGTCAGTGGGCTGCTACTGCGGCTGCTCAAACAGAAGTTACGTAACAATGGCAGGACAAAAACAAACAGGCACACAATAACTAGACGGCGAGCCAGGTTGAGTTGACAACCCGGGGCATGTCAGCTTGTATTCCCCCACGGTGTTTACTCTCGGTGTGTTAGCTCGCACTGGTTGGATTGTGGCGCTAGCAAGAGGCGCTAACGCAGTAACGTTACCGTGTGTCTGTCTGACGATCTTCCCGGCCAGCTCTTTGTGTGTCGCTGTTAACGCAACAGTGTGTCATTAGTGTGACCCGGTCCGACGGACGGGGTCGTTAGTCCCGGGAGCTGAGTCCGTGACAGCTCGGTATCGAGTCAGTCAGTCTGCAGGGCCACTCCGACGGGCGCCATGTTGTTTACAAACGTAAGGCAGGGAGGGGGAAAAAAATAACTGCGTGTGTCCGTTCACTGTCACGTGACGTGCTCAACAAGTTTCAGTAAAGAGGTTAACAACAAATATGAAAGTAACACCGCGGTGCATTTTAAGCAGTGGTAGGTGTGAGAACGTTTACACGCACCACCAGGCAAAATGGAAGTCGATGATTTTCTTTTTTTACGTCGTCAGACTAAAAACTGAAAAAGAACACAAACGAGGCAGAATTTAAGATTAAAACTTGCAGAAGCTGCAACATACAGAAGGGATATACCTCACCCGCTGCCAGACTATTCTCAGGTGTGTGAAGTTGTGTTCTACAACAACAGCAACATCTGCTGTGCTCACGGTCAGTGATAAGAGGTCGCTGTGTTTATCTCACACATGCACAAATGACAAAAAACGTCAGTGACACACATCTTCACTTTGAAGCCAGAGACCCCCATTGTTGTCCCTGGGGGGTGATATCGCTCCTCACAAAGGAGAAACGCGTTCTGTCCCGTTAAGGAGCTGCTCATTTATTCTGTTTATATTCACTTTGTTTTCAGTCTATTGTCTGCAGAAGCTGGTTTGACTGGCAGCCCGTGATACTCATTGTCTTTGACATCTGTGTGGGTGTGACGCACCTGGAGCAGGGCACGGGGAGGGGAGAGGCCTTTTTTTGCCTCTTGCTGATGCGTATCTGTGACTGCGGGCCACTGAATTTTCTATAATGACTTATGTTGGAGCCGATAAATGTCTGTGCATGGCGCAGGTTCCAATTTTTATTTCCCCAGATTGATGAACCTGGGAAAATTAGTTGTTTTCCACGAAACAACTTTGTGTGCAGCGTGTATTGTATACACTGAAAACTGTGCTCTATAGGTTTCTGAAAGGTGCTGCACTCTCTCCTGTGTACACTCAAACAACCATCTACAGGTCATATAGTACGATACAACCATTTAAATGACTGAGCAGTGAAGAGAGAGGTCAGCTCACAAGAGCCTCCCCTCTCAGGTTAATGTCGCCCTGTTTCGGATGTCTGACTCTGTGTTTATACTAATAACATGGATGTATGGATACGCTTACACTATTGCTAAGGGGCATGGTTGAGTTTTTTTCTTTAAATACCCTTTTAAATTCCAATCTATTTTCTTCCTCTTTTGAGTTTAAAGCAGTTGGCATCTTTTATTTTTGCACTACCACCACCCTCTGATTTTCCACTATTTCCCGGTTTGCTTCAATAATTAGTGGGTACACACCTGAGTTGTTCATGCAGTCTCCCCTCTCTGCCACCAGATGAATGACATCTAATAAACCACTCGGAATATCCTTTAAGGTCATCATTTGGCTGGCATCAGTCATTCTGTGATGTCTATGATTAATGTAAATTATGGTGCCCCTCATTTTGCCTGTTTAGCAAGAGGAAAAACAAAGGGGGTACTGCTGGATTTTTTTTTGTAACTTTGTCAGGTGCTATGCATAGAGTAACCATACATATGCACACTATGTTAACTTTTTTGTGGCTAAGTAGGACACAGAAGAATCTACAATAGACCCACTTAAGATTACTTTAGTGACACAAGCTGTTGCATTATTTCTTCTGGGACAGCTTGCCATATTTTATATATCCATCACAGCTGGTGGGATGAGATACTCTAGCATGCAACAGCTGTTTGTGCTGCCAGATTTTGGGCTTAGATTTTAATAAAGTATGCAAAACAAACGGATTTGGTAATTGAATAAATATTGCAGGAGTCAGACTTCAGGATGCTTTCTGTTAAACTTACAAAGCTTTGGAAATAAAATAGGATAAGAGAAGACAATCCTTTATTGTCCCACAGTGGCGAAATTTGCAGTGTTGCAGCAGCAGAGGTAAAAAGTATACAAACATAAAAAACACAGGTTTAGAACAAAGTAAACTGAGACTGTGCACGAGTAGAACAAAGTACTGAAGATGCAATATATATACAGTGACCAGAGTAAATGCAGTGGAAAAAGGGCTGTATGTAAGAGAGTACTATGTGCAGTGCAAGTATTGAGAACAAGAAATACGTTATGCGGTTTAAATTTAAAGTATGAATGGAAAAGCTAATCATACGGAAGACTGAAATTTACAGTACAAAAAATATATGGAATTGAATTCACACTATTTTACAGGTTAATAGAAATACGTGGTTACGAGATCTAAAGTGCAAGTGGAATAGTTAACCATACAGATATTGAAAAAAATCACAGTATACAGTGATTAAATAGGTTGAATTGAATGTGAAATACTCCTTTTAACGTAAACGGGTTATTTTGTCCCTATTGCATTTGGACAGTGACAAGTGGACAAGTAGACGTATCGCACAAATCTACATTGGAAAATCATAAAAGTCGTAAGTTAATTCAGCATGATTTGTGAAAAACTGAACCCCAGAGACACATAGGGTGCTTATGGGGTTTCCACTTCAAAAAAATGCCGTCCTTCATATTTTGACTCCAAAATAGAGATCAGATTAAGACTTATTGCCTGGTTTTCCTTAAGTCGTGCCACCACCTTCCAGTTGCTCTGTGGAGGTCATCTGCCACCTTAAACTTAAACAGCTTAGATTCACTGCCCAAGGCTCCACCCAGGAGTATTATAAGATCTGGCAACTGTCTTTCTTATTTTGAGACCAAGGTCTCTTCCGTTTACATCCCCCAGCTTAACCTTTTCATTTAGACACTATATTCTGTTTTTAATTCATAGTGTTATTTCACATTGTTCGATATGTGAACATTTTGTAGAATTTTAAAAATTAATTTCAACTCTTTAAAAAAAAAAAAAGGAAAACAAGCTTAAGTTCTTTTCACTGTGGTTTAATGAAACATCAGCCCTTCATCGGGTTGCTTCTAATCAACTTAGACACAGCATAGTACAGAACAGTCATGATTAATGGCATGTTGACAGTAGGTCACATCATCTATTTCTAGTGTTCACAGTTACTCTTTCACTCCATGTTATAACCAGACAAAAACAAAACTGGCGTTGTTGCAGCACATATGACAATAAAGTGCAGGTAGAGTGGTTATGTCTGTTGCTGCTTACAATATAAAATACATTTTCAAAGCTGCTGAATCGAAGCTTTTAATAGGTTTTGCTCATAATAATAACGCCTCAGTCCAAATGATAAAAAAACGCTATGGTCTCTTATAAAATGTGCACGCTTTTCAATTTTTCATAATGCTCGGGGTGATTTCTTTGAAGGTACACATCCATTTTTCCTTCAACTCGCTGATCCCCAGTCAGACCTGTTAAGAACAATAGGAAATGTGGGATTAATATCCTACTTAAAGAACATGATACATGCTCGTTTTAAATGGCTGTGTGACAGCCTTCAGCTGACCTAGCTTTCGAGCTGTTCTTTCAATCTTCTCCAGAGCAGCCTGCACATCTCCTCCCTCTGGTACGAGCACCTCTACCTCCCCAACATGGTAGCCAAAGTCGGCTTGGTCCAGATCCACCAGCACACCCTGCTCCTCTAAAGCGAATGACTGACGCACTGTTGTGAACTCGGCAAAGCATGACAGGTTCATTTTGCTAAGCCAAGAGTCGTCCTGGAGTGAGGAGGCCGCCTCCGTGTACCCACAAACATCTTTGATGACCTCCATCACTCTCAGCTGAATTTCAGGCAGGCTGGTTATCTCCTTGTAGCGGGAGCACATTGCAGCCGCCGCTTTGCTTTGCTCTCCACTCTTCTCATCTGTCCCGCCGACCACTCCTGTTGGACACTTGAGCTCCCAGCATCCTTTACGCTGACGCAGCCACATGTCTCTCAAAGTCAGGTCAAACTTGGGGTTGTCAAAATACTGGTCATGAAACTGACGCTGACCTACGCAGACTGGGGAGGAAAGAGAAGAGGGGGGAAATGGGATGGCTAAATAAATACACACCTGGCCAGTGTCACTACAGTTAAACATCAACAACAGCAACAAGTACAATGAAAGTTGGAAAATCTTTTGAGCGTGAACTTTTTTTATAGGTTGATCACAGCGTCAGTTAAGTGCCTCAGCTCTACATTTACCTGTGTAAATGCATGATAGACACATTTAACACATACCACCGATCTCCTCCAATATCTTCAGTGTGTCAGCATCGCAAATGAACTTTCTCTCCACTTCAACACTCATCTGAAACGACACAGTGTCATCAGCACCAAAATAATTGTAGGATGACAAGTCGAGCTAAATTCATATAAATAACTTCAAGGCTCATATCAGGTAGTGTCAGTTCACAAATTTGTTGGTATAAGATGGACGTTTTTTTTCACAGGTGAAAATGCAACAGGTTTATTATATTAAAGTAATAGAAACAAAGTTGTAACATGTTGCATATTGCTGTGAAGTAAAAGTTTTAAGAAACACTTAATAATGTTTAACTGCACCACAAAGTGCAGCAAGTGCAGTTACCTGAACTTTATTTTAGTATTTCTTTTTTATAGGCTTGAAAGAGACATATTGTGTCCATCCCACGCTTTAGCACATAGTATATATGGCATTACATAAACACATTCTAATGTGTCATATAGTGAATTATTTTAGATACAACTACCTTAAGTATAAACATTAAAACACATACACAATAATGCACCAGCAGCAATAATCCAATTATACAAATACAAATTATGTTATACTGAAACCTCCCTCCCTGTTTCTAGCTCTGTTTCATCACGTGACTGTTAACATGAAACAGATTGTTATTAAATGAAAACTCGGGTACGTTGTACACAATTAAAACCACGCTATATTTACACTGTACTTAACCATTGCTGCTTGTGGCTGGTTTTAATGTAGCTAAATCTCAGTTATTTCTCTTTCATACTGAGTAATTTCCAATTCCCTTCAGTTGCAAACTTCGTAAATACTCAGTGAATGTAATATCAATAGTTATATATTATTATAAAGCAATATTGCTTTCTGAACAGGCTCGTCTCATTGAGCACACGCAGCTGCTGCAGCCAACGCAATCTGCAAGTTAAAATCCACAAAGTGAAGCACGGAGTGTTTAAAAATCACGATGGGCAATTCGGAGTGCAGCTCCACGCACCGTCACGGGTCGGATCCTAAATCCACACAATTCGGCGTCAAAAACAAAGCGGCAGATAACGCTGATCGGCTGCTACACGTCAGCGCAGTTGTATTCTGAACAGGCGCACTCAGAGGCAGCTAAGGGGGTGTTGAGGAGCATCACCTCCTGCCCCAGTTAACGCAGGGGCATAAATGGTGCAGTTTTTAATCCGCCCTTCCTCATCAATATTTACCCCTCACACACTCTCAACACTCGCCGTCTGAGGGGGGACGTCGTTGGACACGGTGCACACCTGTCTTCCCCGGTATCCACCAAGGTCCTCGCCGCGTATGAGTCCAGGCGGACCCCACCAGGACTGTGCTCTTATTCACCTTTAATGTGAGAACGAGAAAGGTTTAATATTTAAGGGAGGGGCAGGGAGGTGGGTGGGCTCCCTCTAATCCACATACTTCAGTGGCAGTGTCCGCGAGGCGCTGTCTCGCCAGGCCAATCTGTGATCACGGATCGCCGCTGGTATGATAACAACATATCAGTGATATATGGGTTATATAAGGCTTTATCTCCGTGTCCCTCTTGAATGTCAGCAGCCAGCCTCGGGGGGAGCTGTGGTCTGTTTACTACAGGGGAGAGGGAGGGGGGAGAGCAGTGGAGAGAGAGCGAGAGAGAGGGAGGCGAGGGAGGGCAGGAAAGAAAACTTTTCACTTCTGAGGAGCCACAGAGGAAGCGTGTGCGTGTGTGCGTGCTGGAGCGGAGACCATGCAGGTAAAACGCATTAGCTAATTGCTCTCAACTTAATTAAACGCGGTTGTGATCGATTAATTGCGCTGCCTGCTGCGGGAGAGTGGCCTGCGACTGCCGGAGGACCGAGAGACGACGGAGCGAGCCTCCCACTGACCCAATCCCTCGCACAAATCCAACATTTAAGCCAAACTTTTTTCCTCTTGTCTCTCGGCTCCTCGGCTCGCTCGCCACCCCCACCGTCGGCCCGACCGCGGCGCCCGTCCTCCAGTCCACAGCTTCTATTTTTTTGTGTGTGCTCTCTCTTTTTTTTTTTTTTTTTTTTCCCTCCTTTTTTTGCCTTCTTTTTTTTTTTTTTTTTTGCTTTGCATTGCTCTCTCTCAACGGCAGAAGCGATTGGAGTCCTAGTTTACATGGACATGTGTTGCACCGAAGTGTTTAAGGTGTGGATTCCCGTGCCAGGACGCGTCTGAAGGGGTCTGCTGGGCGGGGGGGGTGACGGAGGGGGGAGGGAGGGGGGCGAGTGTTTTCTAACACATCTGTGAACGGAGCCACGTTCGTTAATTAAACGGCGGTGTAGGCCTCGGTCTGCGCGGAGTGGCGGCGCTACATGCCCTTATCCAGCCGGGCACGGAGCTAACTCGAGGCCGAGGTTTGTGACCCGAAGCCTTGGGATTCTGTGTATATATTTATATATATATATATAGTTCTGTGTAATATAATTATTCTTTTTTGTGCTGTACTATTCGGTGTGCTGCGGCTGCAGCTCCCACCTGGACCGGGCAGAGTTTGTGGGGGGAAGGGTGGTGGTGGTGGGGGCAGTTAATTATCTGTCTGCTAACAGGCTAGCTAGCAAAGTCACACGACTGTTCAACCGCCCGTTAGTTCACGAGTTGAACGGAGGAACGGCGGACGCCTGTCGTACTGAAAGTGATCGGGCGATTAACACCACTCAGCCGCGGTGGCTGCTTCATAGAGAGAAAAAAAAAAAAAAAAAAAACGCACACACACCGCTGTAATGCGACGTTTCAGTCGCTGCTCAGCCTAGCTGCTAGCTAATTGATTCATCTCTGGGTCGGCATAGCTAATTAGACTTCTCATTAATTAGCCAACTATGGGCAAAGAGGCGTCAGTCCAGCGCTGCCTCGGTTTTTAATTACGAGCTCGTGACGAGGGGGCTATAGAGGAGACACAGTGTGCAGATTCAGCCTCGTCGGAACACCCTGTAGTCGAATAACACCGCTAGCCTGCTAATTGGCATAAGGAGGAAGTGAGGAGCGGAGCCGCGGTGGCGTTGTGCTGATGGCCAGCTGCATCGCGGATTATGGATGTTTGCAGGGAAATGCTGCGGAGCTGCGTGGTCTGTTCTGACTTACAGCGCCAGACTGCGTGCGGACCAGAGTACGATCGCGGATCTTGGTTCTCATGTTGGCCACATGCTCCTTGTGTTGGTCAGGACTGAGCTGAGAGGGAGGGAGGGGGGGGCACTCGAGTGATTGTAAATTGTCAGGCAGCACATGTTGTCACACGTCGCTTCTCCATTCTGCCCCCTGAAATGCATGTGATATGTGATATATTAGATCGGCGTGTTGAGTTAGGTTGAATGCGATGATGTCATGAAACAATGGTTGTTCCTTAAAAAGAGTCGAGCCCAGCTTACCGCAGTGAGTAAAACCCAATAAGGGCAGCAGATGCATATTCCTTTACATTACAATGGTGTCTTTTCAACAATGCATTATTGTGTAATTTGATACACTCCTTGCAGACAAAATGTCGGGAACCTCCCTTCAAGGCATGGTTAATGTTTAAAAGGAACTCTCAAATGAAACTTCAAGGACCCACAGAACTTGGATGCTTAACTTGGATCCGTTTTACTGTTGTATGCTAAATGAAAGGGATATGTATGGTTTTAAGACTGTCAAACATGGCAGTGCACAACACTTGGCAAAGGTGTGAAACTTAAACTTTCACATTAATTCAATTTTTTTACATCTGATATTTTTTGCCTTTTGTTTTTTTTACCGTGAATTTTTGTATGTGGTGTTTGTGAGAAAATGTTGGAAGGGTAGGATTTTCAACCTTTCTTTTGTGTTTGTCAGGAGGAGTCTGGTGAGACATTGATCACTGAAAGCAATGGGGTGGCAGAGTGGCTGTGCCCCCTCTGCCAAAAAGGCCAAACTGACAGATCCTCCCTGTCTCTGCATCTCACTGAGCAACACAGCGTACTTCCATCTTGTGTCGACAAACTGCTGGACATTGTAAGTAAGGCTAACCTATATCGACAGTAAACGCCCTGAAGCGTTGAACATGGTTACTTTGGGTCATACATCTTTTATGTGCATAACACCTAATGAGCACTTCACAATGGTCCAGCTCATTAAGTTCTTCTTTTGTGAGACTCTGAGGTGTTGTTTCATTGTGATGCTTAACTTTTAGTCAGTCGAGGCGAGGGGGCCATCTGTAACAAAACAGTGCAAAAAGTAAAGTGGTACAAATAGGAACATTGTGAATAATCAAAAATGATGATAAAAGTCATAAACTGCTTTGGGGGGGAAAAAGTAGACGCTCACAAACGTATTGTCATAGATTTAACGAATTCTTTCCCTCATTATGTTATAAACAATAATAAATAGTTGAACGTTAAAATGAATGCATTAGTCTATTCACCTTTTATTGGCTGTTATTACCCAATAAAAGCATGTTATTACTAATAATACTAACAGGTTAACATGTTAAAACTAATAACCCACCTATTTATTATCAACATGCATATCAGTTGTTATTTTAACAAAATGCAAGTGTTTTCTAGTGTTTACTTAATTATGAAATGCATATTTCACCAGAATTATCCAAAGAAGAAAAACATAGAATTGTATGTATGATATTGTTTACATTCTCAGGGCAATTGGACATGTATTTCTGCAAAATGACTAATGTGTAGTTTGAGGTGTGACTAAAATCTATTTTTCTAGTTTTCATGGCTGGCTTTTGCAAATTTGTCTTGGCAGTCAACGCTATGATTATTGTAATATTTAATTGTTTTGATGGGCCATCTGCATCCTATGTAATAATGGAATTATTTGCCGAGTAGGCAACAAAGTTGACAAAAAGCGGGGAACACCCGAGTTGTACTGGATCCATAGCAGTTTAGTATGTTGTAGCGTAAAGAAAAGAAGGGGAACTGATGTGAATGAATTGATCAAACGGTGTAACATATGACTTTAGAGTGTGTAGTATAACCACACATCAATGAGTCACACCCAAATGTTGTGTTGCTCAAATGCTATGTGACACTGACTTGCCTTAAAGGAGCTGCTTGAGACGAATGTTTTTGGGTTCTTTTTATAATTCTCCTTTAATTTTGTCTTAACAGGCTGTTCTAAAACAGGGGGCCTGTGGAGGAGAGAAGAACAAAGGTGCTCAAAAGTCTATAGGTGAGGATGAAAAGTATTTAAATGTCGGCGGTTAAGTCGTGAGACGTATATCGCAACTTGAAACTTTATAAAGATGGAGATGGAAATGTGTACCTATGTTAGTCATTCAATACAAGTTAATACCTTTATTTATGTTCCCATATCAGATTCTGAATCCTCACAATTGGAGCACACCCCAGACGTCGGTTCAGAGCCCTGCCGATCGAGCACGAGTTCAGACGCTACCCTGACACCTGGACAGAAAGAGATGGAGGAAGAGAGAATAATTGAAAAGGAAGGCGGTGAAGCTGAGCAAGAGCTTGAGGATGGGGGAAATCCACGAACCGGAGCCAAACGGCAAAATGCAACTGAAAACACAGAAGTCCCGGACGCCAGTGAAAAGTCTCTTGGTAAAAATGGAGCGCCAGCTGAAAATAACTCCTGCTCTTTCAAATGCAATGCCTGCCTGGAAACTTTTTCCAGCAGAACTGCCCTGAGCGTTCATTACAACTCTGCATCCCACATTCAGAGGATGACGACAGGCTCCGCAAAGCAAGGTGGGGAAAGTGATCCTCAGTCTCCCCCAGTCCCCGTTCTGTCTCGGCCATATGTATCGAACAAACCCTATCAGTGTGCTACTTGTCGGGTCTCTTACAATCACGCCATCACCCTGGAGAGCCATATGAAATCTGTCTTGCACCAGACCCGCAGCAGGAATGCTGGAATTGTTGCACAAGGTGCCAACAGCACAGTGGGCCCCGCTGGTTTAGGAGGCAGCATCCCCGCTGCTCCAAATGCTGTCGTGAGCACATCTGGAAGTGGATCCACTCAGTTGGTGACCGCCACCAATTGCGCTGCTCCCGGAACGGTGATGGTGGCGACTACCGTGGACGGAGAGCAGATCCAGACATCGCAAGTGGCTCCCTCCCTGCTGACCTCCCCCGTGGCTTCAGCTCAGGCGGTCTCGGCCTTCCTCACCCTCCTCACGTCGAGTCCAAACACCCTGTCGCACCCCCTGCTCCCCTCTCTGTTCGCGGCCGGCGCCGCTCCCGGTGCGGCGGCACATCAGCTCGTGCCTCAAACGCAAATGGTCATGCCCTTGATCCTGAACGGGCTGCAAGCTCAAAGCCCACAGCACCAGGAGAACCAGCAGGGCCCGCTCCTCACACAGTGTGTGCCATTTGTAGGTCTCAGCACAGCCCAGCAAGCCCTCCTAACCCAAAGACTTAGCAGCTTGCAGAGCCAATGGCCCTCTGCAGGACTTCCAACAAACACGCAGCCCTGCCCGGAAGAGCAAAAACAGACAAAGTGTGAGAGGGAGCAAGAGGGCCAGAACAGTGAGGAGACAGTAGAGGTCTCCGCTCAGATCAAGGACGGGGATAACATGTCCGACAATAGAGAAACAGATAAGCATAAGAAAGAGGATACTAAGGAAGCTCAGTGTGCTAATACTGAAAGAAAAGTGACGGCTGAGAATAATGAAGACAACGGCATGACACTTAGAGATAGCACAACAGATCGAGACTGCTCCACTAATCAATTGGACCTGGAAGGTGACAAAGCAGTTAGTCTGAATTTGTCCCCAGCGGGCACGGGGAAATGCCTCCGCAATAACAGCCTCTCGCCTTCTGCGTCCGTGCCCAGCAACTCCACCCTCAGTCCTGTCCACCTCAACCTCACGCTTAGCCCAGATTCTACTCCCCAAAAATCACAATCAGGCACTAGCCCCTGTGGTTCTCTTGGCACCCCGAAATCTAGTCCAAGCACAAATGCCTTAAATAACAACCAAACTCGGTTAACCAAACTAGGAGCAATTTATTCAGCTCTTCCAGTGCTGTCGGAGTTCCAGTCGGAGGTCCTCTGGGCCTTCTTTGAGTCACGGAGCGAGGCCGACGCGGCCAGCCCGCCGCGCGAGGACTGCGAGGCGCTGGGCAGAGAGGTGGGACTTTCGGAGGAAGAGGTACGCAGGTGGCTCAGCCAAGCCCGACACGCCAAACGGCAGCAGAGAGCGACCGAGTCGGACCAGCCGCTCGATTTCGCGCGATTCACAAGGCACTCCCAGAGCTCTGACGACGAGGAAAACTCGCTCATCATAGCAGAGGACGACGCGGAGGCCTCGGGGAGTCAGGCAATGGATTTGTCCAGCACACGAGGGAAACGCAAACGGAGAGCTCTGGGAACGGAGGGCCAGGGAGATTCCTGTCTCACCTCCGACTCCGAAAACGAGGTCTACACCTCCGTCATCGTGTCCGATGAGGACAGTCGAAGTGGGTCGGTGAGGGAGGGCACCCAGAGCCCTGCTAAAGGCGAAGCGCCGCGGGAGGCCCAGGGCGACAAAGGGCCCGTTGGAGGGAAGGTGTTGCGCTCCACGACTGTGTTTCTCTCCGACGTGGAAGATGAGTACGAAGACGAGGAGGCGGGAGGAGGCGGTCAGAGGGCTAAAAGGAAAAAACGAGAGGCGTTTGAGCACAATGAGGTGGAGGTGAAGAAGGAGAGACAGGACTCGGACGTTGAGCTCGAGTTGGAGGCTCAGGGAGATCCTCCGAACTCTCACGCATTGGACCATCCTGAGATTTCCACCAGTGCCCTGCATTCCCTTCCCCTGTCCCTCACTCACTTCTCTACCCAGTTCCTCAGCCCGTACGTGCTCTCTCTCACGCCCACACTTGTCGGAGATGGGAACAAGTTGCCAGTCTTTCCTAATCCGCCAACCATCACGCGCTTTTCAAGCTCTCTCCTGTCGCAGTCCCTCACCGCTCACAACCAAACGTCTCACTATCTTTCGAACGGCGGGGACTGCGAGTCTGCTCTGGACCTCAGCATGGGGAAAAATGGTTCCAAATCCGCTTCTTCCTCGTCCTCCCTGGCCGACAAAATCGCAGCACAGAAGGGCCAGTTGCTGGACGGGCTTGGCCTGAGGCCCACGTCCAAAGGTCTGGTAGTGGTCCAAGTTAAGCCTGAATCTGTTGGTGCCATGTCGTCCTCCAACAGCAGCATGAGCCTTGTCAACTGCAATAATGTGACAAAGTCCAGTATTTACATGAGGGCGTCGGAGAAAATGAATGCTACGCTGTTGGAACGTGAAAAGGAGAGGGAGAAGGAAAAGGAGAGAGAACAAGATCAGCAGCAGAGGAAGGCAAAAGGAAAACGGTATCGGGACATGCGACGTTCGAGAACCATCATTCAAGCGGAACAACTCGACGTGCTGTACGGCTGCTACTTCAAAGACCCAAATCCCGGGAAGCACGAGTTTGAACAGATTTCCGAGTGGGTCCACCTTCCGAAGAAGGTCGTTCAGATTTGGTTCCAGAACATGAGGGCAAGGGAGAGAAAGGGCGAGGTCAGATTCATCAGCGATGGCACCCTGGCAGCCGTTGGCAAACCTCTCATCAAATTCACCTGGCCGCTCTCCAAGCCCATATTCTCCCACAAGCCTCCTTCAAACAACACCGGGAGCATCACAACGACTCCAATTGTGCGCACCCTCATCAAAACGGAGAGGGAGCCCGTAAAAGAGCTGTGTAAAGCAGCCGCGGTGAAAAAAGTAGTCCCTATCCCCATCAAGCCTAAGGAGATCGTTTCCTCTACGGCAGCTCTTGTGTGCAGCAGTGGCTCCGCAGTGCCAAAGACCAAGCTCGAAACCACCAGCAACGTCACTATGGTCAAAGTTGCACCCAAAGTCAACACCCCCGTCCTCTTGGTTCCGCCGAAGGATCCGATCCCCATCGCCCCGCGGCCAACCCAGAAACGAAAGCTAGAGGAAGAGAGCGAGGAAGAAAAGACGGACGACGAGCGAGACGACGAATACGAAATGGGTCCTGGACCGGGGACCACCAACCGCATGGTGCCCAAGATGCCCACTTCCATCAACAGCAGAGCCTCTGCCACAACCGTGGTGCCGCAAAAACAGAATGGGCTGAACTACTGGACCCCCAAGGTCCCCATAAAGATCAACACTCTATCAAGAGAACAACTGGCGCTTCCCACACACACCTCTCCTCGCCCCATACCTCCTCCGCCGACGCCCAGCATTGCGCCAGTTAGCCCCAACACCCCCAGCGGTGCCAAAGTGGCCAGCCCCTCCACTCCAGTCGTGGCTAAATCGAGCCCGACGGAAAGCGGCTTCCTGCCCCACTCATCCAGCCGTAGGCCACGCACACACTTGTCCTGCCTACAGCTGTCCATCCTGCAGTCCTGTTACGAGACCTGTGCTCACCCGAACGCCATGGAGTGCGAGGCGATCGGCACCGAGCTCAATCTGCCTCTCAAAGTGGTGCAGATCTGGTTCCAGAACACCAGAGCCAAGGAGAAGCGCTGGAGGTTGCAGCAAGAAAAAATGGTAAGTGGGCTTTGCTCTGGTATTTTAATGTTGACGGCCTTTAGTACACAATACTGTGCTAAGGAGTAAAACGGGTCGCTGAGCTTTAGGCCATCGGGCCTTTCTTTTTTGGACTGGGCAATAGTCCAGGGGTGAATTTATAATTTTCTTCTCAATTATGATATTAAATGAAGTGATTATTAGAAGATGTTTTACAAACTCAATTCTTAAACATTAAAGGTATAACTATAAATGCCCTTAACCTTCTTCGAGGCCAAATAATACTAAGCATCTCTCGAAACAGAAAGTAACCTGATATTCTGCACCTAATTGTACATGGCCAAATGTTTTCATAAATAGTTCTGATTTATACAAAACAATGTATGTCACAATCTAGTCATTATTTTGTGAGAAAGATGATTATTTCAAACATTTACAAAAAAAGTTCCAGTGTTCGCCATTTAAACAGAGTTCAATAAGTTCCTTCCTGACAGAAAGTGTATCATGTTTTATTCACCTCCAGCTGGAAAAAAACGAGTGAACACAAACCCTTTTAAATGAGATGATAAAAACATTATGTTGAGTTTTACATTACTGTAACAATAGAAATGACATTAAACCTATTCTCTCTTGTCTCTCCACGTTCCCATTCTCAGTCTCCTCTGTCGGGTGGAAAGGTGGACATGAGTTCAGGAAGCTACCTGCAGTACAACGCTCTCAAAGCCAACCGTCCCATCCTGCCCAAACCCGTACAGCTGACAATTACCGAGCCCGGGACCTCTCCGGTGGCTGGCCAGCCGGTGCCGAAGGAGACCCTGACGGGCCGCTGCGACGCCTGCAACGTCTCTTTTGAATCCCGGGCTGCGGCCAGGGCCCACGTCTTCTCCCCACGTCACCTGGCAACCCTGCGAACCACTAACTTTGGCCAGCCGACGACGCTCGTCAACAAGAACGGCACCGGAGGTGCGGTGCCGGGTTCACAAGTCTCTCATTCCCCTCCTGTCCCCGGCTCTGGGCAGGGTTCTGGAGGGGAGGTGGTTATCGAGTTGCCTCCATCAACGGCCACCAGCAACAGTTAAAGACTCAGATCAGGATTGGTCTGCACACTGACTATTCTCGGACCCATTTGGGCTCCTCAGATTTTAATAAACAAACTTGAGCACTAATCAAAAGCTAATATTGTTTAGTTTTTGAAGTTGGCTCCCCTTTTCCTCCCCGCTACCCTTTGCTCCACCTTCAGTGACTTCGAAATCCGTTAATCTAAAGAGTTCACCTGGAATCCAACTTAACTGCAGACTATTTCCTCGTTGCTTCTCACGTAATCGGCTGCTGTCTGATTTGTGACGAACGCCTCTCAAGTTTTCCTCGATCCTCACTCACTTTATCCAAACATCTTTGGTCCTTACCCTGTGGTTATGTAATACCTTACTTCAGCGACCTTCTGGTTATTTGTAAAGGCACTCAACTTGCCACGCTTGAACTATCCTACCCTAAAGACTGATGCAAAAGTATTTCCTCTTTTGGAAGTGGCCATGTGATGGTTGGCCCAGAAACACTTTTTGGGATAATAACATGAAATACTCACAATAGTAACTCCCAGTTTGCTTCTGTGGAATTGCTTTTCTTATGCCTCCTTTCACTTTTAAAGCTGAGATTGCTTGGATAAGACGGGACTGGACTGAACCCCTTGAAAGAGGATTGACTGGTATAGGCTGTCACCTTTTAATTTGCTATGGCAGTGTGATCTTAAGAGTGTTGTGTCTACCGACTTGGGATATATATAAAAAAAAAAAAATAGGTACTTCAGAGAGAACAGGGCTGTCGAATTGTCCCCATTTAAATGTTCACAGTTTTCACGACAATCCAAACAGACAGGGCAAAAAGAGGCTGTGGAGCGTAGAATCCTGGCATACCGCACTTTGACACATTTTACATAGTTTGAAATGTTTTTAAGCATTCTAATGCGAGTGTCTTTTTATGAAAAGATACCATAATGCATGTTGGATGCCTTAATATAAATCACATGAAATCAATTGATCTTGTTTTTCTAGTCTAATGAAACATGCTTTAGGTGTGAGAATAATATTTTGGAAGATGCAGACCTGGGAACAAATGGATAAGAGCTCTGTTCCAAAATGCTTTCATATACATTTGTGGGGTGGGCTGGGGCGGGGGGCACTTCTGAATGTCGTCTTTTTTTATCTGGGACATCGCAAGTCATGCCTGTAAAGCTCTCATAATTCTCGTGGCCAAGGACTATAATTACCAACAGTCTTGCTTTTACAACAAACTTCTTTAATCCTGTGGATTTAAGTTTCCACCCAAATGTTTGATGTCATGTTGGAATGCAGCTCTTCAAATCTATTTGAAGATACCGCTTTCACCTACTATAGGTGTTGGAGGTATGAAAGCCTTAAGAGGAAACGCCACGAGGTAAATCGGTTCAAGCCCAGGTGATACTTGTTTAATGTTAGTGAATTAATCTCATCCACATCTGGCACAAAGGCTCAGACTGATGGCATACATTTTACTGTTTGGTTTTCGATGAGTACTGTGCATAAGATAATGTTAAGGTCTCCATTTGATTCACTTCAGTATTTATACAACTGACAACAGAAGCAATTAAATATTAGTGTAACAGATTTTTTTCTTAGGTCAAAACCAAACTTCTAATATCAACAGAAGGGGTTTGAAATGGGCTGTTTTCCCCCCCACACTTTTTCTGTCCCCATGTCTTGTTCAGTTTTTCCAGAGCTCCTTGTTCTGGTTATGTGCTGTGAAAAGAGACCTGGCATCTGGAAACCTTGGCAAGGGAGAAAGCTGGGTTATTAGCAGTATCCATAAGGGACTAATGGATACTTCAGTTTAGGAAGCAAATTGGGAAACATTAAATGTGTTGACTGAGAGCTAATAAGATGGTGCTGTGTTGAAGGACACATAACATACTAAAGATGTTTTCCTTCAATTTAAGTTGTATATTAATGTTACTATTGATAGTTTTAACAAAATGCAAAATGAAAACATGAACTTTTGTAAAGAAATATATTAAAAATAACTGATATTCCAAAGTAATCCTCCCTTTGCTTTCTGTCATTCAAAAACCAAAAAGCTATCTTGAGGTCGACAGAGAGCAGGAGAGGTGTTCATAAATGCAAACTGTAAAGGACATCCCACAGCTTGACACTTGCACTAGTCCACAATTTCTTTGCACAAGCTACAGACATTTTTAAAAGAACACAGCCATTCACACGACGTAAAGAGTCACTTGGTGTGGTTTTTAAAACACGGAGTCTAAAGATGCTCTTTCATGAATAATAATCTGTACTCCTGTTGGAAACTGTATCTTGTCTGTCAAATGAGGACTGCAGTGCTTGGACCTCAAGACTGGGATCTCACACATACACACACACACATGGTGTTGCACTGTCCAAACTAGATAGGTTTTTATGGAGATCTGCTTTTTATTATTATGTTTTGTCACTTTGATTATCACTATTGTTATAACTGTACTACTACTTATACAATTTATCATTACTACTCATCACTGTTTTTTGATTATTATTGATCCTTAATGGTTTTAAAAGCCACCTCTGCTCAAAAAGAGTATGGTATTCCTTTGAATATTGAACAATAATAGTGGCAGTGTTGTTATGAATTGTTAGATTTTTGATTAAGCTTATTTTTCCCTCCTCACTTGTACCTGCCTTTTTGTGTTTGGTCTCCATTATGCTTTCTTTGATATACAGAAAAAGAAATAAAACCAGTTGAACAACAAAGTTGTGTAATCGCAGTGCCACTGGGTTTTTGGAGACTAATTAAACATGGAATTACAGCGCAAAACTGCAAAAAATACCCCAAATCTGTAGAAAAACTAGGCGTATCAATCTTATAAATTCAGAGTAAAATTTGCAAAATTACATTTTCACTGATAGACATTAAACAGAATTATCAAATCTTACTGCATAAACATAATCTGGTTTCTTTCATTTAACATTTTAATTAAGCATTTTAAAGTGAAGCATTATTTTAGAGTTAGTTAGATTTAGGAATCTAGTTAATGGAATACATTTGGATATTATCAATGGTGTTATGCTCACTGCGCCAATGTCAGATTTGGAAATAACAGACATTTTTATTAATTACAAATTATTATTTACTGTTAGAAAACAGAATAAAATAATATATGGATACATTCATGCTTCAAAGATAACTATAACACTTTAATTGGGATTAACTGATCAAAAAGATATGGAATGTTTATCTAGTTGTATTCTGATGCCATTCCAAAAATCCTAATAAACTGTGATCATTTATTCAAATTATGGATGGGTGTAAGTAAATTAAAACTGACGGGCCTTCTGATTACAGACTTCTATATTGATAAACTAACCTAGTCCTGATAAGTGGTCCTCAAACAAATTGTTATATATATTATATTGGAAAATCATCTTATGCCACTAGATATTTTACAGGAATACATTTAGATTTTTCTAAGGTTGGTTTGAAAAAAGTATATTGACTGTGGTTGACTTAACTGATGCTAGTGGCCATTTATTAAATTATAAACCAAACATCTAAACATACCTTTAAGTTTTAAACATCATGGGCACCTTCCCAAGTAATTGTATTACTGACACAAAATATAACCAATACAGCCATAACTGGCCCCAGATGATTTCATTGGCTTTCATTCCAGAAGAACTGCACCAACAATTGTACAACAAATTGTCATTTCACAGTCACTATATTGCCTTGATGAAAGGACAGGACACTTTCTCTGTATATTGAATTGTAAAATGTAAATTACTCAATACTATGCCCCTGTTGCATTTGAATCTTCATTCTTTTTTCTATTGCTTTATTAATTGGTGGTAAAAAAAAATACACACTTTGATGTGGATTAACTCAATTACTTTAATTCCAGAATTTGGATTTAATCTCGGAACCTACATGGAGAAATGTTCTTTTAATATAACTGATCAACAATTGGCTGGACTAATTGCCTAAAGCCTACCGGTTTGATTGACGGTAACCTAATCCAATAAAAGGCACACATGCAATGTGGGAACCGGAACGTCCTGTTGGGTTATCCAATTGGAGCGCGGCAGGCGCCAGAGGAGTTTGTGACGAATCGCGTGCCTACGAATTGAATTGAGAGTTTCACGGCCGCAGTGCAGCGTAGCTCCGCCCACAGCTTCCATGTCTGGAGTGGAGGGACGGCACCGCGTCCTCGCCTTTCTGTGTACACATTTTAGTAAATAAACCGGGAACTGAGAGCGATATCTGGAAGCAGCGGGTTAAACGACGGTCCTGACCCTTGCGTTATCCTGTTTGAGTAGTGCCGGGAACTCTTGCGCGCAGTTTATTCCGCATTTTAACTTTACTGAGCGGCGTTTCCGCCGTTTTTTTTCTCTCTCGCCGTCGCACGCGCACTCTAACGTTACCCCCCGTGTGAGAGTGGGGCCTGCAGCGTTGGTTTGGCCACGAGGAGCGTCGGTACAGCTGGAACAGGGCGATGGCGGAGTTCGGTAACGGACTAACGGAGGAATCCCTATTAGATTCAGACCCCGGACATCCCGAGCTGGAAGACCCGGGTGTAGGTGACGAGGATCCGGGGTTAGAAGAGGGAGAGGCCGCGATCGAAGACCCGGTAAGTGAAGGGCATTGTCTGAGCCGTGGTAGCCCACATGGAGACCCGGACACTCTGTGGTCAGGTCGCATCAGTTCGTGAGAACCGGCCGACGATGTGTTCTGCTTTTCCCCATCTCGCTAATCTGGGGTCACATGCCGTGTGCGTTCCTGCTGGCGCCTGGTCCGACATTAACCGCCATTGTGGTTCACGCAGTGCAGTAAAAATGGGTGGTGACATGCGTGGTGCTGGCAGCCATCTTGGCGCAACAGCGGCACCAGTTTCTCTGCGCCAGGGAGCAGTTCGCGCTGTCGGAGGGGGGAAGGAAAAAAAATCCGCGTCGCCAAAAAAAAATGCGAGACGGAGAAGCGGGCGGGCGTCAGGGGCGAGGGTAGGACGGGGCCGCCGTCGTTAGCCGCCGCTGTGCGAGTCCAACTGCTCGGGAAGACGACCTGCTTACGGTAAAGGACCCGTTTTATTCGAATAACCGTCACCATTGTGCGGCTTGCACACGCCGGCGTGTGCTCGTGCCAATGACCCACAGTGGCAGCAGGCTATGCTTAGCCCACCCAGGCATCGTTAGCTGCAGCCGGAATGATCAGCCACCCCTCTCGGCCATGAT
The DNA here is from genome assembly GCA_016785305.1 of Colistium nudipinnis. Taxonomy (NCBI): domain Eukaryota; kingdom Metazoa; phylum Chordata; class Actinopteri; order Pleuronectiformes; family Rhombosoleidae; genus Colistium; species Colistium nudipinnis. The sequence goes on from JAFBJU010000882.1 coordinate 153,401, forward strand.
CACCAGCCACGGGATGAAATGCGTGTTATCTGCACCTGGAGCTGCGGTTAGCCTGCTAACTGGCGCCGTTAGCACGAGGTCCCAGAACTCGCCGTCCGGTCCTAACAAAGGTGGGGCGTAGGTGGCTTTCCGTGCACCTGGTCGCCCCTGGCCACAGCTGATTTCGGGGCGGGACACGGGATCTGCAGGGTCCTTCGTGGCAGCGGGCCTGAGCCGAATACCTGGCTGTAGGTGCGGGTTGGTAGGAGGATGTAGGAGAAGCATCGGTCTGCGGTATTTTTAGTGGCTGGTTTTGCATCCACCACCGTTTGTTGGTGCGATCGTGAGAGGGGTTGGGGTGGGGGTGTCACTGAATATGCGACAAAAAGGGCCGACAGACAGCGGGTGGCTAATCTCAGCTGTCCCCCTGTGAATATTGATCCGCGATGGCGGACACGGGGCTGCAGCGTGCCGACCATCCGAGGCGCCGGGTTAACGTGCCCATCGACACCGCAAGATCTCAGATTGCCATTGTGCGGAGTTACCCCATTCCCCCCCCCCTGCACACCAGGACCCGCCTGCGTCCCTGCAGCCTTGCACATGCAGCATCACCTCAGGATGGAGCCGGAGTGACTCCGCTGTGCTGCAGTGCACCACTGTCAGACGGCAGGCTCGGCTCCATCTCTGTGCTCACCACTGGAATATTTGATTTGCTCCCAGTCCTTGTTGTGTGGGCTTTCACTCTGTCTGCTGACCCCATTGCCCTGGACACCTCTGTGGTTGTGTTTCCAAATTGGTTTTAATGGAATTTTAATTGTGCTATGGCTTCAACGAGATTGATTGGAGACTGATTATTGTTCATACTATCTGTGGATTAGATGAATGCGAAAATAGAACATTGGCAAATACCTATGGTTAAGTGCATGAGTTTGAATTACCAGTCAGTAATTTGACATTGTAAACAGCTAAACAGTATTTATTCTTTTACTCATCACAGGTCCTTGCTTAAAACTCTCGGGGGCTGCCGTATGTTTTAATTTATTTGTTCATATGTGCAAATTGTGTTACCACGTCATTGCTGGATGAGGCTCTTTATTTCATGGCTTTAAGGCCAAGTTGCAAGAGGGCAACAATTAACACATTTAGGTTGGATGATGTTTTAAAAAGGCAACGGGGGGGGGGGACTGATTAAACTGCACTGGGGATTTTTTGGGTGAATTACGTCCAGTTTGCAGACTTTTCCATTTGAGCACTCACGAATTAGCATCCAACATCCGTGCCATCCTCACTCCTGGGCACTTCACGGATTGTATCGTGGTGCCTAATTATTGCAATTTCATGACTACACCTTTATTTGATTAGGAATTGTTTGGACAGGGAAACGGACCACATTATATCCTTGTTGCACGTGTCAAATGACGGTGCAACGATGAGTAGTTCAGTGTGCTGTATTGTGGGCCCTAAAAGAAGAAGTGTCTGCGTTACAGGAGCTGGAGGCAATCAAAGCTCGGGTCAGAGAGATGGAGGAAGAGGCAGAGAAGCTGAAGGAGCTGCAGAACGAGGTGGAGAAACAGATGAATCTGAGCCCGCCACCAGGTGTGTATATGTTTGTAGGGGCGGGCCACTTCTGCCTCCCCATCTGTCCACCTCTCCTGTCTATCATAATAATCTAAAATGATCCGCATTTGTGCCTAATGTCCCTCACAATTTGTGGTTGTAGAGTAAAATCTGAATACATATGTTCTATCATAAAGGTTTCAATGATTTAGGCTATTCTTGTGGATTTTAATGGGATGGACAATATAACAGAAACGCACGCCCTGGACTCAATATGGATGACTTAAGTCATTTCTGCTTGAAACAAAAACTTTGATGAAAAATCTACTATGGCGTTCAGATCTGTCCTTGATTCAACACCCCTTAATGCTTGTTCCATGAAGGACTTAACATCTGCAGGCACACTTAGTTCGGCAACATGGTTTGACAGTTTTTGAATATTCTTGGTTTAACTGAATTATTTTGTTTCTCATTTACGACGGTGCAGTCGGCCCGGTCATCATGTCCATCGAGGAGAAGATGGAAGCCGATGGCAGATCTATTTATGTCGGAAATGTGAGTAGCGCTCTCTTTGTTGTCTCATACAGTGGTTATTCTTGGCCACGCGTGTCTTTTACTTTTTTTTTTAAAGATGACACCACTGGCTTTCTCCACTGAAGCTCTGCCAACTAATCTGGTGACTGTGAGCGAACAGCAAATCTAAAGTCATACACTCTGCTATTCACCTTTATAGCTCGGGGAACATTTTGAGATACTCACCATGTCAAACGTCAATGCTTTAGTTTCCTGTGTGCCTCTTGATAACTGTCCCATAAGGCTGTGAGCTGTCTAAGCACCCAGTTAAGATCTCTCTTGTTTCTAGTTTCAGGTGTGGCCTCTAAAAAGTCTCTTAGTGAACATTTAATTATGTTCACTTACATTTGTAGTTTGAATATATATTTTTTTAGTGAGGCAACGGCCCGGCCCCACCCCTCCATAATTAGACCCCTATCACTTATTACTATCGGACATTTATAAAAAGAGGCCACACATGTTTATAGCTGCACAACAACCACTATTAATTTGTTCAGGTTGTGACGTTCAACTTAGTCGCATGTTAAATACATTTACTTTATATTCCTAGATAAACGTCAAGAGTTATGTGAATATCTTTGTGCTGGAATTTGAATTATTAATCCTATGCAATGCAGTGGCAGTACGTTTTTGTGATGCTGCTGTGTTGAGGTCTGACCTTTATCTTTTGTGTCTACAGGTGGACTACGGGGCCACTGCAGAGGAACTCGAGGCTCATTTTCACGGCTGCGGTTCAGTAAACAGAGTCACCATCCTGTGTGACAAATACACAGGGCATCCCAAGGGGTAAAAAGAGTACCATTATAACCCTTTCACTATCTGTCATATGTTATGTGGAAGACATCTTCTCAGTCTCGCTTTAGTGGCCGGTTTTAATTGAGCCTACAGATTATGAAATCGTGGCGCAGTAAAGCTCGGTGGTCAAATGTGATGACTTTAGTGTCATTGTTAAAATAATGCCGATTTCTGGTTGTACGGCCTAGCAACCATTGTATCTGTTTAAAAAAAAAAGAAAAAAAACAAAGCTGTGTTGTATTCCAGACAGCGGGTTCAGAGGAAGAGGGGAAGTAAGTTACCATGGTAACAGACTCGGTGACTCCAACTCGCTCACTGCCAGCCTTTCGTCCACGAACCCTGATTTTTTTTTTTTTTTTCCTGTTAATCAGCACCTCATGTCCTCATTTACAGAGTTCCTATCAAAATCTAATTAGGTTAAAATCCCATTGAATCATCTGTTGCATAGATGGAACACTCCTATCCTGCCAGTTTAACACACTGATGAAAGGGTTTATCTGATAATGGTTCGTTTTTGAATAAAATACTCTTTCTTACAATTCAAGCTCTTTAACTGATGTTGTGGCTGTTTTATAAGGGCCACTCATTAATCTTTGTGCCTCCCATGTAGTAAAATGGAGGCTCTGCCCATTGCCATAGTGACTTGCTGTATCGGAGCTCCTTTGATGATGCCTTTTATACGTTCACAAGGGATACACATAACGCGATCGGCGTAACTAACTTGGATCTGCTCATTGGTGGACTAAAAGGTTAATTCAGGTTAGAGAGTTTTGTTAAATCTGCTGTAGAGTTCCTCCACAGTAAGGCCTTCCTATTGGATCATGTATTTCCTTTACAAATTACCCGTTAGTTCAGATATAGCAATGGTATGCTTATAATTAACCTCGATTATACCCTTACTTGATCATACTTGTTGAGGCGTGTCTGCTTTTGTGTTCTCGTGTAGTGGAGTGACTCTGTTTTCCTTCTTCAGGTTTGCCTACATTGAGTTTTCCGACAAAGAGTCTGTTAGGACAGCCATGGCCTTGGATGAATCCCTTTTCAGAGGAAGGCAGATCAAGGTAAGGGACCTTGTCTTTCCTTTTGTTCCATTTGACAGTCCAAATTAAAATCTTCTGACTGCGTTGGAAAGTAAGGTGACGCCATTGTGTGAGAGGCAAAATAACAATGTGCTGTTTTCATGGAGTAAAAACCTTTTATTCATCACTAACTGCACAGAATGGTAATAAGCATTGAGATTTCTGACGGATATTTTTTAGCATTTACGTGAAAATACAAACGGGGCGTATCTGGAGTCGGTTTGTGTAACCGTGTCACCCGTGCTCCTCTCTCCTCAGGTGGGTGCTAAGAGAACAAACAGACCCGGCATCAGCACCACAGACCGTGGCTTTCCACGTGCCCGCTTCCGATCACGGGGCGGAAGCTTCTCGTCGCGGGCACGCTACTACAGTGGCTACACACCACCCAGAGGCAGAGGACGGGCCTTCAGGTGAGCAGGCGCCGACACACGCCTCGCCTCTCACACCGGGGGCCACGCTGCACCTGCATGTACTGCTGGCACTGAGGGAACAATCTGGGACACTTGGAGTTAAGAAATAGTGATGCAGTTACGGAGACTTCACATATTGGGCACAGTTTCCTACAGCAGACCAGAGTACAGTCAGGGTTATCGTCAAAGCACATCACAGGATTTGTGGGAAAGAGGGGGGCTCTGTGCATGCCACATCACATCAAACCATTTCATCAAAGACAAATGGACTCGGTGCACATCAGCCTTTTTTCCCCCAGGTCTTTATTTCACTCTCTAAGTTTTTGTTCCCTGACCTATGCTGTTGTTTCCCCTGGTCTCTGTGGCTGCCTGTCTAGACTTAAATGCGCTCAATCTGAAAACTGAACCAAAGTGATGCGTTTTCATACCAAAGCATGAAAGTTGTGATTACATCAGCCCGTTCATGATCCTGAAAGGCACTTTTCAGGCAGGTTTCCACATCCATGGGAAAAGCTGTGGTTCCCTTTCTAATTGAACTACAGATGGTGGACTGCGAACCATTTTACAGAACTGACAGCTTGGCGACCTGATGACATTAACTCACCCTCATACTACAGCATTGAGGCTCCAGTGTTTTCAAAACCTGATGACAGGTGGTGGTAGACATGATGCTGCAGCAACTGTTCAACTACGGTCTGTTATTACTATGATCCAGAGCGAACCACCGCCGCGGCCTGTTGTTGATCAGTGTTGTGTTGTGCACTGGGATTCTGGAGGTGTTCTACATGCGGTTGTAAAAAAAAAAAGACACGGGACCTCTGCGTCGTGATTGGCTCTCTTTTTCTCAAAGGTCATATGGGGTTTCTCACTGCAAACCTGGCGTTTACGCCATGTGATTAAATCATTTAACTGGAGCTCCATAGATTCTATTGAAACCCGGACCTTCTATTTGTGCAAACAGTGTAGATGGGGGCTAATCAAAGCTACTCATAATCTCACTCCACGTAAGCCCCTGGTGGCACTCTGTCTGTGGAGCCATCTTGTTTTTTTTCTCCATTTAGACACAGAGATTCTGACATGAGTGTCATCTGGATCCTTCAGGCCTTGGCTGTTCGACATTTAGTGTCCAACAAAGAGCAGCCTCTAAACGTCCGATGCAGAGGGTTGTTATTGTAGCAATAAACGGTTTGCCAAGCTGTTCTGATTAGACCTTGTTTTTAGTCTTGTTTTTATTTTGTGCCCTTACCCTTGGAATCTCTCTAATCACTCTGTGCACTCCCGCACATACCAAGAGACCCCAACTCTGCTGGGTAACGCACTGGGATTTGTTTTGAGCTGCAGGACAAGGCAGGCAGATGATTTGGGACAATATCATGTCTCCCCTTAACCTAGCAATTTATGGTGAACTTGCCTGTATTATTTCCATTTGATTTTAAAAGCTTTAAGTAGCTTTTTTGTTCTTTTTTATGGCATTGTGTGACATATCGTACTATACTGCAGTCGGCCACCAGGGGGTGATACAGATGTCGTCACGTCACCATCCCTATACTGGAGGTCACAGACACCGGGAGCTCACAACACAGACTTTGTGCCATAACGCAAAAATTCATATTGCTATGACATACATATATATGCTATGAAATACACCAATACTTTTAGTAAGTCAGTCAAACTGCAAAGTGAGTGACTGGCAGAGGCGCACAACGGGTAGGGTTTATATCTAAAAATATCCAACCCTCGGCACACTGATGGATACGAGTAACATTTTACTATCTCGCATTAGACTTTCTTCAAGGCTGGCAGGTCTGCTACATGGTGTAGCCTTGCACACAGCACTGGGTACTATGCAATCATCGGCGACAGAGAATGGCATGCAGGGAAGGAGAGTCCTTTACTTTGCACTGGCCTTGACTGGGAATTTTGATAGTTACATCAGGGATTGATCTTTAGTCTCAAGAATGAGCTGCAGGGTCTGGCGGGCGGGGGGACCGCGTAACACGTAACACTTCACTGGTGCCTTGTCTTGTGTGAACACATCCGTGGTGAACAAAAACAAGATTGTTCACAATCTTTGCCTTGACCTGTTGTGGGCTTGGGCGGATTTCAGTGCGACGTTTGGTTAAAGTATCGGCGTTGATTTACCATTGTTTATCTGTTCAGCCTGAAGGAGATCCTCGTTTGCCCCAGTTTAACAGGACAACAGAGTCAATCGGTGGCGTTTATCTTGCACCTCGGGTCCTTGTGGCCTCTGTTAAGAAACCGCCCTCTAGCTGCAGAAAGTGTGTTCTCCACTCACAGTGTTGTTGGTCTTCCCAAGTTGGCGCAGTGAAAGGGAACTCACCGACGGCTGGAATTACACGGAACAAGCTTTTTGTTGTGTGTGTGTGTGTGTGTGTCCGTCCTTGCATGTACATCATCTCATACACGCACAAATACGCATACACACTCAAATTCACCCTTACAGCATTCACTCCCGGAAACGAGGGTTCATTACTGCAGCCTGACCTCAGCATCAAACTACTGACCACTGGTTTCAGTCCCAGTGTTACATGTTTGTTTACCACTGACTGTGTGTGTGTGTGTGTGCGCGCGCCTGCGTGTGTGCGTGTGTGTGTATATATGTATGTATGTGTATATATATATATATATATATATACACACACGCACACACACACACACGCACACACACGTGTGTGTTCTGCTGCCAATATGTGTCTGTGTCACTTTGTCAGGTGTGTGTGTGTGTGTGCGTGCGTGCGTGCACAAATGCCTCACAAATCCTGCTGGGGTTTATGTGTGGTGCTGTTTGTCCTCACGGCGTTTTCCCACAGTGACCCCGCAGACGACTCTCGCACAGAGAGACTTAGAGAGAGAGAAAGAGGGAGAGAGAGGGCCTTTGCTGTCCCCTCACCACCCCACACACACACACACACACACAAACACACACGCACACACACACACACACACACACACACACAGTTCTCCTTGTATCTGCAAACCAAACACTTTTCCTCTCTTCACGCAGCTGCTGTGAGCACTGTATTCTAATCTTGCACATTTATTAGTCACAATACCTTTAAGACTGTATGTCTTAACTGAACACTGTTATTCATTTTCATATCAATATCTTCTGTCGACTTCGGTTCTCGTGTAGGCACCTTCTCTGCCACACAAACACCGACATTTATTATAAAATATCACACCAGGACATTGGTGTCGTCTTCTTAAGCCAACCCGAAAAAAACTCACCCTCTTTTTCTCTCTCTTTTCCAGGGGCCGAGGGCGAACAACATCGTGGTATTCCCCTTACTAAACACCCCCCCCCTCCCCAGTACTTCTTTACTATTATCCCTCTCCCCCTTTTTGTTCCCATTTAAGAAAAAAAAAAGAAAAGAAAAGAAAAAAAAACGCCCCCCCCCCCAACAATAAAAGAAGAGAACCCCAGAAGAGAGAAAAAAAAAAGAAAAAAAGAAACCCTGTGGTGGACAGAGACTGACTGCCGCAGTGTGCGATTGTGTGTGAGCGTGCGTGTGCCGAGGTTGATGCAGTCAGCCCTGGTAAGGTATCAGCTGGCCGCTGGGGGAGAACACAGTGGCAGATTTCTTTGTTGTTGTTGTTTTTTTTTGTTTTTTTTTTCGGGAGGGAGGGAGGGAGGGCTGAGGTGGGGAGTTGGTGATGGTATCTCAGGCTGCAGATGTGTCTCCTTTGGTCTGGCTGTGACCTCCTGCTTTCACTCCCATCACTTACACTGGCCACCCACTCACCCTCCACCACCACCACCACCACCACCACCACCAGAACCCTGGGGGTGGGTGGGGGAGGCGGGGCGGGCAACAATAGGAGGATAGTGTCTTAATTTTAGTTTTTAACTCTACCGTACATGTGTGCAACTTCCCGCCAGCCAGAGTGTTGTTGTGTTTTCAGATTGTGGTTTGGAGAATATTATTACCTCCCCACCCCTCCCCACCCCTTCCTCTCCTTCTGTGCCCGCCGTTCTCTGCCCCTCTCACCTCTACCCTCGCCCCCCTTACATTGTATAACTCGTGTTCCTCATCACACCATGGATTGTGTGTTTTTCTCTGAACAGTGACGGACCTTCAGTGGGGTTGTAGATGCATACCATTCTTCTTTTTTGTTCTTCCTTCTAGTGAGGGGATAACTCCCACCCCAACTCAGGCATGGCCATAGCTCATTTTATACTTTTGACAGGCATCGGTGTTTTTATTTCGTGCACCCTCCCCCCCCCCCCCCCCCCATCCACCCCCCCTTCTCCCCCCCCCCCCCCCTTTTCCCCCCCCCCCCTCTGTGTCTCCCCCCCCCCCTCCTCCCCCCTCCCTCTCTCCTCTCTCTGTATATTAGACCACTTCTTGTCGTTTCAGGTTTCAGGACCAGTGGAGGCTGACGACCCCTCCCCAGGTGGCGCAGGCTCCCCCCACTGTCTCTGCAGCGTCTCTCTCTCTCTCTGCTCCCGCTATGCACACTCACCCCATCCTGTCCGTGTGGGGGGGTGGGGGAGGGGGGCAGGGTGACCACAGGCCCACAGCGGGGGGCATTTACTACAACAGCAAACGCTGATGATGCTTTTAGTGCTTTTCACATTTAATACATGCACACGCACACACACACACACACGCACACACACACACACACACACACACTGCAGTACAGACGGCCTGTAACCGGCAGCCAACCCTACACATGATTTCTATCTGGAGCGCTGAAGCCAACACAGCTGAGTGGCAGAGAGAGTGAGGATGGCAGGACAAGAGACCAGGGTGACCAAGTGGAAAACCTCATAGCGCCCCCTTTCTCTGACTTGGCGCAGTGCAGTCACGGCTTGTCCGAGGAAGGCTGATGAGCTAACAGCATTGATCATTAATTTAATAAATAGAATGGGCCGGAGCTGTTGTTTTAGGGAGGGAATGGTCAGGGGTGGGGTTGTGTGGAGACCTTTTTTTTTTTTTTTTGAAAAGGGGGGTGTGGGTTTAAAACATTTTGCTTTTTTTAATTTTAATTTTTAACCCATGAGTCTGTTAGTAGGGAAAAAAAATAAAATAAAGACATTGTGTTGAACGAGGCTGTCCGAGTTTTCAATTGTCTGTCTTAAATCTGATTTAAGTTGGTCAATCTTGGAATAGACTTTGGTCTTCAGTTTATGATCTGGTCGGAGTTAGTGCGGTTAACGAGTAAAGAACGCGCTAAATGAACGAAAGCGTACCCTCATTGATGCAGCCCTGACACAGCAGCTCACAATGGGCAACAAGTGTAACAGTTTTTATTTTAATCAAGTGGAGCCACAAAGATTAATGTGCCACATGCACAAGGCTGGACCATGGTTGTCCAAGCAACAGTCCGTTGCCCCTTCTTGTCTGAGCCCCTCCCACAGAAAAGTGGTGTGGCCCTATGCTTTGGTCATGTGACTTGAACATCTATTCAGTGTAGAGGGCTGTGTGCAGCATGTTTCCATGGAACAGCCGAGGCCTGTTTTCTAAGAAGGCACTGCGGGGCGGCAGTTAGCACTCCTTATCTGGGTTCGAGACCTGGCCGTGCCTTAGTGGAAGTTGCATGTTCTCCCTGTCCCAGCAGGACATCTCGGTCCACCATCCAAACACATGCAGGTTAATTGGCGACTCTAAATTGCCTGTATGTCTTAAGTGAGAGTGCCCCATGATGGTTTGTGCGCTACCTCCAGTCTAGGCAACATGACTGCCCTCTGATGGAGGAAAATAAACAGGACTTAGATCAAATATGTGTGCCACAGAGTCAAGACAATGCAAATGGTGTCAGGAAATGTATGTTTTAATACAGCCGACTCAGTGATGATGCAGTATTGTAAAAATGAACAAAAAAAACGTGGCTGGATGTCATCGCTTGCTTCCCATTTTTCCTGGACCCCACCTTCCAGATCTATCTGTGTTTCTTGAAAGCTGTGAAAAGAAATTGATGGCCATTGAAGAATGAACAGGATTATGATTAACGCAGATGGTTTTCATCGGAATAAGCTTCTGAAATATGAAAACTTAAAATGTTTCACTGAAGACATTTTAAAACAACGGTTTTGGAAAGCTATTTTACACCAGTGGTGCAGCAAATGCTGATGCCAGTTAATCGCCCCATTCATTTGGCTCTAGGAAAATGTGTACTTTCTGCGGTGCTTATAATGTCCTCACCCTTTCGCTTGGTTTTCTTCTTCATGAGTTTCTTCTTTTTCTTGGGACCCGGGTTATCCCCATCCTGCATCAACAAATGAGTAATTAGGCTGAACTGCTCTGTGCAGCCTGCGTCCAGGTGCCCACTTCAGGTAGGACGCTTGACACTCGCAACCAAAACAAGCATCTGCGTGTCGGTTCTCACCTGTCTGCCCTCGCCACCCGTCAGCGCGGAGATGTCGCTGAAGTGCGTGATGCCGCTCAGCTGGCCGAACATGCCCATCGTGCCCCTCTTCCTGGAGGTCTTCTGTTGCTTCGTGACGTTGAGACGCACCATCATCGACTCCTCGTAATTTTTGCTGTGAACACGGGAGGAGACTTGAAGGATAATAATCTTACTCGACACTGCACCCCCGGCCTGTCGGAGGAGAGCGGAACTGTAACAACCAACCGGTGCGTCTCCTCGCGGCTCTCCCGATCACTCTGGAAGTCTCGCCTGTCCCTGATCTCCTCGGGGGCATCGCTGTACTGTTGCCTGAGCTCCTGGATCACAGAGCTCCTCAGCGCTGCTTGCCGCTGACGCTCCGCCTGAGCCTTCTTCTTGTCGGCCTCCGTAATGTCACCGTCTGCAGGGGGATACAAAAAAAATAATCCTATAAATTACACTTTTAAATATGTGAAGTCTAGTTTATGTCACAGCCTTGATAAACAATTACGTATATCAGACACACTTTTTACAGAAATACTTGACTATGTCCTATGCGTAAAAGGGAGCAAGAAAATAGAAAGAGATATTACCATAATGCACTGGGGCAATCTTTGGCGGTACATATTTCTTGCCACTAGAGTGGGCTGCTTTCTTCTCTGAGGCAGATCCTTCCTCCGCTTCATCTGCGGACTCCTCAGATTCATTCAGCTAGATCATTTATGGGGAAGATTGATTAAAAAAATATAATTAGACCAACACAAAATTCTGTTCACTTTTTTTCACGAACCATATATATTTTTCATGAATAAAGTCTGTGTAGGGGACTTACTTTGCTGATGAGATTCTCAGGATTAGGACGTAGCTGCAGTGGGTCGTTTTCAGCTATATTTAACAAAAGGTAAGAGGCACTGCCTTTTAGTCACTAATCATATGATTTATAGAAATGATCTTAAAAAATATATTAAACAGTCTTACCTAAACTGCCAGTGACAGCCGTACGCACCAGTTTATCGATCTGGTACTTGAGTTTGTGATCCAAAGGTCGCATCTTCTCCAAGACCTGGAAAAGCAGAGGGAACATGGTGATACCCTGCGTCCACTTGACAGGCGATAAGGAGCTGCTTTACCATTACTGCAGCTCACCGTTCTTATCGTGACCACTCTGTTCAAGGCTTCACTGTCTTTTATTTTGCCTCCTTCGCTCTTGATGCTGACCAGGTGAGCGAGGTCCTGCATGTAGAAGAGCAGCATGTGGTAGCGCAGGTCCAAGAAAGACAAACCCTGCAGAGAGGGGACAGAAAGGGCACATTATACGGAGACAAGCGCTTAGTACTGGATCCGCTGGTGTACATGCATGTAAATATGTACTGCTATCAAATACTGCATCAGTATGATGCATGGCAAACGTGTAGTGGACCTGGGGTGTTTGGCCTGTTGGGCCCAGATTTGAATCCACTGTCTCTGTCCAGGTTCTGCCATAGAAAAATCCCTGCTCACCTGTGATGTCTTGAATGCCCCATCCTTGACTTTGGTGAGCAGCTCGCGGACATAACTCGTGACTGAGACGACCTGCAGAGAAAGGAGACAGAGTTTAAGTGGAGGGGACACGTTGTGCTGGACCTGAGGCAGTCCACAATCTGTTTGCATCGAAGAAGAAGTGAGTGTGATAGTCGTACCTGCTCTGTGAGATTATTGAACAGCTGAACGGCTTTGGGCAAATCACTTTCAATCAAATCCTGTCGGATGGTCGTATAGCAATCAGAAACATAAACACGTACAAATGAGGTAAACAAAAAAACTTGTAACGTGATGTAGCCCGTGGCTAGCTGTTAGCTTCGTCTTTAAACCATAACGACTATAATCAGCCTATGAAAGTGGCTTTCACAAGACATACTTATGCGACAGATTAGTATATGGTGTCAATATAAGTGAAACAAATTGAGTTATTTATTTAAAAAAAAACAGCATCTCGGTTTTACTCACGTTGTCAATAGGGGCGGCCATTTTGAATTCATGCTGGTGTACGGAAGCCGCAGAAGGTCTGTTGTGAGGTCATTACGTTCGCGCTCGTCTCTTTCACGTGTTAATTCAAATACACGGATAGATTGAACATTAAGGGGGTGTTTCAAATCGACAAGTATCCTGTGGCGGAAGCTTTCCGATCATTAATCGAACCAGGCTAATGGCCAACAACGGAAATCATTAATTGTCTGTTAAATACCCTGTAAGTGACTTTGTCTATGAACCGTGAAAGAGCGATTGAGAAGGAGGAGCGACGGAGGAAGTGATGGAGAGATCATCACCATCACCATCAGAGGAGGAGTACCTGACTCCGACTGTCAGATCATCTCCATTCACAGGACCCTGAAGAAGAGTCATGGTGAGTCACATCTCAACTCCATCCTGCTGATGATCTAATCAGCAGCAAGAAACACATTAGCAACAGGTGTTAGATGCCAGAGGCTCATCTGCAGCTGTAAAAAATTACATTTCAAGTACAACTGAACTTCAGGTATGACTTCTGTTGGATTTAAAAAGAAGAGGGGAAGACTAATGAGACAATGATAGTAAGTGATCATGGTGAACCAAAGTTAGAGTCACTCATTGCTGTCCAATGACATGTCAATGCTATTAATGTCCTATATATATAAGTTACTTCTCTGTGTGTTTCGGTGTATTTCTGCTATGACTTTTAGATTATTTTGACGATTGGACTCGTAATTCACTGAATAATTGTCTAGTCAATGGCGTGTTACAAAAAAACATTTTATTGATTTGTTTCAGAGGACTCCGAAAAGTAGAAAATATTAACATGCATACATAGTGATTGTATTTGCCCTAAGAACCTACTTCATTAGTAAGTAATTAACACGTATGTTCAGATCTAACTAACTGTTAATTCACTGTTAAACTCATAAACTTCGCATTTTGATGGTAAGAGTATTTTCTGGCCTATCTTCACATATATTCCGGGGCATTCGTTAATTAGACACGATTATAGTCTTGTAGAGGTTTTCATCCATCTTCATAGCTGAGTTTAGTACCCTGCCTTCATTTTTTGTATGTCAACCTTTTACTTTAGTAGTCATTCTGCTGAGTATTGAGTTTTATTAGCAAAGTGCATTTAAAATATCCAGAGTTCACACTATACAGCAAATAAAACTGAGTTGAGTGATTCTTTTATGGATTAATTATTACTGTGTAAGTAGCATGTTCATGTCACTGGTTGTCGATTTTGTTTAAATCTAACTGTGGTCCTCTTTTACAACGCATCATGTCTTTATTGAGTGAAAAGTGGCTACTCACCGTCTCGCCCTGTCTCTGACCCCTGTTCCAGATGTCTGATTCCAGGGTGTCCTCTGTCATCCACGAGTGGGCCAGCTCGTTCCCGGGTCAGGCCAACTCCCTGACCCCCATCGCCTCCGGCCAGGCTGAGCCCTCCGGTCAGCTGGCCCACATGGAGATGATGGCGTACAGCCAGTCTCAGGGAATCATGAGGGAGGGTGGCGAGGACAGAGTGGCGGAGCAGATGATGGGACTGCCGTACCTGCCGTACCCCACGTCATCCTGTCTCAGCAACATGTCGACCGTGGCGAACACCGTCCATCACCAGAGCCAAGCCAACGCTCAGCAGGTGGCCCTGAGTTTTCTTTTGAACTTGCCATGACATGAACATTTTGTAAATGCGAGAGGGAAGCTCATTATGCATCAGTCAACACAATTTGTGTTAATCACCTCCAGGACTTCTCCTCCTTCCTCCTGCCGACGATGAGGGCCCCTGTGACCAAGAGGAGCATCAGCAAGGACAGTGCGGAGTACCGGCTGAGACGTGAGAGAAACAACGTCGCCGTGAGGAAGAGCCGGGACAAGGCCCGCAGGAGGATCCTGCTGACCCAGCAGAGAGCCCTGCAGCTGCAGGACGAGAACCAGAAGCTGCAGATGAGGATAGGGCAGCTGTCGCAGGAGCTGGATACTCTCAAACACGTCCTGTCCCAGAGGCACCTTCACGGTGCTGAGGAGGGAGCAGCAGGGGTGTCCAGTATCTGAACACAGTCAAAAACCAACCTTCCGGTCAACGGCCGGGTCCAGGCAGGTCGCGTCCATTGTAAGTGTCCTGGTACCATCCAACACTCACAGTCCAAGGTCTGCATTGTTTTTGTTTTTGTTTAAGGAAAGAAAATATGTGGTATTATTTGAAAAGGTCCTGTTGAGGAGTCGATTTGAGGGTTTGTCAGATTTAAAGTTAATAATTGTAGTTTCAGTTGGCAAACCTGTGACAAGAGAAAAACCTAACATAGTGGCATGACGCAATGAAACGTGGAGTGAAAACCCATAAGATCACAGGTGTGTGATCGCATTTATAGACAAGACAACAATAACCTGCATTTCTTTTAAAACGGGACGTGAGAGACTGAAGCCGGATTTCGTCGTGACTTCGATATGTCGCAGTTGTGGCTCCGACCCTGCACTCTGGAGCACTAAAGAAATGAATTACACCGGGACTTTGGGGACTTGGAATTTAGATGTAACTGTGGGCCCTGGTGATTATAGACACTCTATGCCATAGGATGACTTCGTTTAACAAGCGTTGCCTGATCGTCTACCTGATGCTTCCATTGTTGTCAGAGATGTTGTTGCCTAACAGACTTTCACAACAACCTGTGGTTTGTTTGGAGTATGCGATGGAATCTATGATATTTTTTTTACGTTTCTGCTAATACCCTGTTAACATCAAATAAATGAATGAATGAATAAATAATTGCCTGTGCCTGTATGGAACCGCAATCTTTCATACGTAATGAACAAGCGCTTGGACGGCTGATCCGGATTTAACTTAAAATGCAGTTCACAGGATGTGCCATTACTCCCACTCATCCTCTTCTGCATCCTCCATCAGGGAACATTGCACCTGTGACATCATTTACCGTAAGTGGTCTACCCACAGAAACGGACGTCGAGCCATGGGCCGTTGTGCACCAGCGGTTTCCCTTTGTGGGATGGGCAAGATTTCGACACAGTGGAGGACGGAGAGGAGGAGCGCAGAGATGGTATCAGTGATTCGGGGCTGCCAGGGCCTTCCTGTGGCTGTGATGGTAGTGAAGGGACACAGAGATAGGGAGCTGGTGTGGGGGGTGGGCGAGAAGGTGGTGGCGGTGGGGAAACTACCAAGACACCCCCCCCCCCCCCCCCCCCCCCCCCCCCCCCCCCCCCAACCCCCCCCCCCTTCCTCCCCCAAAATAAATGTTATATCATTTTGTAAAATGGTTTAACACAGTGTAAGAAAAGCCAAGAATATGAGTCACAATTAAGCTGCCTTTTTTGTCTTTAACTCTCAGGATTAGATGATTATATTTGACCTAATCTCAGATTTTTTGCAATTGCCTGTTATGCTATAGAATACCTAACAAAGTTATTGGTTTGATTCATCCAACAGCGGCTACTCCCAGTTACATCCAGTCGCTTAATCTGAGGGCTTTAAATATATCACAGATCACAGGGTCCATGTTAAAAATACAAACATAACTGAGGAACTGAAAAGACACAGAAAACACGACACTCTACTATACATTATCCTCCAAATCAACATTAACGTTGCGTCCCTCGGGGGACCAACTCTTCGGGAGTGTGAGTGTGGCACAGGCCTTCCTGTATTCAGCAGCACAAAATAACTTTTGTTGTGTGACTCGGTCTGTTGAAATGTCCTGCAGTGTCATGTGGGGCAATCTGTGGTCCCAGGACTGCAACATCTCCACAGAGTGAAGAAAGAACGTGTTTCACCTAATCCCTTCCAGGTTACTCAACAGCAGCAGCAGCAGACCCTGTGAACCCCACCGCACACCCAGAGAAGCGGCTCCACCCGGGAAGCTGCCGGCCAGTTGCGCTATGTCTACGGCAGAAACTGTGCAGGCGGTCGCATTGGTGTGAGAAACTGATGGAAGATATACTGTATACATACAAACTGCACAAGATCAAGTCCAAACAAGCGTTTCACCTCTGTTTATTCACTACTGCATTGGAACATGTGTTCACAACTTAGAGGCAGCCCAGCACAACGCCGCTTTCTTTCTGTCTGCAGGTCTTGCCAATGCAGATATAAAATAAGTCTGAGTGATGTGAGGTTGCCCTCAGGGCACGGAGCAGAAAATGCTCAGCACTGGTTACTTTTTGTTTCTCTCTTTTTTTGTAGGTAAAGTGTTTAAAATGTTCTGATGGCTGAGCTGATTTACCACAAATGCTCATGATGTGTCACATTAAGATGTTATCTCTGTGTTTAGGGGGAAGTGGATTTGTGTATGTGTGCGTGCGTGTGTGCGTGCGTGTGTGCGTGCGTGCGTGTGTGATGGAATCATTTACACTGATGTCAACAACCGTAGTCTTGCACTGCTGCCTCCTGGGGAACAAACTTTGTTGGCGCTATCAAGTGTATCTCTTCAGTCATTACCAGCCAATGAAGGAGGCTTTTGTTCATGGAAAAGAGGGGAGGTTTTAAAGTCAACACCAAATTAGTCACAATGTTAATATGCAGCGAATACTGCAGTTTGCCCAGTGACTTATAAACAAAATATCTTCATCTTCCATCAAAAACTGGGAACATTAAATGACCATAAACAATGGCACACGAAGGCTTCTTGATTTGGTTTCCCTTTCAATTCCATGCATTATTTGACCTTTGACCTTTTAAACATGGTGCAAACCGTGTTTCTCTCTCTCAGGACTGGAGTACCTGGGGGGGGATCACACCTACACTGCTCCGCTGAGTCAAAGTGCTATTCTTGAAAAATAGAATACATCCACATGTTACAGGTAGCAGCTCTACGAGCAGCAACGCGGCAGTGGCTGGAAATATACGTGAAGACAGATGTGAACTGTTTCACGTCCACGAGAGCAGAATGAGCTCAGAGCATGGAGGTGCAGTGTATGCGCTCGGTCCCTGTGCTGATCTATGATTTATGGCTCCACCATGAGGCTGAGGGCCGCATGTAGGCCTTGTGTCGCAGAGAGCTCACAAAGCGGACAGCGGTCTCACTCTGACACTCATTCTACACACCACTTTCCATTAGACTTTGCATCAGCAGTATGTCGGTATACAGTGGGAGAGAGATGGAAAAAACGGCCTAAACTCTCTCTGTATGTACACCTACTGCCAAATATAATCAAACTAGTCGAGTGGGGATATTTGGTATGTATTTTTTTCTGTCGAAATTAATTGGATTCAATCCTTTGATTCCCCCCCCCCCCCCCTCACACACACACACACGCTGCCCTCATTCTGTCCCACACCGCCTCCCACCCTGCGGAGTGAGTGCTCTCTCCACACCAACGATCTTTGGCTGCAGGGAAACGAGGGGACGTCGCTCTGACGGCCGGAGCCGATTATTGTCGAAGACTCTCGGAGTGTTTCGCACCTCCGCGCGGGACGAAGCTGCCCCCGTGTCTCTGTCCCTCTCTGGCTGTCCCCCTGCGGCGGAGCGGCGCCGCGTGTCCCCGGCGGAGAAGCTTACGCACTTGTCCGCCCTGTCATGGTGTAATGTCGGCAGGCGGACGCTTGGAGTCCAGCGGCTGCGGTCGGACAGCGGCGTAGCATCCTCCTCCTCTTCCTCCTCTTCCTCCCCCCGCGGCGGAGCGTCGGCAGAGCTCGGGACCGACAGCATTCCGACTGCCTTTGTTGTGTCGGAATCTGGGACGGAAATAGTGTCGCGGCGCGGAGGTAACACGGTGTCCGCTGCGGGTCCCCCAACTGCCCAGCCGCCATGTGTGGACGTGTGTTAGGAGACGACGGACGATAACGCTTATAAAAGGGTGAGTTACAGAGGACATGCCCACGGCCCGGCCCGGCACGGCACGGCACGGCACGGCCCAGTGCCTTGAAGTGTGTGTGTATATCCCCACAGAGGCCAGCCGGCCCCCGGTGGGTTACAGTCCCACCTCCTCCTGCGCGGCTCTTATGTAAGCCTGTGGGATTCCTTCTGTCTGTCTCCCTGTGTGAGACACACGCACACACACGCTGGGTGGAAGAGGTCCATGTGTCCAGCATCAGGGGGACAGTTAGACTACAGAGGACAGGATGACAATGATTACAACATATACTCCTACACTTACTGTATATTGTATGTATTCTCGGACACTTAAACTGTTTATCAGACACTTAGATTGTTTATCGAACATTTCAATTGCTTTTCCGGACACTTAAACTCTCGTTTACACTCGCCGCCTTACAGATGGGATGTAGGATTCTCATGTTTTCTTAATTGATGTCCCTATGTCTTTATGTGTTTATTCACTTGCGCTCTACACCAAGTGAAATCCCCCTGTGTGCATTGTCCATTTGGCGAATAAGAACGATTCTGATACTGATACTGATTCTGACTACAGTGGTCAAGGTTGGCCTACAGAAGACAGGGTTAGGACATGGTAAGAATACAGCGGACAGGATTGGACTTCTAAAGACAGGGTTGGCTTTGGGGTGAGGAATATGGTCGGGGGTTGAAGTAGTGGCAGTTATGCGTGTGAACGTTTGAATGTGCTGATAAACAAAAACAGGAGAAGGGGAGGTATCCTCTTAGCAACTTGTGTAAACAGGGTATACGATGATTGTAAGGTTTTATTTCAAACTCCGGTCGGGCGGTGGGATTATTGGTGTCCACGTAAACGCCGTCGCGTGTCAGATGCCTTGGTTCGTGTGACCCACAAAGACATTGACCTGTAATGACGTGCCACGTAAGGAAAAAGAAAAGCAGCAGGTGGTCACAGCTGAGAGGCTGCGACCGCAGACAGTTTGTCGTTGAGGTAGCCCCCCCAGATTTTGGGGCACACTGGGTAGTTTGTCATCCGACCGCCCTTCCCATCAGACATTTGGACTTTTTTTTATAGTAGGACACAGGTGGCTCTGTGTCCCATAAGTCCTGTAAGAGCATTTTAAAAGTATGTTTTTCTTCTTCCACAGACATCTTCCACTTCTTTCCTATTCTCCGGGGGAAGAAACCAACGCGACATCCCCCCCTCACCTCGCGACCTTCACCTGTAACCCCGCCTCCTATGATGACGTCCCCGGACTCGCCCCCGCTTGTCTCCCCTTCCCCGTGTCCCCCTCCCCCTCCGTCCGTCCCCTCCTCTCCCGTGCCCTCCTCTCCAGCCCCGTCCTCCTCCTCCCTCCCCGCCCCGCCCTCGCTGCCCCCCACGGGCGAGGTGATGGTGCTGGCCCTGGGCCGGAAGAAGCAGAGGGTGCTGATCGCCCTCTCCATCCTCCCCAATATCTTCCTGGCCTTTCTGCTCTCTTCCGACCCGCTCATCACCCTCTCGCCGCCCCACCACTGCCACCTGCCGGGGCCCCCGCCGTCGCTGGAGGTGCTGAACGCCTCCTTGCCGTGGGAGAAGGGGGAGAGGCCGGGCCATGGCAGGGGCCCGTCCCAGTGTAAGCAGTACGCCAATGGCAGCCAGGCAGCGCCGGTGGACTGTGAAGCCGGGTGGGACTACAACGTCACAGAGGGCCTGAGGAACAACATCGTTACCGAGGTAAAGCTCCGGCTCTCTGGCAACAGTCCTGGCCTTGTTCACCGTCTCGGCTTTTTGTTTGCGTGGACTGAAGTTCCTTTTTTAAAATCGTCTTGCTGAGCACGCACTCTCTCTTTCCGCTGTGCCCCACTTAGCTTTGAGGCATTTCTGCATTCAAGTACCACACCAGTGTATTGGATTGGCTTCTGGGTTCGTTAAGTTTTGATAGTTTCACAAGGCACAAGAGCATTGGCTCTTCCTGACTGGATATCCACCATCACTTTCACATGCCTTTGGTTTTTTGTTGTGTTTGCGTAGGTGCCGTCAAGGTTACGCATCAGAGATATGTGAATATCCCTGAGCCCATTTTCCAATACAAACCACCTGTTTGATGTGTGTGCAAAGCTTAATCCAGCATAGTCTGGTGCTGTTGTTCCCCACGCACCGCAGCTGAACTGCGGGATTACCCAGAACCACAGATTTTAATCGAAGAATGTAAAGAAGATCGAGAGAAAGGGTGCATCCCATTTCAGAGCTGGGTTTTATAGTATTAGTGTTCTTTTTTAACTTCCCTCGGCAGAGCCGAGGCGGATTCTCCCAGTTTTCATTTAAGGCTGGTGGTTCTGTGGCCAATGTGTCTGTTTTCATTTCTGTGCCTACTGACGTAGGAACCACACCCAGTCCTCCATTCTGTGGTATTAGAACCGTTTTCTGGTAATCCACCCACACCAGCGCAGCTGAAGATACACAAAAACTGCCATGGGCAGCATTTAGCAGGAGCATGTATTAAAAATGCAGAGGGAGAAATAGAAGCTGATCATCTTCTGTGTCACTCCGGTTACCTATTGGAATTGAAATGGTTGAGTTTGGTGGTGATGATCGGTTCCTCTAGTGCTGCTTTTCTTTGCAGCTGGGAGTCGGACGGGCAGGAAGCTGGAAGTTCTCCGATCAGCTTCATCTCTGCTGCAAGTCGATAAATACCCCCATTACTTTAGCGGAGGCCCACTCTATTGATCCTCTCCGTGGTGAGCCTCTATGAGCTTATCCACAGAACACACTTCATTTTGTCACAGGAGTTTGGCAAGATGACTATTTGCAGAGCTCCCAACGTTTGGTAGTTCTGTAGTATCTCTATGCAATATCTGTGCATATCAGTAGGTTTTATGGCACCGTTTAATTTCATAGGGCGTGCATCCATGTAACAAAGTACAGTCATTTGTCTGATATTTCGTTTTGGATCAGCCAAACACAAACGACATCGGAGTGGATTCTCAGTGGATTTTTCCACTAAATGAAGTTGACACAATTTTAAAAGAAATATGTATAGCATATTATCCATCATCACTCCTTTCGCTTTCAAGCAGACGCCTCCCTTCCAAACGCGGCGGTGAGGTCGCGTCCCTGCTCGACTGCTCAGTCGGAAATGTGGCTGCAGGTTTCAGTCCTCTTGAATATACAGAAAGGATTGGTCCTCAGGCTTTATTCGCAAAACCAGTCTCAAAACACGTTTGTGTGCATTTTCCCTGCTGTTGCTCCAAAGCATTCCGCCCTCATGAGCACCGTGGGTTGTTGTGCCGCCCTTTGCCCAGGCACGACTGATAATGTGGGACAGGCTTTAATGGTCTGTGCACAGGCTCGGACTATACTAGGCCTTTATATCACCGGCCCTCTGCCCCCCCCCCCCCCCCCCCCTTCTTCTTCCCCCCCCTCTCTCTCTTTGTGTAATTAAAATAATTTTGCTCTCAGCGGACAGGGACCATAGCAGTGCTCAGCTGTGAGTTCAAATCAGGTGCTCGACTTGATGTGATTAAATCTCACATCTGAGAGCACATAACGTGGTTTCCTGTTGAATTGATTGTGCTGACTTTTTATTTGGCTGCACCGCCTTCTAATACACATGACCAGACTGTTACTTCCAATAATAACCCTAATACGCCGCTGACCTCGGACTATCGTGGCCGTACACTCACTTTGCTCATTGACACCCATGTTTGTGTGTGTGTAAGCCCTCCGCAGTGTACGAAATTTCTGTTTTGCATTTTTCATGTCAATATTGTCTCTATTTAAAAAAAATTATAAATCCAAAAAGTTTGTAGTTCCTGCCAGTATTTACCCGACACAACCTTTCTTGCATCTTACCCGTTCAGTGGGATCTGGTGTGTGGTCAGTACTGGCTTGTCCCAGTTGAGGAGGTGTGTTTCATCCTGGGCGTTCTGACTGGCTGTCTGGGTCTGGGCTTCACAGCTGACAGGTAACACACACACACACACACACACGCGCGCGCGCACGCACATGCGCACACAGGTGGAGAAGAGAAGGATCATATTGACCCGCAGAGAAAGACAACGTGTTGTCTCTTAACAGGAGAGAGAGATCAGACACTCGTGCCAGTGTTCACGTGCGAACCTGCCCGATGGGAGTGAGCAGCTCACATAATGAGTTTTTTTTTCCTAGCTGAGACTTAAGTGCTGACTCAGCAGTATTTTAGATTTCGCCGAATCAGATATTTCGGAGTAACTTACGTCCTGTAGGACGAACATGGAGCGAGAGGGTAAAAGATTCGGATTCTGCAGATTCTGTGCATATTGGTGTATGCGCTTATAAATGACAAAACCAGAGGACAACTCACAGGCCGTAAATGGTATAATATTGGTAAAGAACGCATTTGAGCTCCATGCTTGGCAGCCTGCATTAGACACGCCCCGGGCACCTTCGATAGACATGATGGATCCAGCCGGTGTGTGCCGTGCTGTTTGTAGACCTCACAGGGGAAGCTGTAAGTCTGGGGGCATTGTGAGGGGGAAGGCTGCCAATTTAATCAGCTAACAGCCTTCATTAATTTGCCGAACAACTGAGCATTGCATCTGTCTGTTAAGACTGCAGCCTTAATGCTGTCTTCTGGGACATGCGGGGAAGAAAAATGGTTCAGTGCTACGGCTGGAAAGCAGAACTAGTAGAAGTGATGATTTATACTCCAGCTCATACCTAAGAAGACAGATTGTTTTTTTTGTTTTTTTTCCTGTTACTTTGTGATATTTGCATCTGGTTGAACCGTGCTGTGTTCAGAATTATAAATTATTTGGTTACGAACATTTGGTTTTAATGAATGTGTTGCATGAAACTAGAATTGGGTTTACATCTAAATCATCCAATTTATGAGGACGTCTTTTTTTATTTTGTGTCTATTATGTGTTATTGTGGTATTTATCATGCTTATCAGTATCCATTCCTGTGTCTCTGCAGGCTGGGCAGGTCCAAGGCCCTGCTGGCCTCCCTGACCCTGTCGGTGGTCTTTGGGGTTCTGGTGTGCGTCTCTCCGTACCCATCCGTCTTCATCGTCATGCGTTTCTGTCTGGCGGCTGCTAGCGCGGGAGTCTACCTCACCCTGTACATCACCCGTGAGTATTTTAACATTTTATGGATGCACCCATGTTTGAGTATGTAGTAGTAGTAAGTAGTAAGTGAATACTCCACATGATTTCACTTCTGTAAATATATCATGTTTAATGCTTGAAACAGAGGCTTTAAGGTAAAGTTTATGGTTGTTATAGATAGTTAGTTAAAGTACATTTTACTGGTGAGGTTTTGCAGCCCAAAAAAACAAATTTGAACCCACTTCTTGCCGATGAAGAGTGGACACGCCGAACCACTGAAAGCCTGTGCACAGTGGAAGAAATATTCTGGTCAGGTGAAACGTTCTTCGCCCCCCTAACATGAAGTGTTTGGTCTGCCAGGTCTGGAGCTGTGCGAGCCCTCTCTGAGGCTGGTGGTGACCATGCTGGCCGGGCTGATGACCGTGGCCGGAGAGCTGCTGCTGCTGGCCGTGGCCTTGGGCTGCCAGTCCTGGAGGGGCCTGCTGGGAGCTGGGGCCGCACCGCTGACACTGTTCCTCAGCTATGGGTAGGAGTTTTGAGTCATTTTAAGCCGCAGATCCGAAGCGTTTTCTCTAAAAGGCGAGTAGATTTTAATTTTTTTGCCCTGAAAGTGCAGAATAAACCCTTGAGGATAAAAGAACGTGAAGTCTGCCGATAAAATACATCTTGATGCCACTTGACGTGGCGGCAGCCTGAAGCGCCGATGGATCGTATTGATTCAGGTGCTTCCATCACCCTGAGCCCTTTGACTTGTGTCAGAACACATTAAGGCCACTTTGTTTGAGGTCCCCGCTCCCCGCAGGACCTGCTTCAAGGGCAGCCTTTCATTGCAGTTTCGGAATCACATTAATCATAAAAAGATTACTGGCAAGTCAGATTTTAATAAAAATGGGAACAAAAGCTGGATTAGGTCCTGCTGCTTTTGCGACCCACACTGGTTATTTTGCAGCGTCGGAGCACAAAACCTGGCTCCCAGCACAAGTGCATTAACGTGTGTGAATAACGTCAGTGCTGGGTGAAGGTCAGCCCGGGTCAAAAAGTAAGCGCCGCTTGTGTTTTTTGTCTCTTCTCTCCTGCAGCATTCCTGGGGTATTTCCAGAATCTCCTCGCTGGCTCCTTCTGTCGGAGCGATCCGCCGACATGAACTCGTTCAGTGAGAGGAGAAATTCAAACCGAGACCTGAGGGACGACGAGAGCTTCACAGGTGTGTGTGTGTGTGTGTGTGTGTGTGTGCGTGCGTGCGTGTGTGTGGCGATGGCTTTCCCTTCCTCTTGCTGCTTCTGAAACCGAGAGCATCAGTGCCTGCCTGAGCACACGTTCAGCTTATATAGTCTGCATTATTCATGGTTCTTATTGTTGAAGTACCCACCGCACACCACCACCACCAGGAGCACATGGTGACGCTCTATCTCATTATTTATTGAATAATGGAATTTTAATGGCCTTCGACAACCAACCAGCAGATAGAAAACAATCAGATCAGTGACATGTAAATACTGTGTACAGACATAACTGAACACAGTCATCGCAGCCATGGCAACCAACCGTAATTTATCCCCCACTGCCATGTTTTGGGCTCCTCGGAGCTTGCAGTGTTCTTCATTGCCTTCATTAGTGGATGGATTTACTTGTAAAAAGAAAAAAAAAAGACTCAAAGGAATGTGCAAATGAATACAACTTAAATAAATTGTGATTTCTTCCATGCACAGTGGTTGTTGACAGTGTACCGATAAACACTTACTATTGAATTGTTTGTGCTCACAGCTAATAAGTTCCAATAGTCATGTCTGTGCTTAGTGACCCTTGTACGTGCCGTGTGACCTGATTGAGTTTGTGTGTTCCTGAACGTGACGGCTAGTCGGCTATTGATTCAAATTAGAAATTGGCTCACATCGTTATTCTGGTTCTCTGCAGAGCTGGATTCGGAGCTGGCGCCCTCCTCCCGCCCCCACCTGTCCTTCCCTGAGCTCTTCCACAGCAGGAACATCTGGAAGAACATGTGTGTGCTCGGCTTCACCTCGTAAGTCGCCCCACCGCTTTGTCATTCATTTAAACGTCCACTGTGCCACTCCTATGTGAACTCGGTGTGGAAAAAGAAGCTGCTATTCACTCCGTGACTCCGTGTCTCCTCCCTCAGGTTCATCTCTCATGGCATTAGTCACTGCTACAGCTCGTTCCGAGGGGACGTCAGAGGCAACGCCCCCAGTTTCTATTGGATGTACCTGTTATCCGTGTGTGCGGGTGGCGGCGCCTGGCTCTTGCTCTGGGCAACAGTGGACCGTTTCGGTCGCCGTGGCATCCTGCTCCTCTCCATGACGATGACGGGGCTGGCCTCTCTGATCCTCCTTGGACTCATGGAGTGTAAGTCGGTAGCGGGGTTGTTGTTTTCTCCGAGGACACCCAGGGTTCAAACGAGGAGAGGTATTATTAGTCTTTGCCAACAATTAGGCCCTCGCACAAATCCCCTCTTGCTTTTACACTCCTTCCACTTGAACTTAGTCTCCCATTCTGGTTGCCTCAATCCAAACTCGAAAAGTGGCTTTAAGTTCATCAGATGCAGACCTCAGACCAGGGGTCATGTTTGATCGTCGCTCGGTGATTGTCATATTGACCTCGTGCTTCACGCCACATGAAATGGATTAGACTCAAATCAAAGCTGTGAGCTCTGGTCATGGAAATTTACAGTACGTGCCTCGGTTCCTTTGTTTCTCCACAACCTGGTGTTGTACACTGTCTCCTCCATGTGGCGGCTGAGGAGCATGACATGGAGTTAATTAGGACAATGCAGTGGCAGTAAAGTCAAAGCGGTGTCAGGCTCTGCTTTAACCATGCATCACAGGCTGGGGGTAGGGCGGGGGAGACAGAGGCACCGGGCCGTGAAGAGATTTAAGGTGAGCTCCTCCACCTGCTCTCTGTGCCTGGGCAGGTTTATTGACAATATAAGTGAGGTGGATTTAGTTCACAATCAACGCGCCAGTGATATTTCATCTGGCACTGTGATGTCGAAACGCTGCACTACATTAAGGCGATGCCCCGTTCCTTCCCCTGCAGACCTCAGTGAGACGGCCATCACGGTTTTCTCCGCCCTGGGGCTGTTCTCCTCGCAAGCCACCGCCTCCCTCTGCATCTTCTTCACGGCAGAGATCATGCCCACCGTCATCAGGTAGGACAACGCACACTTGGTTCACACTTAATATTTGCACGAATGGTACAAACTAAAAGGAATTAGCCTTAGTTGTGCTGTTGGTTGGGTGGTAGTAGTAGACAGAAATGACGGCTGTTTCTCATTTTGGACCCCTGGACCCCACTGTTTACATCCACACTGCATCTTAAATACTACACGTCTTGGATGGATTGCTAAAAAACACTATAGATAGCCCCCATACAGTAATACATGGGAGTAATGTCTTTAAGAACGTTGCGACTAAATCTGAGAAGAGAATGGAATAATGGTTCGATTTGATTGGTGCGTCTGTGCAGGGGCACTGCTGTGGGTATTATTCTTGCGCTGGGCTGCGTGGGCCGCCTCAGCTCGCCGCTCATGGACCTGAGGAACCACTACGGCTACTTCCTGCACCACGTGGTCTACTCGTCTCTGGCCCTGCTGGCCGTGCTGTCCATCCTGCTGCTGCCCGAGAGCAAGAGGAAGCCTCTCCCGCAGACGCTGGCCGACGGGGAGCAGTACAGACGCCCACCGTTGGGCAGGAGGAGGCGGGACAATGTGCCGCTGCTTGCCACGCCCAACCCGGAGACTTAAAAAGAAACGGAGGCGTGGGCGGGGGTGGACTGCGCTGAAAACGGTCAGTCGCGTTCCTTCAGAGAAGAAAAGCGTCAGAGCAGCGCAGTGAGACGTAAGATGGACGGAGACGTATCCCGACACATCGTCCTCTCGTCGTTCCAAACACGGCCTGATCATCTTTCCCTTTCCTGCCATTCTGGTGTGTGTCAATGTTTCACACAATCACACACACACACACACACATGCCACCCTATTGCCATCGCAGCGTCACAGACAGCGCGTCTGTGGCAGAGATCTGAGCCGCCCACCACCGGCACGGGGAACCTCGGACAGTAGTCTCAAATCACTCGTAGCATTTGTCACGTGCGCTGTGTTACACGGTGCGCAGAATGTGCTCACAAGTGGTTTCCGGCGGTTGGTTTTTGTACACTTTTCTTTGCCGCACGACTTGACACCGGACACTCCGAACAGAGAGGTGGTGTTCTAACACTCGAGAGTGTCGTGGCTGTCACATGCCTTGTAAATAGTCTAGACTTAGTTTCTTTAACTTCTGGTTCGGTCTGAGTTTTGGAAACTGTATGCACGGAATGCTATGCAGGGGAGAAGCAATGCAGAGAATGGTTTTGAATTATTATTATTTTTTGCGGGGGGGGGGGGGGGGGGGGGTGGTTTGGGGGGGAGATGATGGTTTATTTGACCAAAGTCTTAAGTCTAAATTTCAGCGGTTCAGTTTTTGCAATTTCGCAATTTTTGCAAGAGCAGATTTATGATCATGATCATAAATCTGCTATTGCAAACATTTAAATCAGAGGCAAAAAAGAAATTAACAAAAAGGTCTTAAATCAAAGTATTTATGTTGAAACTGTGATACAGTGAGAGAACCTGGCCTGGAGCCAGCTTCATTTTTAGCTTCCGTTGTTAATAAGCGTAATCAATAAATTATTCAGAGACTGAACTTTGTTTTGGTGACACGCTAAATAATGATAAATTGGTTTGAGACGATGTGACAAGGAGTAAACTTTCCACGTGTCCAGTAATCGTCACAACGTTCTTATCTGCATGTTTGAAGGTACCGGTACTTGAAGGGCTTGTTTTTTTTTTTTCTGACTCGGTCGTCTTGGTCTTCAGTATCTCCTAGTCAGCCGTTCTCCGCTGTGACAGAATAGACGGGCGCGAAAAAACAACTACGCTAGAAATTTAAAAGTGACTCGTGTGAAAGGACACTCGGCACATGGAGGTCCCTTTTTTTATTTGAACCGAATGTGTCGTGATGCTGGAGAAAAGGGCCCGATGACGATGCTCCATGAAGCGCGAATGGGAGCTGAAGAGGGCCCCCGGAGCTTCCAAATGAACCCCCACTCCTCCTCAGCCACACACCAACGGATAATAATTAACAATAACACTGGCAATTTGTCCTAATTGGTGAGTGACTATAGGGGGGGGGTTGGGGGGTTATTTGAGTTATTGAAGAACTCTCAACCTTTGTTGACTACCTCCTCTTGTCAACATTTGGATTTTTTTTTCTACATATGTTGCACTCAACAAGTCCACTTATTATGACACCACTACACTGATGATTAACTTGGCTTGGAGTTATATTATATCTGACAACACTGATGACCCGTTCAATAATGAGTATGATGCTGTTACTCTATAGCCTGATTTAATGTAAAATTAAACTTGTTACATAAACGAGTCATGGACATTTGTTAGTAATTCTTTTGGGAGTTTTTTTTTATAACTACCGGTAAATAAGACCTTTCTAGAATGTTGATAAAGTTGTGATGTAACATTACTAGCGTTACATTATCGGACATGTTGATTTTGTATGCTTTTTACATACCATTCCAGATAAATGTTTTCTGTGTATGAATATTGTCGCTGTTTGTCTAGCAGATGTTTAGAAGCTGCAGTTTGATCATGTCTGAGTAAGAAGTGCTGTTTCACTCTCTCTCCCTCTCCCCATGAACCTGAAAAAAAAGGCCATACAGTGACAATATATGTGCTTCTCGTGTTGAGCTCTTTACATATACACTGATGAAAATGCGTGAGGTTTCTTTAAATGTCACCCATGAGTAAATACATGGAACAGAAGGTAAATCTGTCAAAGCAGTACGCACCGTGTACCGTACCTTTTACCTTCAGATAGAAGGCGTAGGAATCAAAACAGCAACTTGCATTGACTGTACATTGTCAAAGGCATATTGTATTACCTCATTAATGCATCTTAGTTGAACAGTTCACTTGCAAAGCGAATAAAAAATACTCAACAGTACAAAATGTTGTTCATGCCCAAAAGCACGTTAGTGACATAAACTGAGCAAATACCTGTGTGATTATATCTGTATGTATCTAAAAAAAATCCTAGTGGTGACCAGAGGAACGATATGACCAGTGCTGTAACGTAATTCGCAGATTTAATTATACCCCTCAAGCCACCCTCCTACGACAGGCTCTCAGTGGGAATGTCAGCAAGTTATCTTTGTCCTCAAGGACAACTGGAAGGAGACAATGACACTGCCACAAAGACAGACGGCCGGTATGTCTCTTTGTCCCGGTGGACGGGACAGAGTGCACAGCTGAATAATAAAAAAAAAAAAAACACCTAACAGTTTATGTCTGCGGGTCAGATCCCACTCGCCTCCACCTGCCCAGAGAGGCCGGCTCTAAACCCAGGGTGTGAATTTGTGAGGTTCTCAAGGTCCTGCAGAGGAATCCTTTACCAGCGATCACAGTCAGCTGCCTGTAATGTGTCACTTTCCTTCCACAGTCAAACCCCAACTAAGTTTACGCTGAGAGAATCGATGCTTAATCTTACTCATTATTATCATTAAGATGATGAATTATAAATAGTTGTTCAAGGATCTAACATTCCTTGACGAGAAGCATTTGGTAGAGCCATAGATTACAGCTCTGGTTGTATAATTAGGTTGCACTGCTGGACAATAACTACATCAATCATTTGCAGTGATTCAACACTTATTAGTATATTTTATATTATTAAAGCAAAGTTCCTTGGGGTCAAAGGGGGTCGCAGGACCACCCTTTAACCTGCTGGAGACAGAGCACACTTTCCCTGAGGCACGCCGTGCTGACAGCTCTCTTGACCTTTGGTACATACATGGTCAAGCATTGGGGGCCTGAGCTCAGCACCTTCTTATTCACACGACAAATGTTTCAGGATCCAGCTTCAAATAGCTTATATGGCTCGGCTGTCTGCACGCCTATCCATCAAATAGTAGTCTCGTAATAGTACTAGAATTTGTGTTTTTGAGTGTAAACTGGATTTTGCTGCACTTGCTGGGCGTGTCACTAAATGGTGAAAAAGGTCATGGTCAATTTGCCATTTTGTCATTTTTCAAAGTGGTCCATCCCATTTAATGATTAATTATAATTCTGAGGTTTCCACTGAAACCTCTCATTGCGGCCTTACTTTACAGAATGATCAAGTGTGACACAAACAGGTCAACAATAGTAAGCATCCCCTGCTGGATCATGAGGTTAACTAGTGCAACGTGTCTGATTTGCTCCTAGTGCACCAGTGGAGTGTGTCGGCTTCAAGGTTTCATTTGCTGACCTTCTGTAACAAGGACGTCTT
The DNA here is from genome assembly GCA_016785305.1 of Colistium nudipinnis. Classification (NCBI taxonomy): domain Eukaryota; kingdom Metazoa; phylum Chordata; class Actinopteri; order Pleuronectiformes; family Rhombosoleidae; genus Colistium; species Colistium nudipinnis. The sequence continues at coordinate 184,354 of JAFBJU010000882.1, forward strand.
CACGATTGCCAACATGTAGACAAAAGAGTTGTCCTACCCAAATCAAAAGGCAAGCTCTCCAGACAACAGCGGCAGACAGTGAATTATGTGAAGGGTTTATTAGAGCGCTCGAGGTTAGGACCTGAGGTGAGGGCCGGGAAGTGTGGAGAGGGTCTTGTCATGCAAGACCCTCATCCTACTCTTGTAGGAGAGTGTGTCTGTGTGTCTGAGAACAAGTTATCACTCTGTAGACAGCCTCACACTTTGCATGGCGCAGAAATAGCTGCCACGATCCTTGTGTTGACACATTCCAACTATTTCCTCGCCAATGGGGGTGAGACAGTTTTCAGTCCGACGACAAGTCTCCTGTCACGGGAGAGCAGCGCATTAGGTCTAAGTGGCCGTCTCTCTTCAAGAACAAAACGCCAATTAACAGCAGCAGTAACTCGGCCTGTTTTTAGATCTGAGGATGAATGAAAATGGAGCTGAAAGATTCCCCTGACCTGGAAATGTCTTGGAGGAGCTCGCACCTTGCCAAGAATCCCCCCTAGCCAAATTATCACCTCCTGTATGTCTGAGCACTTTCCTTGTGGCTGAAACTCAGGGCTCAGATGAAAACACACCATACAATGTGGATAAATACAAATATTAATATGAATATGAATATATTCTCGACGTAATAGCAGACGCACGCGGTCTCAGCGGTCGTCTGTGCAGGGTGGGAATGTTGCCAGACGAGAGAGCGTCCTTTCGCTGAAGCTCAGCAGAAGGAATCCTGAAACAATTTCACAGGTTTATCTTTGTCCGCGGGGGTAAAGGGAAGGAAACTATGCCTGGCCAACAAGATGCAGTGTGGAGTTACAGCATGAATTAGCACCAAGTGCCAGTATGTATGGTGATGATGTGGCCTTTGACAACAACAGATGCGATGTAACTGTAATGTTAACGCTCAACTTACACTGCGGGACCATGCTCTCCCCATAGATTTGAGTTTTTAATAAATAAACACTTTCTTCTCCTCAATACAGGGTGATTGATACTCATTTTGGATTATTGAGGAGAAAAAAATGCTGTAGTCATGATGGATAAATGACGAACAACCACTCTCCTCCTCCCAAGTGTTATGCTCAAGGGGAATAGGTCAGGGATCTATTGTGAAGGTGTGGATTTATATCGGGACAGCATGTTTGAGGTTGTCCGTCACTGGGCCTCTGTGTGCCAAAGAAATTCGAGGTGGATTTATGGATGGCATGTGCCCATCTCCAACCTCAAGGACAGAAACAAGCGAACAATGTGCCATAAACACCTCTGTGTCCACTGTGCCTTCTCTTCAAGACAATGTGTTGGGGGAACATTTGACGGCCTTTAATTCACACCTCAGAGCCTATGAATAGAAATTATTTTGACATGACACCAGAAAAAAAAGTCAATACTTTATGAGTACATTATATTCCTTGTACTCCAAATGCCTGATGTCCAGTGTATATATGCAGTTGCATTGTATTTAAATTGACACTAACTTCGCGAGTAATACACATTAAACCTAAACCCCGCTGCCTGCAAAGGTATAGAACCTTCCTCCCCTCATGTATCAATATCATGTATCAATAATATTATTGATTTTATCTGTATGCCTCACTATCTGGCTTTTCTGCTGGTTTGAGCCTGGTTTTGGAATCCCTGTGTTCCCTCTGTGAGTCGTCCTTCTTCCATTTCCTGTGTAGAACCACTTCAGACACAGCCTAAGGACTGTTTAAAAAAACTTTTGTAAAAAAAAAAAAAACATATCTTCATTTCCTGTGAAAACACTTTCTTTCATTGAACCCCCTTACGGACATTTTTCCTAAAGTCTTAACCCCAATCCAAGAAAAAAAACATTTAAATACAAAATATTATTCAATTTTAGTTGTGATTCTATGTCCTGCTTTTGAAATGTACACTGACCTTATATAAAGTTTGTGGTGCTCCTGTAACAATTATTACTTATGAGTTGCAGTAAGGGAGAATTAATTGGTTCCTGTTTTCCCCCCCGTTTGAGTTCACATTTTAGTTTAAAACAATCCGAATATAATAATTAATGATCAAGAAAAAACACCCTGTACGCTTTTATTGTGGATTCCACTTTGAATAATTTCAACTTCGTTTCTAAGATACTACAATACCCATGAGGCTTTGCTGCCGTTGCCATGGAGAAGGAGTCAGTAAGTGGTGTGAATCAGCCCCAGGAATACTGCTCCAGGTGTTAATTAGTGACATGCCGTCTTCACTTAAACTTCATCTTGAGAGGTAAGACGCTGTTTTACATCTCACACTAGGCTCTATTCTGTGAATTTTGACACTGTTTTGCATTAAATTAACGTTTATAACTTCTGTTTGTGTAACATTACTAAAAGTTAGCTAACGTTAATTTCTAGTGTTGACAAGTGACAAGTGACAGGGCAGGGGTTGGTACGGTAAATGTTTCAGCCTAGAAAGCGACCTGACCTGTTGGAGAGGCTAGTTGTTAAGTAAACTGGGACTCAGTTGCTAATGCTTCTCTAGCTAACAAGGGGCTAGCTAGCGAGCTAGATTGCTTTAGCTAGGAAGGCAAACAATACTTAAACACGCTTTCTTTTGTTTGCGGTGACCTAAGGCGCTATTTGTATGAACCTTATGATGAGGTTTCCTTACATGCTCAAGATGTTGATGGAGGTAAAACGCAGAGGGTTAAATACATATACTAGACTGGAAGAAGTCCACATAACAGATATTATCAGTGTGTGTGTGTGTGTGTGTGTGTGTGTATATATGTGTGTGTTTTCAGTATGTTTTGTACAAATGAATTCAAGGGAGATTAATAACAAAGGTGAAAGTGAGATGACATTGTGCTTGCTGAAGATGTCTTTCAAGAAGTTGCAACAGTAGTTTAAGTGTGTTTTGTCATCTACACTGATGATGATGATGGTAAGGGGATTGTCAATTTCTGTTACATTTTCTCGTCTTGTTGTCCCACAGAATTTGCTTTATTATGTTGCTCGAGCTCTGTGACTGTCAAATGTTTATACTGGAGGCTCCAGAATGTATGTGTGTTTGTGAAATCCATAGCGCAAGCTTGTAATGTCAGGCATTGAAAAACATTGTTTTCAATTGCTCAATCTTTTGTTTTATTGCCGTGCCTGTAGCAGTATGTCTGTGTCCTAAATTAAGACTGTTGGTGTCCTTTCATATCTGCCCCAGCGCCAACTTGAACAACATGGCCCCTGCTGAGTATAAGAAGGCTCATGAGTTATTTGTGTTGACTGAAGGACAAAAAGCAGCTGAGAATGACAGTCTCAGAATGCCCTTGATGTGATGAGGGATGGCGTGCTGATCCAAACAATCAGCTGCCAAGCCTACGAAGGTCAAGGTGCAGCCCGAGGTGTGAATTTGTCAAATTAGAAGGACTCGTGTGCTCCTTAAGGAGGTCTTGAGGTGGTCCCCTCAATAAACACATGGTTTAAGCATCTCCCCTGTTAATGTGACAGTTATTACAGGCATTAATCCGCTGTTGATAGAGGATGTGAGGAGGGGGAGGGGCTGAATATATTTATGTACACTAAGGGGGCTGAAACCCTTGAAGGTGGGCAGCTGTCATATCCAGTCTTTTATTTATTATGAATAGAGGAGGGTCAGCTCAGGTCCGCTGGGAGAAGGACAAAGAGACGGAATCCGAGTCAGGAATTCACAAGTTTGTCTTTGTTCTCCCGAATACGAGAAAACAGACAATACCATAATCTGCACACACAGGCAAACAGGTGTAGTGTTTTTCAGTAAAAAAAAAAAAAAAGATCATCCTAAATGTTTCCTAAAACAAAGTTAATATTTTACATATATTTGTTATATTTTAAGTTACTTATAGGGGAGCACCAAAATAGATCTAGATCTAAAACCTGCTCACAAGTGTTAGTCTCAATAGCCAATTGTTATGTGACACTTCTAATAGTCCACTCCTTTATTTCCAAATACAGATGTTCCTTTTTTGATTACTGTCCTTTGTTGTCTCTCTGGCCTTACAGGGTGGCTGTGGGTGGAAGCACTGCCTCCATGATGTGTATAAATAGGGGTTCGGGAAGGGTAGTTCAGACAGGAAGACAGCACCTGCAAGTAAGTGCATATACATTTATTGACGGCTTTCCCATCATGTCGCATTTTGAAAATGCAACGTCAACCATTTATTTGTTTCTAGACAACAACAAGATCAAATCTACCAAGTGGGAGAGGAGGAGAAAACAGGTAAGGAGCTGATTGGTTTTAAGAAATGAATAAAGTAAAATGAATACTCAAAATGTGACACTGGTCTCCTGGTAGCTGCTGAATACATTGTATAATATGCGCAGATGCTTTTCATCAAGTTAAGAAAAGAAACGTATAATTTAAGTGCATTAGGTTCAACTAACCAAGATATTCGGCACATTTTCTTTCTATAGATGTATGAATGAGAATGTCAGAAACAACATTTTACGTTCTAGTAGTGAATGAAAATGCTTAAAAATTCCTCCCTTGGTTCACAGCTCTCAACATGTCGTGTGACGCCCTTATGGCCGAGTTTGGGCCGGCGGCTTCCTTCCTGAGAAAGTCAGATAAGGAGCGTCTGGAGGCCCAGACTCGAACCTTCGATATGAAGAGGATGTGTTTCGTGCCTGACCCTGAGGTGGAGTACGTGAAAGCCACGATCACCAGCAGAGACGGTGACAAAGTCACCGTTGAGACTGAGTTTGGAAAAGTAAGTCAGAAAGAGGCTGTGACAAACCAGTCAAATGAGATGATTAACCTTCACTACCTCTGATGACTTTCAAAACCATTTGAATTCAAATGTGTCATTGTGTAAATCCTTTCAGACCACAGTCCACAAGGAGGCAGATATCAACCCCCAGAACCCGCCAAAGTTTGATAAAATTGAAGACATGGCGATGTTCACCTTCCTCCACGAACCAGCTGTGCTGTTTAACCTCAAAGAGCGTTACGCTGCATGGATGATCTATGTGAGCAATGACCACGAACCTCCACAAACTCTTGCCACAGTCCAAAGTCCCTCAGCCATATCCAAATTGTTTCTCTGTCTACAGACTTACTCTGGGCTGTTCTGTGTGACTGTCAACCCCTACAAGTGGCTGCCGGTGTACGATCAGTCTGTGGTGAACGCCTACAGGGGAAAGAAGAGGAGTGAAGCTCCTCCTCACATCTACTCCATCTCTGACAATGCCTACCAATACATGCTGGCAGGTATGTTGAGATCGTGTGCATGTCACCTGTAATGTCATACAGCCTTTTGCTTAAGGGTGGTGTGTTGCATACACTCAGAATGAACATTGTCTTAAATCTTGCAGACAGAGAAAATCAGTCCATCCTCATCACGTAAGTTATTCTTCAACGTCAGGCGTGTTTCAGTTTGTCTTTAGAAAATGTTCGGGTCACACGTTGAATGTTTTTCATGCCATAGCGGAGAATCTGGTGCAGGGAAGACTGTGAACACTAAGAGGGTCATCCAGTACTTTGCCAGCATTGCAGCCGTTTCTGGCAAGAAGGATGTCAGCCAGGAGAGGAAGGTTGGTTTCACAGTTTATATTATGATCAGCGTAAAGGGGGGGGGGGACATTTGAAACCTAAACTGAATTCTGGGATTCGTCAAACCCCCAGGGCACCCTGGAGGATCAAATCATCCAGGCCAACCCCGCTCTGGAGGCTTTTGGAAATGCTAAAACCATCAGAAATGACAACTCCTCCAGATTTGTAAGTTTGGTGATTTCAAAGAGCCCATCCGTTAGTCATGCTTTGCCCTGTTCACAGCATCTTAAAAATGTTGTCATTGCAGGGTAAATTCATCCGAATCCATTTCGGAGTCAATGGCAAACTATCCTCAGCTGACATTGAAACTTGTAAGTACACTGAACATCAATATATTTTGTAATATTATAGTTCAGGAATGTGTCTTAATGCAATCATGTTATACCCTGTCAGACCTTCTGGAGAAATCTCGTGTCACTTATCAGCTGAAGGCTGAGAGAGACTACCATATCTTCTACCAGATTCTGTCCCAGAAGAAACCAGAACTGCTGGGTGAGTGCTGAATGAAACACAGTATATAGCCCTGTCATTTAGCACATAGACATGAGAAAATACACAGAGATTGACAATATATCCCTTCTTCACAGACATGCTGTTGATCACCAACAACCCGTATGACTACTCCTTCATCTCCCAAGGAGAGACAACCGTGGCCTCCATCGACGATGCTGACGAGCTGATGGCCACTGATGTTGGTGAAACCGAGGGATGGTTAAAACTCAGCACACAGTTTGCGTGCTAAATCAAATTTCATTTTGTTCTTGAAGGAAGCTTTCGATGTCCTGGGCTTCACCCAAGAGGAGAAGTGCGGCATCTACAAGCTGACCGGGGCCATCATGCATTATGGAAACATGAAGTTCAAACAGAAACAGAGGGAGGAGCAAGCGGAGACCGATGGCACAGAGGGTAAAGGGCCAGGAGCAGTAGTCAATCTTTCCCAAAAGAGTAAATGCATGATCTAAACAAAATCCATTTTTCAGATGTTGACAAAGTTGCATATCTGATGGGACTGAACTCTGCCGACCTCATCAAAGGCCTGTGTCACCCAAGAGTGAAAGTAGGCAATGAGTGGGTCACCAAAGGTCAGAATGTGCAGCAGGTGAGTTCAGTGCACTGCACTACTGGGCATTTAAACAGCCAGGTGGCTTTAAAATGCTAATCCGATGACTTCTTCTATCAAGGTCTCCTACTCTATTGGGGCACTGGCCAAGTCAGTGTATGAGAAAATGTTCCTGTGGATGGTGGTGAGAATAAACCACTCCCTGGATACCAAACAACCTCGGCAGCACTTCATCGGTGTGCTGGACATCGCAGGGTTTGAGATCTTCGACGTGAGTTTCAGAGATGGAATTAACCATGCCCCTGTGCCTTTTGAAAGAATGAACAACCCATCATTGTCTCCCTCACATATTTTGTTCCACGTATAGTACAACACCTTCGAGCAGCTGTGCATCAACTACACTAATGAGAAGTTGCAGCAGTTCTTCAACCACCACATGTTCGTGCTGGAGCAAGAGGAGTACAAGAAAGAGGGAATCGTGTGGGAGTTCATAGACTTCGGTATGGACTTGGCAGCCTGCATTGAGCTCATTGAAAAGGTCGGTAAAGGGTTCGCACATGGGAGGTAATGAAAAATTATGAAACCAAAGCAAAGACCCGGCCAATTATAATCTCTTTCTTCCGTCAGCCCATGGGCATCATGTCCATCCTTGAAGAGGAGTGCATGTTCCCCAAAGCCAGTGATACGACGTTCAAAGCCAAGCTGTACGACAACCATCTGGGTAAAAGTCCTAACTTCCAGAAGCCCAGGGTCATTAAGGGGAAACCAGAATCTCATTTCTCCCTGGTCCACTATGCTGGTATTGTCGATTACAATATCTCCAACTGGCTGGTGAAGAACAAGGACCCACTCAACGAGACGGTGGTGGGACTGTTCCAGAAGTCCACCATGAAGTTACTGTCCATACTCTTTATTGGCTATGCTGGTGCAGAATCAGGTCAGGGGACCATTATTGTCCACAAGCTTTCCAGAATATTAGGGTTCAAGAAAGTGACTCCTTACCCTACTTATCTCCTTTCCACACAGCCGCGGATGCAGGAGGCAAGGCAAAGGGAGGAAAGAAGAAAGGCTCCTCCTTTCAGACGGTGTCTGCACTGCACAGGGTAACTAATGTCTCAGGTTGTGGATACTATATGGGCTTGGTCTGGTGCACGGAACACGCAGATAATCCCCGTCTGTATTCCCAGGAGAATCTGAACAAACTGATGACCAACCTCCGGTCCACCCACCCCCACTTTGTGCGCTGTATCATCCCCAACGAGACCAAGACTCCCGGGGCGATGGAGAATCCCCTTGTCATGCACCAGCTGCGCTGCAACGGTGTGCTGGAAGGCATCAGGATCTGCAGGAAGGGATTTCCCAACAGAATTCAGTATGGGGACTTCAAACAGAGGCAAGCCTCACTTTCTTCTATCAAAACTAGTCGGCGCAGATACGGGGGAAGCATATTGGGGACACACGTGCAGGCACGTAGACAGCAGGTAGCAAAAGAACCAGATATGATATGCTCATGAGCCCTGGTCACAAACCATAAAGCCCATAAAGGATTACTGGAGAGGTTTTGCATTGCAGACTAGGTCTGTGTAGAAACTGTACACTCATTTCATGAAGGCCTGCTTACCAAGGCTCTTTTCACTTTGAATAATTGTAATGATCATTTGGCTGTATCATTTCAGATATCGGATCCTGAACCCCAATGCTATCCCCGAGGGACAGTTCATTGACAACAAGAAAGCGGCAGAGAAGCTTTTAGGCTCTTTAGATATTGACCACGAGCAGTATAAACTGGGACATACAAAGGTTGGTTTCCGGTCTCTACCCACTAAAATGAATAGTGGTGAATGCTGGGATCGGTAACGGACAAAAAACGTACAACTCTGTTAAAATCAGGTGTTCTTCAAAGCCGGCCTGCTGGGTGTTCTTGAAGAGATGAGGGACGATCGTCTCGCTCACATCATCACTGCGATTCAGGCGAGATCCAGAGGGGTACTCGCCAGGATCGAGTTCCAGAAGATTGTAGAGCGCAGGTAAGTTGCTAAAGGAGACCTATTGTGTTTTTTTTCTTATTGTATGTCATAAATATGATGGTACAACATTATATATCCATATTAAACATTTCAAAAATGTCAACAGGTTAGGTTTAGGGATATATGTTTAAGAAACCCAATGCTCTGACATTTTTAAATGACTTCTTTATCCACTGCACAGCTGGTTCCCTCAAAACTTTATTAACTTTGTTAATACACTATGTCCTGTTTTCATTTTTTCTCCATGAATTGATTCATGCCCACTGATTGTCATACACAGGGATTCCTTGCTAGTGATCCAGTGGAACATACGTGCCTTCATGGGAGTCAAGAACTGGCCCTGGATGAAGATGTACTTCAAGATCAAACCTCTGCTGAAATCAGCTGAGAATGAGAAAGAGATGGCAACCATGAAGGAAGAGTTCACAAAACTCAAAGAAGCCTATGCTAAATCTGAAGCCCGCAAGAAAGAGCTGGAGGAAAAAATGGTCTCCCTTATCCAAGAGAAGAACGACCTGCAGCTCCAAGTCACTTCTGTAAGATCAGTCATTCAGATAGCCTAAAGCCATGTACCTAAAAATGTGAGCGATTACAACGTTTGCTAAATCTGCTGTTTGTAGGAGCAAGACAATCTTTCAGATGCCGAGGAGCGCTGCGAGGGTCTGATCAAGAGTAAGATTCAGCTTGAGGCCAAATCTAAAGAGCTGACGGAGAGACTGGAGGACGAGGAAGAGATGAACGCAGAGCTCACTGCCAAAAAGAGAAAGCTAGAGGACGAGTGTTCAGAACTGAAAAAGGACATAGACGACCTGGAGCTGACTCTGGCTAAAGTGGAGAAGGAGAAGCATGCCACAGAGAACAAGGTAACTACAGTGGCTATAAACAATATGTAAGAAAATGGGTCTATTATAACCCAGAGACAACACCTAATATTTCAGCTTATTGTTTAGGTTTTGCTGTCCTCAAACATTGTATTTTTGTGAATCAGGCGGCCAGAGATATGATTTCAAAATATCAAGTCTTTGTCTGTGGGATGTGGAGACATCTGTGTGATAACGGCTTAATCCTTTTGTAAAACTAACTCACACGAGTCATATTTTTTCTTTGAAGGTTAAAAACCTGACTGAGGAGATGGCAGCTTTGGATGAAATCATTGCCAAGCTGACCAAAGAGAAAAAAGCTCTTCAGGAGGCTCATCAGCAAACGTTGGATGACCTGCAGAGTGAGGAGGACAAAGTCAACTCTCTGACCAAGGCCAAAGTCAAGTTGGAGCAGCAAGTTGATGATGTGAGTTTTTACGAATTCATTAGAATCTGACATTTAGGCAGTTCTTACACAGAAACTGTGTTTATTACGCCTTGAAATAGCTCGAAGGTTCTCTGGAACAAGAAAAAAAGGTCAGGATGGACCTGGAGAGAGCAAAGAGGAAGCTGGAAGGGGATCTCAAGTTGAGCCAGGAGAGCCTAATGGACGTTGAGAATGACAAGCAGCAACTTGAAGAGAAACTGAAGAAGTAGGTTTCCTCTACAAATTCAAATGTACATTTAATGCCAATGTTGCACTGTACCACTACTGGACGTGTTTAGGTTTAAGTTAGATTGCCTATCCATTTCAAGTGTTTCCAAGTGTCATTCAACCTAAATTGTGGTTTAATAGATTTATCCATTACTGGGGTGAGGGTAAACGGTAAATGTTGGTCAGGAATGACTTGCTAAATGTGTTTTTGCTTTTTCGCAACAGAAAGGACTTTGAGATAAGTCAAGTTCTCTCCAAGATTGAAGATGAACAAGCAATGGGAGCCCAGCTTCAGAAGAAAATGAAGGAGCTACAGGTCAGCTGACAATAATAAAGCCTTACATTTCCTGGGTAAAATGACATTGCATTCTTAATGGGAGTTGACCCTCTTAGGCGCGCATTGAAGAGCTTGAAGAAGAGCTGGAGGCAGAGCGAGCAGCGCGAGCCAAGGTGGAGAAACAGAGGGCCGACTTGGCCAGAGAGCTGGAGGAGATCAGCGAGCGGCTTGAGGAGGCCGGAGGAGCCACTTCTGCTCAGATTGAGATGAACAAGAAGAGGGAGGCCGAGTTCCAGAAGATGCGCAGAGACCTCGAAGAGGCCACGCTGCAGCACGAAGCCACGGCTGCTTCACTAAGGAAAAAGAACGCCGACAGCGTGGCCGACCTCGGGGAGCAAATCGATAACCTGCAAAGAGTCAAGCAGAAGCTGGAGAAAGAGAAGAGCGAGCTGAGACTGGAGTTGGATGACGTGGTCTCCAACATGGAGCATATTCTCAAGGCCAAAGTGAGTATGACCAGTACATTTCCCCAGTAGACTAAATATCGTCGGGCTATTTTCAGACTTGAAGTCGGCAGTACACTTGCCCTCTGGCTCTGTGTGTACTTGCCTTCTTTATTCTAACATCGGCTCACGTGGACAAAATAAAGCAGCTATGATGTCTCATGGTTAAAGATGTGGGAACAAGCCATATTTTTTATTTTCACAGACAAACTTGGAAAAAATGTGTCGCACCCTTGAAGATCAAGTGAGTGAATTCAGGACCAAGTCGGATGAAGGTCAGCGTGTCATAAATGATTTGACCATGCAGAGAGCCAAGCTTCAAACGGAGAATGGTAATGCCTTTTTATTATGACTTTTAAAAGTTAAACAAATCACGTTGACGAAAATAAGATAATTTGCTTTCTCAAAAAAAGGTGAATATGCCAGACAATTGGAGGAGAAGGACTCCTTGATCTCCCAACTGACCAGAGGGAAGCAGTCCTACACTCAGCAGGTCGAAGACCTGAAGAGACAGCTCGAGGAGGAAGTCAAGGTATCTTAAATGACCCTAAATAAAGTTCACAGACAAACACAAACACACTGTCTATACATTTGGCAGCATCATTTATTCTATCACCGTACAGGCCAAGAATGCACTCGCCCATGCGGTGCAATCTGCTCGCCACGACTGTGACTTGCTGAGGGAGCAGTATGAGGAGGAGCAGGAGGCCAAAGCTGAGCTCCAACGCGGCATGTCGAAGGCCAACGCCGAAGTGGCACAGTGGAGAACTAAGTACGAGACCGATGCCATTCAGAGGACGGAGGAGCTGGAAGAAGCCAAGTAAGAACGGCCTTGTCCTCATTGACTTGAGGTAATTCTGAGAAATTGCGAAAATTAGTTGTGACTGAGAAATGACTTGGATTAAATAGGAAGAAACTGGCCCAGCGTCTGCAAGATGCAGAGGAGGCGGTGGAGGCGGTTAATGCAAAATGCTCCTCCCTGGAGAAAACCAAACACAGGCTGCAGGGGGAAATCGAAGATCTCATGGTGGATGTGGAGAGATCGAATGCCGCTGCTGCAGCTTTGGACAAGAAACAAAGAAACTTTGACAAGGTACTGTAAAAAAAAAAAAAAAAAAAAAAAGGGTACTTGAGGAAACTGTGAATTGATTCATTGATAAAGGGTAATACGACACTGAATCTTATTTTCACCAGGTCCTTGCTGAGTGGAAGCAGAAGTATGAGGAGTCCCAGTCCGAGCTGGAAAGTGCCCTGAAGGAGTCTCGTTCTCTCAGCACTGAACTCTTCAAACTGAAGAACTCTTACGAAGAATCTCTGGATCATCTGGAGACCATGAGAAGGGAAAACAAGAATCTGCAAGGTAGAAAAATATGCAAAAAAAAAAGCATGATCTGTCTTATACCCAGTATAGAAGTTGGGAGAGTAGTAAATTTAATGCATTTCCCCCGACCAGAGGAGATTTCTGACCTGACTGAACAACTTGGTGAGGGAGGAAAGAGCATCCACGAGCTGGAGAAGATCCGTAAACAGCAGGAGCAGGAGAAGGCCGAGATACAAGCTGCCCTGGAAGAAGCCGAGGTCCGCCCGTTTATTTTGGATATCAATATTCTTCTTTCAGTTAAACCCTATGCATAATTGATATAAATAAACGTCTTCCAGGCCTCTCTGGAGCACGAGGAGGGTAAGATCCTTCGAGTGCAGCTCGAGTACAACCAGGTGAAGGCCGAAATCGAGCGCAAGCTGGCCGAGAAGGACGAGGAGATGGATCAGGCCAAGCGGAACCACCAGAGAGTGGTAGACACGCTGCAGAGCTCCCTGGAGTCCGAGACTCGCAGCAGAAACGAGGCCCTCAGGATCAAGAAGAAGATGGAGGGAGATCTCAACGAGATGGAGATCCAGCTGAGCCAGGCCAACAGGCAGGCGGTGGAGGCCCAGAAACAGCTCAAGAGTGTCCACGCCCACCTGAAGGTACGTCTCCAAGGAAGGCATTGTTTAGGGATTGTTCCTTTTTTTTTTTTTTTGCTGTTTAAAATCTTAAAAAAAAAAACGGATCGTCTCTTCCAAAAGGATTCCCAGCTGCAGCTGGACGACACCCTCCGTGCCAATGATGATCTGAAGGAAAACATTGCCATGGTGGAGAGACGCAACACCCTGGTGCAGGCCGAGCTCGACGAGCTTAGGGCCGCGCTGGAGCAAACGGAGAGGGGCCGCAAGGTCGCTGAGCTGGAGCTGCTGGATGTCAGCGAGAGAGTGCAGTTGCTGCACTCCCAGGTAACGGCTACAGTATTATCCTTAACCGGGGGGTTCCCCAAATAAATATACAATAGTGCGTACTAATGCACCCTTACTGCCCTTACAGAACACCAGCCTGCTGAACCAGAAGAAGAAGCTGGAGGCGGACACTGCCCAGCTTCAGAGCGAGGCGGAGGAAGCGGTGCAGGAGTGTCGTAACGCTGAGGAGAAGGCGAAGAAGGCCATCACTGACGCTGCCATGATGGCAGAGGAGCTGAAGAAGGAGCAGGACACCAGCTCTCACCTGGAGCGTATGAAGAAGAACATGGAGCAAACCATCAAAGACCTGCAGCACCGTCTGGATGAGGCTGAGCAAATAGCCATGAAAGGTGGCAAGAAGCAGGTCCAGAAGCTGGAGGCCAGAGTGAGTGATGGAGAGTTGATTGGTTGCAGATGTGTGGCTTGGACTCTGTGAAACACATTGGTTGCTTGTGTTGTCTTGACAGCACTATTGTTCAATGCTGGGTTTACCGCCTTAAAAAAAACCCAGCTGAATAAGCATTTGTTGTTTTTAAGGTGAGAGAATTGGAAAACGAGGTGGATTTGGAACAAAGGAAAAACAGCGACTCGGTGAAAGGAATCCGCAAGTATGAAAGACGCATCAAAGAGCTCACCTACCAGGTATTGTCTACATGCACGATTTCTGTGTAAGATTTTATTTAATTGTTTACATTTCCTGAACAAATGTGTATTCTGAACGAATAAAACAGACAGAGGAGGACAAAAAGAATCTGAACCGCCTGCAGGACCTGGTGAATAAACTTCAACTGAAAGTCAAGTCGTACAAGCGGACAGCAGAGGAGGCTGTAAGCAAATTGAACATTAAATATTTGTCTTCTCGACAGTTGAACCTGAATTGCTGTCAACGTTTTGTCCTTACTAATCTTGATTTTATTTGATTGTATTTTTTTTATAGGAAGAACAGTCCAACACAAATCTGGGCAAGACGCGCAAGCTGCAACATGAGCTCGAGGAAGCAGAGGAGAGGGCCGATATCGCGGAGTCCCAGGTCAACAAGCTGAGAGCAAAGAGCCGTGACACCGGAGCCAAGGTCGGTAACACTCATGCAGAAAGATGATCAACTGAGCTGAGAACTATTTCTTGGTTTCTTTTGTCATCACTTTGTTTTCTTTGTGCAGAAATCGCACGACGAAGAGTGAAGCCCTTGATTCTGTGATTCAAGAACAGTTTCCTTGTAGTGTTCTAGTTTCTTTTACTCCCCATGCAACATGAGAGGAATAAAGAATAAACGCGTTTGAATGCACCACATTCTCTGCTTCCTGTATATTACACACTCGCAGTCCTGGAGGAGAACTAGAAATTCTAAAGAAGTGATTAAGAAGTCAGTCACCGCACTTCAAAGGGAGGGGAAAAACCGAAAGTAGAGCCCTGCAACTGTAATTAACTCTCCTGACAACAGTTTCCAAACCTCAAAATATAAAGTGTTTCATGTTTGGGCACGTTTAGAGGAGGAGTCCAAACCTTTTGCTTCTTGGTTGTTCAAGGTAATGGTCTGCGGAACTGGTAGTCTGAGCAGCTGGCAACACAAACACAAGAATGAGCTACAACAAAGAATAAACTCTCAACGGCTGAAGGTTGTTATTTGTCACACTGTAGAGACATTGTGTACAGTGGGTGCCGCCTCTCATTTGATCAAAGACTAAGAAAGTCGTCACTGGATTTCACTCAATAATCGGACTCCACGCCTCAGTGGAAGTTCATTGACCTTTAAATACCAGGTGACTAGTTTATCTGTTTGTGCTGTTTCTGAATCTGCCAACATACATGCGTTACACATATTCATGCTGCTTCTCCTATAACAAGTTCAATAGGTCAAACCAGGTGACATTGCACTGTTCGGTACCATAAGACACCACTAGATGGCGAAAGAGCTCAACGCACAAGGATCTAGCTCCCATGGCAATGAAAAAGAGTAAACACAATAGAAAGACGGGACTGCAATAAAATCCTGTTAAATATGAATCTCATCTTCCACAGTGAGTTGGTGATTCTTTTTTCTATTACCAGTATTAAAATGTAGATATACCTCAATTGGCCATAACCTTGAAACCATGAGGTGTTTTTGATGTAGTAGTGGATCAGTGTATATATCCTTTTTATTTTAAATCAAGAGCATATCTGCTCAAGCAAGTCTTAATTTATAGACAGCTGACACTGTCCTACACATAAACATCTAATCGGGTTGTGAACTTATACATTCAATCGAGAAGAATAAATATAATATAATTAAATCAAACGTTCAACATGCAAGAGAATGTATGCTAAACACAATTTGCCAATGACAAAAGAAAAATAACCAACGGTAATTTGCGGTTTCTCTAACTATAGGAGACGAAATTGGCTCTGTAGCTCTGTAATCAGCTGCCTGTAAAATTAGTTCCCATAATAAGTATTTACTCACTTTCCTTATTATGACATCAGATGGAAGAAAAAAAACTATTACAAATTGAGTGTCATGGAGACTTACAAAAACACATGATGTAAAGCTGCCGTGCCCTTCCAAGATGATATCATGCCTAATAATATGGATGCAGATTGTACCGTGTCAGTGTGAACGGCTCCCTGGGAAGATTATACACCAAAGAGCATGTCAAGCACACAAAGTAAACTGTCAGCAAACACGCAAAGTAATCATTTTACACCCATGTCTATTGGGCGTGTTGTCCGGCCACCACCATGACAGTTTGTGTGTTGCCATAGCTAAAAACAAAAGGAAACGCCCACTAAGATAATGTTAAACGGCATATTTTGAATAGATAACACTGGGTTGACTATTGGTCATTGGAAAAACTCCCTACAGACTGGAATGTGGCTCTGTGAGACTCCGGATCTTTTGCCAATGCTCAACATTCCTTTTGGCTTATTATGGCATGTAAATACTGTCATGGGAAACTGCGACCAATAACGCAAAACAAATCATGCTTGTAAATAACAAGGCACAACAGCAGGAGACTAATGGCAAATCACAAACTTGACCCACAAATGCTGTAAATATTAGATTTATTTATAAAATAGATATATTAAGACTTTAGAGTGTCACTGTGCAAATAAGAGCAGGCGCTGTATACAACATAAATTGTTAATAACATGACTTTTACATCCCAGAGTACAAAGCTTTTTAAAACCACTCTGCCTATGTATATATATATATATTCAAAAGAAAGGTGAAAATAAACTGTATCTGCATTATGCCGACTACATTTACCAAAATTAATTTGAATCTTCAAACAAAGAAGACGGACAATGAAATATCTCACGAAAGCACAATTATCCACACAACCTTAGTGCTGAAGCAAATGCTGCGGTAAATATAAGACTTATGTCGAGAGCCGAACCTCGCACATTAGTTAGATCACTTAAGCGGTTACACATGTGCAGACCTCATTAATGCCATGATGAACGATGAGCCAATTTTTATCCACACACTGCACATTTGAGCCATATGTACATGCTTTAAAAACATCTTCATACCTGTGCTTATAATGTAATGTTTGTTTGTTTTAACAGCAACCACCACTTTGAAAAGCAAATCATGCAGGCAATCGGCCGTCCCCCCACTCCGCTGTGGCAACAGGAGAATTAAGAAGCAGAGGAGGTCACCATCCATGTCAGACTACTGCCCACCTTTTTTCTCCCGGATGGATCCACATCCCTACGTCCAGGGTCATTTGTGCGAACACTTGTCGTCTACTTTCACAATTCGGTCTCCTTTTCTTCACCTTCACCTGTTTCCAGGTAATATTCATCGTCGGTCGTCGTGTCCGAGCTGCTGTCGGACGACTCCTCAAAGGTGCTAAGGCTGGAAACGTAACCTCTGGAGGGCATACGCCGTCTGGAAGAGAGGCTCTCCGCCGACTGCGGGGCTCCCGGTGGGCTGGGAAAGGTAGGGGAAGAAACGGTGGGGGGCGTGGATATGCGCCTGGACACCGGTGACAGGGGAGGTGTCGGAGGAGGTGTTGGGGGACCCTCTGTGTCCCACCCGAAGTGACAAATGTTCATGTTGGGGCTCCATAGTGGGGCCGGCTTTGAGGCCACGTTAGTTCCAGGTTGACAATCGGAGACTGCTGAACTCCAGCTGGCCAAACGCCTGGTCAGTGATCGAGGAAGGGACCTCGATCTCATTTTACCCACTTCATCGGGATAATTGGACGCACCAAAGTCACTCTGGGGCTGGCTATCATTCGTGGTCCAATCAAATGTGGCCCACTGATCCAAGTCCCTGCCGTTGCCTCCACAACTCAAGGAGGAGGATTTAGAGAGGTCACCCACACTCTTGAATCTGGAGCCGGTGGATATGCGTCCGGGCCCTGAAGGTCGACTGGAGAGTACGGAGCTCACCGAATAAGACCTCCCTGGCTCAATGCCGTACTTTAAGTCTGCATAGGAAGCTGTAAAACGCTCGTCGTCCTGTTCTGTACCTGTACTTGGAGGACCCGTGGATGCCCGGCTTCTTCTGGTGCACCCCAGGCTGATTCCTTCTCCTGGCTCACATGGGGAGAGAGACTCCCTGCGACGGTGCATCTTTGGGCTGTAGAAGACATTGTCATCTGTCACCTCGGGTGAGGGAAATGGAGAGACGGGGCTGAGAGAGGAAAAAGGGGAGAAGGGACTCCTGGGACTGGGTGTGGACTTCCTGAACTGAGTAGGATTACCACTGGACGGGTTAGAGCTCCTACCGGGACTGGGGTCTCGACATGTGGGGAACAGGTGTGTGGGATTATAATCTGTCCTGCTGTCTTCCTTAAAGTTAGAATGGTGCATTGCTGGGCTGTGGCCTGTGAGATGAAATTGGGTTTTACTTTCAGACTTGTGTCCGGCACAAGCGTTTTGCTCATCTCGGTACGTTTCTGGAGTTGAATTTTCTGACCAAACGGAGAACTGATCTCCTGCCTTTGTAATACTAACAATTGGGCGTTGTATGATGGTGTATCTGTTTTGTGTCGATCTACTTGTACCCTCCATTCCCATCACACCGTCCTTCGGCACAAGCCCCTCACACTCCTTTTGCTCCTCCAGTGCTTTGGCAGAGTCAGCGGACACATCGCTGAGAGCGCTGATGTCACTCAATCCACTGACGGAAGGTGTTTGGGAAGTCCGCCTCCATTTCCAGGGAAACGACGGATCATCATCGGACCGCCTGGTGCTGAATGTTTGCCTCAGTTTGTTGAGGACCAGGTCCATTTTGTTGTTCGTTTTGTGAGCCCTCTCGGAGTCGGACCGTGATAAACCGGAGTTTGGCGTGCTGGTGCTTTTCTTCAGTGCAAACCGGCCTCTCTTTGGGCTTTGTTCATTATTGCTCTCCACTGAAGAGAATCTGTTTTTACTCAGCATACTCTCCTTTGTTCTTCTGTTGCAGCCCTCATCGTCCTGCGATGGATTCTCTGCGGAGCTGCCACCACTGGAGCTCTGATCCGAGTTTATTTCACCAGATGCTTCTTTACTCTGCGTTGTGTGTGGTTGTTGACTTAACCTCGGCTCTGAAGAAACCACTGCGGTGTGTTTAGGCGTGGTGTTCGTGGGGGTAGTTGTAGCTGTATTGACTTTAGATTTAATGGTGTAAACCAGTGTCTCGGTTACACATGTCGAAGGAGAGTTCTGTACCTTATCGAGCTGCAAACATGGTGAGCTGAAATCAACAACTCTGTTCTTGATGAGTAACATCTTGCCACCCTGGTCTTTGAGGCAACTGTTGCTGGGATTATTGAGCGGCCCAGGTTCTGAAAACTCACATCTTGAACTTTCAGTTGGTTTTTGGAGGGGAAAACATTTCTTGGGAAGGTCGTTGGCTGACTGAGGGGCTTTGGATGCTGGTCTGGTCATGGGTGAACAAGGGTCAATGTTTAAGGAAAGCTGTGGATTATAAGTGGAGCTAGAGGCCTGTTGGAAGAGGGGTGACCTCTGTGTTATAGCACGAGGTTCTCCCGCTGCTGACCTGCTAGACTTGAGAGTGGAGTAAGGTGGGGAGCTATAACGCAGCTTATAACCACTGGAAAAGTCAGAAGGGAGGGAGAGTGGAGCAGAGGAATGGCACTGGACGGTGCCAGACTCCACTGATGGTGTCCTCTCCTGTCTGGGCGGGGTTAAGTCAATTTTTTCACGGTCAGAGTTCATGGTGTCACTAGGTCCTTGCTTCCACCTCTGTTGCTCTCCGTGTGTTGGATCGGCAGAGTCTGATGACGGGGATCGATTTTTGGCCCCTGTCTCCACTTGGATGCTGGAGGTTTTGGGGGTAGGGGAGCACAGAGGAGAAGTAGACGTGGTTGGACTGCCCGATCTCAGAAAGTTGAAAATGCACGGAGCTCTAACACTTCGGGGGGACCTGGAGGGAGATATTGAACTCGGGACTCCAGGCAGGTCGGGCTTTTCCGTTGTGTCGGGCACAGAACTGTGCAGGTCCACGGAGTCCTCCCACGTTACTCGTCTCACTCTCTTCCCCCCTGCACGGGGGCTCTGTTTTTTCAGGCCTCCATCTGGGCTGCCTGAGAAACCCTCTTTGGGGCTGGAAGTTCCTAAGTAGTTTGGGCTGGTTATGAGCGGAGTAGCAGGAGGTGTTAGGGGAGAGGAGAGGGTGAATTTGGGGGAAGTTGTAATGGCAGGGGTGGCAGAAAGACTAAGCAGGGATGGGCTTGGGGCCGTCGTGGTTGAAGGATGGTTGCCAATGGTACAGGAGGTGACGGGTGCGGTGGGTACAGGCATGTAGCTCATTTTAGACAAAGTGTTGAGTGGGGGAATCAGACTGGACACATTTTTTGAGGGGAACTTTCTGGGAATCGAGGCGTAGCTTCTTTCAAAGCCAAGAGGTGTGGTGTTGGCCGTGCTGTTGAATTTGGATGTTTGGGAAGAAGAGCAAGAATAAGATGAAGTGTAAATACCTGTCTGAGAGGAAACTGGATTCAAATGAAAGGAGGAACTCGTTTTGGTGTTTGGGCTTGGGGGGAGACCACATGTGGTGTTATAAATAATAGGAGATGGATTGTTGGCAGCGGTGATGGTTAGGTTATGAGGAGATGTGGGACTGCTGTTGGTCCTGGATGACCTCTGATCATTACTGTATTTGCTGCCATCAGTGGGTGCATCTGCGCTCTGAGGACTTTGTATAGTAGGTGGTGATTCAGTTACACATGCCACATAACCCTTGCTGAGATCCGTTGGATGCGTCAGAGTTGTTTTTGCCGTAACTCTGTTAATTTTAGACCTAGACAAAACATCAGCCAAATTATGGGGCTTTTGTGGTTCTCTGTTGTTTAAGCTGCTGGCACTGTACAGCTGTTTGAATAGCCTATCCGGTCTGGGCTCAGGTTGATCCCCCGCGTTTCTTTGTTTGAGGTTGTGTGCTCCTCTTTGTGTCTCTCTGACAAGGTTTGTGTTACCTTTGCAAACTGATTCGGATGTGTTATTGTTGTCTCTGTTATCCGGGATTTTGCTACTAAATCTTTCTTTGTCAGCTACACTTGGCAAAGCGGCGTCACTACTACCATTGCGGGATGGAACTAAGGGTGTGTCCAGCTGCTCTTTGTTGTTGGGTGTAGCATTAGGGGTTTGGGGGGAACTGCCTTCCTGGGTCACTTGTTTCCACCAGGAAGTGGACGTCAGTGTGGTCCGTCGAGGGAGGGAGTGGGTTTTGAGGAGGGCAGAGGGATCATATGGGCAGTGTCTGGGTGAGGAAACCATTCTCTCTGGGAACAGATTTGTATTTTTGTTTGCATCTCTGCAACTCTGTTGTGTTGCTGATGGTCCTCTATTCAGAAAGGCGGGTTTGGAACATGTTTGAGGTTGTTGGGTAAGGTGTGCGTCTTCTGCGTGACTGTTAATTGTTGATTTTGGAAAAGCAGTTGATTCTGATATGTTGGTTTGTTGTTCTCTGTTTTTGAAAGACGACGGGAAATGGATTGGCACAGTGTCAGTTGGCCTGTAAGAAATGAACGTTGAAGGGAGGACGGGCTTTGGCCTCTCTTTCTCATTTTTAAAGGTTTGAGAAAAGTGTGTTGCCATAGAGTTTCGCACCTGAACACTTGGTGGGGGGTTTTCGTCACAGGCCGCGTTGGGACTGTTCCCACCGGAGTTCATTCTTCTTAAAGACAGAAGCATACTGCTGGTCAATGGTTTCGAGCTTGAAGTTGGATGTGCTCCTTGAAGGCCAGGTTTAAGTGTCCTCCTTTGTTCATTTGGGTCAAGGGACAAGGGAGATAGTGGAGATGCAATTGTGGCTACGGAGCCTGACGCACCCGCACCTAGTATTCTGTTGTCCATCCTCCCAGAGTTCACATCCACCGAGACTGTGTGAATCATCTTCCTTTCAGATTCATATTTAAATTTCGAAGGGTCACTCTTTGTCGACCAGTCCACCGTACTCCTCCTGGTATTCAGAAACGGGACTCTTTGTTGGGCTTGCGTTGCACCCGTCGACACCCTCTCCGTGCCGCGTTGGTTTCGAGTCTCCTCGTGAGCGCGGTTTGCAAGGGTGCTCGACACATCTTGTAAGCTCCCCTGGGATCCTGAATTTCCCTCAAATCTTTTGGTCCTTCGCAGTCGGCCATTCCAGTGTGGAGCAAGAACCGTGACCACGGTGGAGGACAGCATGGTTACTGCAAGTTTGGACAGTTCGAGATCCACCGCGTGGTCCTTTGTGTCTTCTTTTAGCTCGCCCGATGCAGAGAAAGTCCTTTTTGTCTGAGCTTGACAAGGAAGTGTGTGCGGGACGTCATACTCGTGTGGTCCACAGTCACCATTTGACAAAGTCTGATTTACTCTCAAGGGCCTGGTCGTCTGCAGTACAGTGCAGCCGGCTGTGATAACATCCTCTCTCGCTGCCTCTGCAGGGATCTCTGCGGCTGAAGTCTGTCTGTTGACCTGTTAAAAGAGGAAGACTTAATATGCATAATGTCCTGCAGTAACATACACATTTGCAAGGACATAATATGGCATGAATTGAAACAATGAGGAAATGATGCTTAGATTAAAGCTAGAAGGTATTTTAACATTACATTCAACATTTAATGTTTTTACATTTTTGAATAGTTCATGATTCATATGGCCACATGCCAGGCATCCTTTACGTTTTGCATCCACAGATCAGTTGCGCTCGGCTCTGCCAATAAAGCTTAACTCTCCCCATGTCATCTTTTCATGCCAATGCAATTGCACACATGCTATCTGGCTTTAATAGTGAGCATGACATCAGAACAGAAACTTATGTGCTGGCAGAAACCAGGGCTTAGCTAAAGCTGCGGTTCCCATGGAGTAGCTATTTAAGAGTTTCAGGCCTTGACAAACAGGTTATTTTGAAAGACATGGGAGATTTCAAAGGGCACACACACAATGCACACACACACACACACACACACACACCCTGTCCCTTACGCTTAAAATAATAACAAATCTCAGGTGTTTTCAGGAGTATACAATTACTTAATCTGCCGGGATGTTTTGAATGCCAGTTGGTTGGCTGAAACAGGTAACTATTTGGATCACTTTGGATTACCTGAGATTCAACAACCACATTTTTCTTAACCAAATTGCCATTGCAAACAGGTGTCCCGTTTGCAATAGGATTTATCGCGATTAAAAACAAACGCGTCGATGATCTTTACCTGACAGAAGCCGTGCTCCGTGTAAGCCCGCCGTGGTTCAGTCAAACTGGCAAAACAGGGATAAGAGGATACACGCTACTTAATGTTACAACTGTAACTGAGTGCACATGAAGTACAGTTTGCACGACTTGTTATGGTTACCAGACCAACGAACATTTAGCTTTGATAATTTGGCCCACATAAAAGGGCCGCACATGTGTGCTTTATAATTGTTTTTGGGTGTGTTGTGCTCATTTGACCCGAGGCAAGAATGAATAAATATGACAAGGCCATTAATCATGTAGAGGTGTGTTACACCTGTGTGTGTGTGTCCCTGTCCTTTTCCCTGGTCTCCTCTGTAGCTCCACCCCCTGATGCCCAATCAGACTAACAACGAGGAGCACCTGGAGAAAAACCTCTGGTTAAAAACTCCTGTGCCACCTCCAGAAGCGATGTTGGCTCTGGGCGTGAGGGCTGTTGTAGCTTGTGTTGCCGCTCAGTTTGTTTTGTTGAGAATGATGCCATTTTTTTATTTTATGGTAAAATAAAAGGGTGGTGTATCGTTTGCCCCGATAGAGCCACTGAACGGCGGGGAGTAATTGAGGACACGTCCGGGGAAAAAAACACCCATGAGTGGTAAATGTGCAAGAGTTTAAACGTTATGGTTATTGTTTTAGTGCAGCAGTCTGTTTTTGTGATGACTTGTGTGTTTGCCGAACGGTGAAGTTGTGATTTTAACTAGCTACTTTGACTTGGAGTTTGTTTTTGAGAGCATCGTAACTATGTAGACATCAGGCAGACTGAGTTTTGCCACTTGGTTATTTTTGGTTGGGTGTGGATATGTTTTGGGAGTGTGGTAGCGGACTATGTCCCGATTTTAACGTTTAAAGAAGCCCCCTGGGGGGGGGGGCACTGAAGAATAAATAGGCTAGGTTGCTATCTCATTAGGCAGGTGAGGATTAGAATGCCTCTCAACATGTTCAGTTTTGTGTAACTTCGCGCCATGCTCGACAAGTTAGTCGTGACCTTTAGGTGACTCTGCGAAGCACCGTGGCATGCACTGGGTGAGCTCAGGAAACGGGGGAAATTAATTTAGTGTGTAGTTCAAAATAAACAACATCTGTCATGGTAACGACAATGGGTGTGCGAAATCTGTATCTCTCCCTGTGCTCGGCTGTAATGTTTTTGTGTGCAACGCTTGAGGTATTGGACAACGCACATTTGCCACAGCAATGTTGACTAACAGGGCGGTCGGCATTCCACCCGTTTCTCTCTGCTAAACACTTTTCTCACCGTCACCTGTGCACTTAAATTCACACCTCATAACTGTTTATGAAAGCCCTTATAAAGGCTCTCTACACGCATCACGTGTGCACTTATGCGCACGCACAAACTTTCTCTCCCCACACAATAACACAAGGCACATCATTCCATAAAAGGTCACATTGGATCGCAGGTGGCTCGCAGACAGTCGAAGAGACGTGCCTCTTCCGACGTCGACTCGCGCTGCATCACATATTAGCATGCAATAGCCATTTGCTTTGCGCACACACTTAAAGTTTTAAGACCACACAGGTAAATAGCCGTTTTGTCAGATCTGACTAGAGAGAGAAACTTTTAGCTGTAAAACCGAGGCCACAGGTCTAATCTAAAATAACATCTATTTCTCCCGTTCCGCTGACTTGTAGATCATTTGTAAGACTTTATGACACAGTGACAGTGGGACAGGGCCGTCAATCTGTCAAGTTCACTTCCTTGTTTATACAAGGAGTTGACCTTTCCACTGCGTATGTCACAGGTTGCAGTACGCATCAGGGTCGGCCGATTCAGTTAATGTTTGACTTAATGTGGGAAACTGTGATTTTATGAGCGGTTTCGTGTTCTGTGATCGAGATGTGCACGCTGTGTCCTTTTCTGGTTTACCTGTTCGGACAGGAGTCAGGCCTGGGCTTGAGTTGTGGTTTGGGTTTGTTCTTGTGAAGTGCTAAGTGGAGAGTGGAGGTGAATCTGGGTCCATGGGGCTTCTGGATGTGCACCTCTGAACCAGCCCAGTGAGCAGCATCCTGCTGTCTTACTCTCTCTGCTCCAAATGTTAGTGCTGTAATACATTCAGAGCAGTCGATTGACTTCAGCACAGTGATGTATTCAAAGCCATATACATTCCTGATGTACGCGTGTGACCTACCTCGCTGTGCTCTCTCCTGTCTGATGGCTGATATGTGACGATCCTGGACTGTCAGAGTTTCCTCCCCGTTATTCTTCTTTGGAGGCTGGAGCCCCTCATCAAATGCTGTGTCCCGCTGTAATCTAAAAACACAAGCAGCATCGATCATTTTAGTCGGCATCATGCAAAAAATCCAGGAACCAGCCAATCTTTAGTATAATTACATCTTGCGCTGCCAGCCGTACTAAAGCAGCCGACGTCCTGTGGTTTAGACAAAGGGGGTAGGGGAGGGAGTTATGGTCAACAGAGTTCATTTCTGTCAATCAATGAAGACGCCTCAAGTTGTACGCTGTTTAATTCTAAAGCCAAATGTCTGATTTCATCCAAGCTTCATCATTCTTTGCCGTTATTCGGTTGAAAGTGATTTTTTTACGTTTTCACGGGTAAAAAAATACTTAAGGAGAAATAAAAATGACTTAATCGCGCAACTTATGAATCTTTTATCATTTTATGTAGAGCACAGTATGATGTGTGTTGCAATGCATCCAGCGCAGGCAGAAAGCTAAGGTCAAAGGGTATACAGACAGACGTGCCTCTTATCACTACGGCTGATAAGATGCGGTTATATAACAATTCAGCCCGACTCAGTCCACGCTTTCTCCCACGACCGGAGGACAGCGGCCAACACACCCACTCAAATATGAATATGCACGTTCACAGTGCCCACACTCAGCCAGCTGCCAAGCACGATGAGGGCACAAAGCAAAGGTGAGTTGGCTGTTGAAATATGAACACGTGTCCCCTTTTTCAACCACCAATAAACCACCAATATTGAATGATCTCTGGTTTGTGCATAATAGATGGGAATCAGTGCTGAGGATACGGAGACCAAATTAAACCTGCAGCTCTTTTTGTGATCAAGGTCATTGTTGATGCTGATGATATTTTTCTTTCTCAACCTAATTACGTGGACAATCGCACCCGGCTCTACCTCTCCAAATCCACCTTGCCTTCGGGGGGGGGTGAGTCCTCGGCCTCCTTAGAGCACATTATAAAAGCCCGACGTGATGGGACAAGAAATTTGAAGGGAGAGGAAGGGAGGGAGGGAGATCTTTGTGGATCCTTAGCTGATCACTCAGCACCAAGGCCAACACCTTACATGTGCATATTGTGTTGTCTCTGCCGGAGGCCACAGAAGAAAACTTAAAAAGGCTCAGCCTTATAAATCTGTGTAAGCTGCAAGTGTTTGGATAATTTAATTCGTAAGTGAAATGACAGGCCTTTGATGTTCAGAGGTCCCGCACCTCCAGCTCCACGATCACGCTTTGGCCCCCGAGCCACCATAATAAGCTATGTTGTTAATTAACCATGCAGTGCTTCTGCCTTTTAAACTGGCTAATGAGGTACCCGTCCTCATTTTCTCCTCCAGCAGGCCGGCCGCTAGAACTCTGTGACAGCTTTCTGTGTTGATTGATTAACCCATTGGTGCAGTAATCGTTTCCGTTTGTGGCGGGTCTATATGGCTGCAGGGTTAATCCATTTCGCAGATTAGCAGTCTCACACGGCATGATGCTTGCCCTGTGCAGTTGGCACTGGTCTCTGGTCTAATGACAGTAAATAGAACCAAAGACAGGCAACAGATGAAGTTTTAATAACTTTGGTGTGATGATTATGTTTTTCTGAAGGCGCACGTCTTTTCATCACATTTTTTGGGGGGGGGATGCATTTTAGGACTATTCTCAGAATGTATTCATTTGTGTAATATTTTCTTATAAAATAGAAGAGTCACTCGTACTTAATATAAAATGAAAAACAGTTTAAGGTGAGCTATTCCACAATCTTTCCTGGTTCCTTGTAGTTTCTGCCGATTTTGTCTCTAGCGAATCTATTATCATTTGTCTTTCTTAAAACGTGTGAAAAGCGCTGCATCCCTTGATATGCAATTTGCTCTACATTAGACAAGGCACCGCTCTTCTGTGACCTCCCACGGGGGTGCTGCAGTGTATCGCATAGACACTCTCTGGGTTGATGACTAATTGTTATCTTTGCACTGTGTGCGGTGCCTCCCATGCGAGTATGTCGGCGTGCACTTCACTGCAGGTCAGTCCTGACTGTGGGTGTGTGTGCCCAGATCTGCCAGCTGAAAACACTTGGAAAAGAAATCTTGCATAACAACGAGGCGGCCTGAACTGAAGTGTGGGTGTGTGTGCGCACAAACGCATGTCGCGTTCCAACTCATGATCTACACCCAAGTTCTCCTTTCAAAAGACTCACCCGGAGACAATTTAATAACTTTGCCCAGCGGACGGGGCATGACAGAGTGAGACTTGTTCCGCGTGCAGCCACACCTTTGGTGCCTGCCACACATCCAGCATGGATGTGTATCTCGCAGCCGGGTGGAGGAATACACAACGGTAAACAGAGGCAGAGCTGTGGACTCAGGCACCTCCACCCGCTCGGGGTCGAACCCGCAAGGCCTGCCTCCACACGTGCGTCAGCTCGCCTGCTGCTGCTAAACTCACGCACAAACAACTCTTTATCCCACGGTTCCAAAAGATGATACGATCACTCCCATTAAGTGTTGATGATGATGGTGATGCACAGACGAGTGGGTTGGATGTAACGGAGTATTTCTACAAATATGACCGAAACAACGCATTTACGCGAACCTGTCACTTCGCGTTCCTCCCGTCGTAAGGCATCGCCAGTGTCCCGCGAAGGGAGTGCGAAAACGACTGCGTTCTCTGGGAGCCGAATGGACTCGAATCCAGATACGACTCCCTTGAGCGTTGTCGATCGGCTGTCAGACCCGTAGGTGCCACCAAAACCAGCACCGACGCACCAAATTCGCAGATTCGTAAAAGCAGTCAGGCGCGGGGTTCCTTTCCTCCGCGCCCAGGGGAACAGGAGCTTCCCGCGGCCAAAAAGAAAAGTCTCCCATAAACACCCAAAGTGCGCAGCAACATTCGACAGTCGGTATTGATATATATATACAGCGCACACGCGATGTAAAGACAATGTGGATTACCTCGGAGTGTTGCTCCTCGGGGTTGCTGGTGTCCTGTGCGCAGGCGGAGCCGCTCTGAGCTGCAGCTCCGCCGCCGCTGCTGCGTCACTTGTTGACATCCTACGCGAACCGGTTGAGTTTGTTCACCCTGACAGGAGGGAGCATCCCAAAAATGTGGTGCTGAAGCAGTGTGAGAATGTGCGAGCGTGTGGTGTCCGCCGGTGTACGGGTGGGGGTTAAAGTTCAACACCTGCAGTCACGCAGGTGAGACCGTGAAAGCACCGCCGGGCCGCGTGCCATTTCTGCACTCAGTCTCCCCTGCGTCCTCCTCAGGACGCTCGTCCGGCTGCTTGTGCTCTTCTCTCCTGACCACGAGATTTATATTATTGATATTGATATGTGTATGTATTTCTATATGATCTATCTATATTGTATGTACCTATTAATTTATACTGTATATATATTTTTTTTTTGTTGGCAGATTTGCAAACCTTGGTCAGAAACTTGATCACAAGGCTGTGCTTGTTTAGCAGATACAACACCAATTAAATCATACTTAGTTATACCTAGTGCCTAGTAATACTAGGCATCACAACTGATGAACTGAACCACTCAACAAAGGTCATCACCATAATCACCGACAACGATTAAGATTTACAACCTGCCTTGAGTATTTTCAGAAAGCGCCATTATCACGGTTGTTTTCAGTTTGTGTAACTGGTGTGGTGTGTATCCTTGCAACTAAAGGCAGTGCTGGAAAGAAACCTTTTTGTTTTGCAAGCTGATTTAGAACACACAGTCTATGATTGTCATGTGTGTACAGGTCTCGCAGTGATTTTATTTTTGATAACAGTGGAGCATGAACTGTGGTAGAGTTATCGTCATTCAGAATTGACCAAGCACATGACGTCAGTGTTTTCTTTTGCTTTACAAAAACTGGGGAGAAACGTTGGAATGATGTGTTCATCATCAGACTCCCACACCCATCACCACATGGCAGACACTCCTCAGGGCTCTGGCTCAGTGGAGGATCACCAGCGCCCTCCTCCTGTACAACACACCACTCTTTTCATCCCCAACTTCTACTCTCATGCAAGGTAAGCAGCCATTTGCCTGTGTCACATTGTAGCAGTGCACACTAAATACCTGAGCTGGGATACATTTAGCAATGAAACATCCACCGTACATGGGAATCAACTTTGACACTCAAGTTCTTTAAATTACGCGCTCAAAGGTTGAACTTCATTCTCATAAAACGCCAACCGGGTCCAATATGAAACTGTAACGACATAGACAGATAGACAGATAGATAAATGGATCTTATGAGATGATCAAAATGAACAAAAATGAACTCAATGAACACTTTATTAGGAACCAACACTGGTAAGATTCCTTCCCTGTGCTCCCAAATGGCCTCGGTTCTTTGATTTTCACAGGAGAGGTTGGATTTTTTTTTTGTGGAGTGGAGCCTGACCATCTGTGTGCTGCAGTGTGTTGGGAATCCACAAGAGGTCAGTGTTGATCCACAAATAACCATTAGCGAGCGTTTTAGGGCAGAACGATGATGGAATCTGGCGCATATAATCAGAATACGATGCAATTGCATTATCATTGTTTGCCCTTTGGTTATTGTTATATTACAGAAGCTAAAATGTCAAATCAAATAGGGGAGCAAACACAACAAACTAAATGCCCATTTTAAGGTGTGTGCATTCCAAAACAGAAAGAAAGAAAGAGAAAACATTGCAACATCAGTTGTATTTGAGCCCGTTTGATTTATATTGGAGCTTTTTTTCTTTCTCCATCAGTTTCCTATGTCGCCACAAAAATGTCCCAATCTGGTGCTGGTACTCATGTGGGTTTATTCTTTGCACTTTCTCGGTAAATATAATGCGGGAGCAGTCCGTGGTTTGGAGGAGTGTGTGTCCCCCACACCGTGTGGGGGACACACCTACTCCTCCCTCCTCCTCCTCCTCCCCCCTCAGAGGATGCGGGACAGTCTGACTGGTCCTGGGCTCCTGACTCCTCTCGGCTCAGATCATCCCGGGAGCAGTCCGGAGTCACGCGCCTGGATCACATTCCTCCTGTCTCCTCACTGCAGATTCTTTCAACCACATCGTCCGGACTCATGTGGGAGCGCGGACTGGCACATCGTGGATAATATTTTTTTTATTTTTTTAAATATTATTATTATTCTTTTTTGTCTTTCTTAACAAAAGATGGTGCGCTACAAATGTCCTCTTCCACGGAGCAGCAGCAGCAGCTGAGGTTTCTGTCAAAGTCCGACTGGGTGGCCACAGCGTGATGGATACACATGAGAGCGCAGTGGCGAAACTTTTTGTCGTTGGGATTTTGGGTGAGTTGAACCATTGCATGGCATCTTCGTTGATGTTCTTGTCTCTTTGTATTCACAATAGGCAGCGTGCGTGCGTGTGTAATCGGCATCGCACGCACGGGGGCCGTAGAGCCACTTTTCCGCCACACTGTCCTTACACGGCACCAAACAAATCTGCTCCGGGGTATTACCGCACATTTACAGGTTGCGTGCCATGGATGCGCACAGCTGTACACACAAGATGTGTCCCTGTGCACCGGCGGACTAACAGCGTGGCAATGAAATAGCAGGATCGCCCAGCGCACACAGCACATGCAAGTGAGTGAGGAATACTGTGCCACGGCCTCATGCTCCAGTGGATAGACCCGACCTATATTGGGGCCAATGGGAATTTCTGGATCTGGCTCATTAGCTGGTGCTTGCTACACGGAGGAAATCATGTGTGTAATTCTGTCTCCTCTGGTGCAAGGCCGTGCCCAATGAGCCCCAACAAACACGCCGGTGTAACCGCGGTCAGGCTGCGGTGCCCCGGAGATGTGCTCCTCGTGTGACGTTCTAGGTGCCGGCCTTGCCGCGCTGACCCCGGTTTGTCCCGTAACCTCGGGCCATCAGCAGCCGGCCGGGACCCTGTTCAGGAGGTGGCGAAGGAGGTCCTGCAGTGGAGAGCAGTCGTCGAGCTGGTCTTTGGTGTTGCTCTGAGGCCGATGGAAAACACAAGACACCTTTTCCAATGTGAACGCACGAGGCGAGTGATGGGAGACTTTTGAATGTCCAGGCTCGCAGGTGAGGAAGGCGTCAGACGACAGAACCTTGCTGTTTAGCTTTAGAGAGCTTCTGGAGGGGTCCGATCTGAAATCGGATAAAGGCGTGCATCCAAGACGCTTTGAGAATGCATTTGACCATTTCGAAGACTTGCGGTAGATAGATGGAGGCGGATGTTGACTTTGAACCCCCCTGGACCCTGGATGCCGGGTAACAGCTGTGGCCCTCCAGCTCCGCTCCGCTCATGCTGAAAACAAGCCTACAGACTCCTCTTCTCACCTAGATCTCCTCATTTATGTTTAATAGTTTAATAGAATCCCAATTTCAGCATCACAGCAAAACAAGAGAAGAAAAACACTGTGGCTGATCAATTCGGCTCTGGAGTGTGGAAAAATGACAAGCAGTGTTTTTTCACTGCTCTTCTCTTGTTTCCGAGGCCGATCTCTGACAGACGTATAAAAACCAGACAATAACAAATCGAAATCACCTCGGGTGTGTCGGATTTGTTAAGTTCAGTCTACGAGCAGGATATTTGCTGGGTAGAGTCCTCAGCCGCGGCAGAGAGAGAGAGGGGGAAACAAAAAAAAAAGCATCTGCTTACCCCGATAAACAGAGAATCCTCCACTCTCTCTCCCAGCGATGGAAGACGCCTGGGGGGTACTTCTGTTCCCCTGGCATCTGAAAAAAAAACAACAACAACTACAACAACGCCGCTTTTAACATCGGGTAAACTTATTTTCTTAGACCGGCAGCGAGATTTCAGCGTGTGTTTCGGTGCGCGGGGCTGACGTGCATGAGCGAGGTACGGATGCTGGTGTTTATCACCTGCACATCGCACGACTGACTTTCATTCAGGTGTGAGACTGGAGGAAAAGTGCTGCTTGTGTCCTGGTTGTGTCGATCTGCGCTTTTACGAAACAACAATCGTATCAAGATTAGATTCTGTGTCTTATTCTGGTTTGTTTCGCGTAAACAAAATGTGGCTTTGTTATTGGTCATAGTTTATAATCATCGCCACAAAGTCCCTGCTTATTACGACATCAATCCACCACTTTCTTCGGGAAACGCATGATTTTCCAAAAGTCCGTTCTTCAAAAGCGGAGCTGTGTCCGTTTAAAAAGGGTTTTCGGAGATGCGCGGCTCTTATAGGTCAGCGACGATGTGCAAAAACCACTGGGTTGCAGATGTGTTGGAAAATGTTGAGGCCTTTTTGCAATGTGCAAGAAGTACATGTATGTTATGTCGAGTGGCTTTCGGGGCCTGTGCCACCACATAAAGCAACAACTTCCACCTACGTTGCGCACGAATGGAAAGATCTGTAGGTCCAAACTGTTCCGGGTTCGTTGCGGCCTCGTCCCGTCAGTTGTCCACGTTGCAACATGTAACATTTACGCGGCACCAGAGCCGGCGGTTATAAAATGTATAGCTCATCCGCACACACACACACATCAGCTGCGGAGAACGCGCTTCAGCGGGAATTATTAATCTTTCAGATGCCCGTTAAAGATTCAGGCGCGGCAGCGCCATGTGTCCAGCAGACTGCAGAGGGGATTCACGCGAGATGTCCCTTTCAACTCATCACCGACGTGACTGGTCTGACCAGTCCTGATTTACTAGTCAGCCTGGGTAAAAAAAAACGGTATAACGACACAAAGAATCTTTCCTCAGATTAAACAAACTGGAGGAAAAACAAAAAAAAGATTGTTAATTAGTCGGTATCTCTACACAAAATGATCTGGTTTTGATATTATGAATATGATAATGAATATAATACACTTCCCCTCCAGAAGAGGAATAAAAGATCTTCCGTCCTTTGTCTGTGTTCTGTACCAAACCGAGGCCTTTTTGGATTTTGATAAAAGAGGGACGCCTGCAGCCAAAGGCCCGCACTTACGTGCCCGGGGAGGTGGCGAGAGGATTTATCTGCCGTGCAGGAGCCGTCATACACTGGTACTGGAGCGGGGGCGGGGGACATGGGGGGGGGGTGGTATTGACCTTGTCTCCATGTCAGAGTGCATGCTGGTGTCAGGTTTTCTAATACCGCACTGATGAGCACCGGCGGGCGAGAAACTGAGGGGAACACTTGGTCATCCAAAGTCCTTTTTATTCGCAAAAACCTGGATGAGTTACCATGTTGCCCCATTGATCGCGGTTCGCTTTTTGCGGATTGCCTCTGTTCGTGCCTTTTTGTCGTCTCACTTCCTGTCCTCGTGCGTTTCCCCCTGCCCCCTTGTAATTACCTGCCCTCCTCCGAACGTGTAGCACCTGTGTCCGATCCCCTCCCCCAGTATTTATACACCTCGGTGCACCTGTTGTGATCCCCCTGTGTGGATTTTGGTTATTATCATTGGTTTTTTTTTGAGTTGTGGACTCCGTGGATTTATTTGGTGGCTGCCTTCTTTTCCCCTGAATTCTGTAAGTAATCTCATCGTTTATGCACTGGTAGCTTCAAAATCTGCATTTTGAGAGTAATCCAATCCGCAGTTGGGCCATACTCACAACATTGAATAATCTAATCAGCCAGTTTGGTTCAGACTCGGGCTCACGCTGAGGTGTGGATGAATAAACCCCCTCACCACAGGAACAGCGTTTATGTCGTCATGTCAATTATGTGTTGTATGATTCATGATTTTCTCTCATATTCGTAGCTTACATGCGCGCCCTGTGTTGGAGTGACGCCCGGCGATCCCTCTCTCCCCCCTCCCGCGGCCGTCTCCGAGAGAGACGGATGGACAGCTCGTTGGCGCCGTCCTCGCTCCGTCCGGCGAGTCAGACGTGGTTTGGCAGCGCTGCTCCAGCCGCTCACGGAAAAGTTTTGAGAGTTCCGGCTCGGCTCGCTCGTTTATTTTCACATTTTTATCGTCCGCCAGGGGAAGCGTTCCTCGTCTGCCGGTTTACGTTTGCTCTTTCCCGGAAGTCATGTGTGACGAGATACTTAAATGGCGTCGACAGAAAATGGGAGGTTGATCAAATCTGTTCTTCGGCGCGTCTACATGTGTCCATCACCCCCCCACCCCACGCCACCCCACCCCCCCAGAGGAGGCTGTGGCCCTGGAGTTGGAGTGATAATGAATTCCCCGGCCGTGCTGGCGTT
Source organism: Colistium nudipinnis (assembly GCA_016785305.1). Taxonomy (NCBI): domain Eukaryota; kingdom Metazoa; phylum Chordata; class Actinopteri; order Pleuronectiformes; family Rhombosoleidae; genus Colistium; species Colistium nudipinnis. The sequence goes on from JAFBJU010000882.1 coordinate 218,542, forward strand.
GGTCCAGCGGATTGTGCCGGGACTATAATTATTGGCCAGAACAAGTTGACATGTTGATTACACATGGTGTGTGTGTGTGTGTGTGTGTGTGTGTGGGCGGGGGGCTGGAGTGTTTTTATCGCTGCAGTGGTTCTACAGCTTCGGACTTTTAAGGAAAAGATGTGGCTGCTATATTTGAGTTTGTGGCAGGAAAAGGCCGACAATTGATAAAACTATCCGATGCTCTTTTTCGTTTATTATTATTCTGCAAGTTATCTTGACTGTCAAGAGTGTCCCAGGGGGAAATAAAATCACCCATTTCACTGTCACAAGCGTCAAAGTGAGCATGATACAAAGTGGCTCTCGGCCGTTTATTTTTGTATTTTTTTCCTTTGGGCGTTCGAATGAAATCCAAGTACGGTGCCGAGGAGGGGTGCGCGGCGGCGTGCTGATGCAAGCCTGAATTGTGTCGCCTCCCTAATGCCGTCTTTCCAGTTGATTGTCCGTGCGGACAGTTTGCACGTTTTTTTTTTATTCCCCGTGTCCCATCATGGTCCCACCCGCCGTCGCCTATCTGTCACCGACAGCCCGCGCTATTTGCGATCGCACAGCCGCGTGCGCCAGAAACGCCGCAAAAAACCCTGCCACGACGCTGCTGTGTTGAGATGGCTCACAGATGGCTCGGCTCCACAGGGGCCCGCTCCCCACGTAAGTTTGCCTGTCATTTCCCTCTCCACGTGGATTGCGTTCATGTACAGCCGTTATCTCCCCCAAAGTGCCTCGCAATCACCCACACGACAGCGTTGTCTAACCGCCGACCCCGTCATCAGCGGTGGACCTGCACCTTCGTCTGAGCTGCAGTCGCCCTCTCTCTCTCTCTCTGTCTCTCTCTCTCTCTCTCTCTCCACCATCACGGATTCTCTCTTCTCCTCCGCTTTATTTTGGTCTGGCTTCCGCCACGGCCGCCCACGAGCCCCCGCCCTCCTCTCCTCTCCTCTCCTCCCCCTCCCCCGCTTTTCCTGCTTTTGTTTGCCAAGTACCCAGAGTTCCCCTCTGTCTTGCACGTGCTCGTTCTTCAGTGTCGTCTTCCTCCCCTTCCTCCTGGCCCCCCCCCCCCCGCGCCGAACCGAAACCGCCTGGATCCTCCCACTCCGCTCCAGGAGAAAAGGAGGAATCCTCCTGGGCCTGCGTTATGAAAATACAATATTTCGTCTATTCTTGGGACCAGGTTTTGGACTGGCCCGCTGTGCTTTTTTCAAACTTGACTGACTGACTGGCGTTTTTTGTTTTTTTTCGCCTGGCCTGCTTTGTTCTTTCACACAGCGCCCCAATTACATGTGTTTATGTCTCACCTGGCACAGCAGCTGGCAGCTGAATAATAATTTCCCCCCGGCAGTCAGTCCCAGTGCCGTTCCCCACCGTTAGCCCCGCGAGCCCGGTTGGGCAACAGAAAGTGATCACGCTGCTCCCACAAAGTGTCATTTCTTTTTGTCCGTCAGTACAATGGGTTTCAGGTCATGCGGAGGACATTTTCAAAAAGCGCAGTGACGTGAGTGGCGGGTCTGTCTCCCCTGCGGGCTGCAGGTATTTACGGGGCTTTAAAAAAAAAAAAAGCATCTGATGCTTTATTATCCGAGCCGGTGCTTGACAGGTTGCTCTGTGAAGCATTCACTGTTATCGGGAATGTTTGTTGGCTTTGTGCTTTTCGACATTAAAACTGTGTCGGAGCAGAAGCCAGACAGACCTCTATCGCACATTGATGTCATAAAATTGTGACCTGAGCCACCGAACGACTGGGTCCACTGGGCGAGGAGTTGGACCCGGACTGGAGCAACGTTGACTCTCAAACCCCCGGGAGGGGAGTGGAAGTTTAGAGGTCAGAGACGTGCCGTAAAATGGGCCGTGTCCTCTATTTCACACCCAGACACAGGGATTTGCGCTGCTCATCTTTTTTAGTTCCTTCACTTCAGTTTTATTTATGGAGCACAAAAATCCCACCAACCAGACTCCGATTTTTTGGGGTGAGGGGCTTAATCGGTTTGATTGATGGGGGACAAGTGGGGGAGAGTAGAGAGAGAGAGAGGGACGGGTCAAGAACAGCGATACTGTTGTAAAATGATGATGATCATGGATGCATGATAATAACTGTGATTAGATAGATTTACAGTACATTTACAATACTGAGGTTAAGCAGTATGGATAACAGCATCAATTCATAATATAATAATAACATATTCATCAATTAATAATTCGAATGATAACGGTAGTGTGAAATGACAGACTGGATACCTGGGTGGGAACTTTAGTTGCGTTTTGTTGGCGAAATCAGTCAAACTGCAGCATCTCTATTATCTCAGATCAAGCGTAGTCAGCCGTAAGGATTTGTTTTAACGCGTGCGCCTCGGACACCGACTTTCACCCCTTCCACTTTCGGCCCCGATAAGTAGACGTTACTGCGGACGGCGAACTAGCAGGCCGCGACTGACCTCAAGACCGTTACTGGTTAAGGACCAGTGTCGGTACGGAATCCTTAAAGAAAAGAACATTTGATTTATTTATTTTTTCTTCTTCAAATTTAATCAGAAGTTTCTGCACGAAGACACTGGTCCTTCAAAGAAATCATCTTCATATCGATTTGCCACTCTTGTTCCCCTCACCTGCAAGGTCCTGTCAAATAGGGAGAAAGCGCCGCTCATAACTAGGACTGGGATGATGGACAGTCGGGCGCGTCGTTGCGTTATTGCTGCCCGAAGGTCGAACCGGCTCCTTAAGTCCGAGCAGTAGCTCCTGCCTTCATCACGTCCACCCAAAGTCAACCTGTGGGACGCGACACATTTCAACAGCAATCCAACATTACCACATGGCGCAATGGGGATGGCCGTATGGCTTCAGTGGCTCAAGTCTTGGCCTCCATGTCGGCATCCTCGTCAGCCACGCAGAGAGAAAAAAAGACCGAAAGAAAGAGAGTCCCAGGAGTGTTCAAATGCCAAGCTGCCACAGCGTCCATCTTACCTCCACTCCCTTTAGCTTTGTACTGCACCTTTCGCGAGGCCACAGTTCATCTCACCCCGGGTGAAAATAATCTCCAAGAGGACCCCCCCCCCCCCCCCCCCCCACACACACACACACAACCCCTCAGCCCACCCCACCCACACCGATTCTCTGCTTCCCTGACCTCGGTCTGATAACCGCTGTCGTTGTCTGCGAATGTCCCTCTGTCTTTGAGCAGAAACACACGAGGTAGGAACAACCAAACGTTTTCCGTCTGACCTAACAGTTGCGCCTCTATGCAGCTTCTTTAAGTGGGTTTGTTATTTTCCGAATTCACGTACGTTATTTGGCTTTCTCTGAAAATCATAGATTTTTTTTTTACCCCTATTCTGAAACGAGGCATCCATCCTGCTCTTTCTGTGTCGTATGTGCAGTGCAAACAAAGCGACGCTTCCTTCTCACTGATGCTCCCCGCTTTCGGTTGTTTTTCTGCAGATGGTGAACATGGTGGGGGGGCCACTGCTATTATTCGAATGACATCAGAAGCCTAAATACAGCCTCCTCGCTTTCAAAGTAGCTCAGCGTGTCCTGCGCGAATGACAGGTCAAATAATGTTTTAGCATTGAGCCATAGCCACGGGTCATTTCACGTGACGCTTTTCAGTCAAGAGAGTATTTATTTGAAGCGCACTCTTACCTCCACGGATTATTGCGTATAGGTGCCAACATCCGGCTAAAAATGGAAAGGGGATTTCACAAAGATGCCAAACATAGCCTGTTTTTCTCATTCGAAATAACCACCCCAGCGAATATCCTGCTGTATGAATAATTCCCTCCCTTATATATATATATATATCTAGGAAGAGAATATTACTTATTTATTGCATCTAGGCAGTCGAGCTGTCTCTGTCGGAGTCATCCATCGCTCTATAAATAGAAGTTTAGGTGCAGTGTCAAATAAAAGGGGCAATGTGAAGTTTTTTTTTTTTCCAAGGATGAGCGCATCAATAACGCTATTTAAATGTTCATTTGCAATCATGGCACTCTGCTCCCACTGTGACGTTCAGAAAACATTGATGTCGACAGGCAATCGGTTTAGGGAGTAGTGTCGCCGGGAAAGGCAGCATTGGCATAAACTGGTGTGCTCTGCTGAGTGACCGGCAGCTTTGAAAGTCCTGCGGACCCGGCCGAAGAACTCAAACCCGAGAGCCGGATGAAGGACATGGGACGATGGGTGAGGGGGGCTGAAGCGGCCCGCTCATGCGTGACTGATGAGAGGTTTTAATGACCCTGTTGTCTGGGGGTACTCTGAGATTTGATTGGCGTCCTTAATGGGAAGCGGCGAAAGAATGATTTGCATGGGAGTGCACACATCTTAGAGTTGGATTCACACCCTCTATAGAGAGAGTCAGCCGTGTCTCGGCTCATTAATTCAAAAGCCAGCTTTCCTGGGCACCCATGGTTTTTTCGGCAAATTGAAAAAGAAATTGCTGCACTCCGCGGCACTCAGCCTTTAAAGTGCGCGCGACAGCGGCGGCAGAGACGGATGAATTGCACCGCTGCTATTCGTCTTGTGTGCCGGGACATGAGAGGAGCACCGTTCTTCTATGGGCCATATGAACAGTAACTGAACAGCAATATATAGGCTACGTGTAATGTCCACAGGTTTATGTGATAATAATACTTAATAATAAAACTTGCTGGGGAACATAGTGGATCAAATAGCAGCCAGTGGCCCACGTGTTGAGCTCAGAAGGTGGTGGAGGCCAAAGCCAGAGCAAGAAAAAAAAAAAAAAAAAGGAAAGTGGGAATGCCGGGCTCGATATGGCTGACATGAACACCTCATCTCTGGAATCACCTCGCGGATCACGTGGCGCTGTCGGGAGGAAAATGAAAATCCGAAAAAATTCCGCACTGTGATATTTTATCAGCTGTACAAATCCCGAGTGCCATCTTGATTTGAGGATGACAGATCCACTCGCTCAGATCCTCCAGTGCCCCCCTGAGGCCGCAGAGCTGATGGAGCAGATTTGTTTTTCAGACCTCCCCCTGCGCTCGCGCCTAGCGGGCGGGGGGGGGGGGGGGGTCCTGCTGCTAAATGGGGGGGGGATCCTGCTGCTAAATTGTCGTTCCAGGTTATTTCCATCACATCCTCCATCCGGCTTGTGTTTATTAATAACGTAGGTGACAAACACACTCTTGAGTCTAACAATAAGAAGAACTGGAGTCGTTGTTAAATCACACGATGTGTTGTGTTTGTGCGTACCGGGTCCAGCGCGTTCTGCACTGTGTCCCACTGAAGCGACACGTTTTTTTTTTTTTTTTCGAGCCTGCTTGGTTTTCTCTCTTGTAACTCTGTAGCCTTATCACTTTCCCTGACTACACTATCATCTTTAAAGTCGGGGATTTTGTATATAGCTTGATCCATTGCGCGGTAAATGGATTGTTATCCAACAGTGAGTGTGAGATAATTGGCTTCACCGCTCGCGTCGTTCAAATCTATCGGTGGCTGTTATTTTTGGACCGGCCTGCACGGGGCTTATCGTCGGGAGATACGAGACGCGAGCGGAGACCTGTGGGAACCAGATGGCCCAAAGCCACGTTTTGGGATGTGAGGGCGCACACATGAAAGAGTGCGACTCTCGGCGTGCTGTGGAAATGTGTCAAGTGTTTTTTTTAAGCGTATCGATCAGCGGACACAAAGGAAACATCTTCTTTCCACTCTGAGTGCTCCGAGACGTCTTGAGAAATGAGTTCCTGTCTGTATGCGCCCGGGTGTGTGTGACTTCACGCATTCTCTTACTGGCTTCTGAAGAGAGGATTAAAAAAAAAAAAAAAAGATTTGACACAGGGCAGTAAGGATATAGAGGAGGAGGATCGTATGGATTTGACCTTGTGACCTTTCATTAGCTCAGGGACTCTTAAGCCGTGCCCCTCGGCCGTCTGCTGAGCCGGTCTGTTAAATCTGAGGGTGACTGTCACCTTCTGACCCCTTTTTGTTCCGAGACAGCTCCGCCGTCATGTTTTAAAGTCTCAGAGAGAAGATTTATTTATTTATTTTTTATCTTTATCTTCATTTGCCGAAATCCAGCACGAATAGGAACTCTTTTTGTTCCTACTTCTTATTATGCCTTTGCTTATCGGTTGTTGAGGGAGATGAAACAGGCAGATAAGGGGATGGGAAATACATCACTCAGTCCAATTATAATTTTAAATACTTCTTTTGGCTTTCTGCTATTTTGCATATTTTCAGCATATTTTTGCTTCGAAAAGAAAAGGTGCTCTTACCACTGTCATAGGAGCACTTCCCCTTAATTAGGAAGATATTTCCTGCCCTTTAGAAAATATTTTGACCCAAACTTTTAATGATTCACTTTTAATGACTCTTCTTCCTCCTCTCTGGAAGGTTAAGCTTGTGTCTTGTCTTTTCTTTGAAAACTTTTTTTTTTGCATACAACCGGTTGAAATCATCATAAAGTACTCGGGGGGGGGGGGGGGGGAATGAAAATACAAAGGAAATGTAATTACACATTTGACAACAGAACCAAATATTCCTAAAAAACGTGGAGGAGTTAGAGGATTACGTTCAGTGGAGCCAACACATGTTAATATTGAAGTGATAATAAAAAAGGTTAAGTTGGCGGTGTCTTGGCTGTATTTATGAGATTTAATGTGCAAATAAAAAATGAACACGCACTTAAAATAAAGCCAGATGAAAAATCTCCTCTGGTGGTCGTTCCGACGCTATCAGACAAATGCACCGTGATAGAATCTCAGCACCGCCTCGAAGCATCCTCGGATGCTAAAACAGGAAAGTCTCTATATTTAGCCTAGTCTACCTCGCTCACTTTGTCTTTGTCCTGTGGCGCACTTTCAAACGGCTTTGTAAGTGTGGCCCTTCAAAGCGAGGTACGGCTTCCTGTGCGGCAGCGTGTTTCGCTTTGCTCGCTGCTCCCCTACAACTGAGAGTTTTGGGTCAGAGAACGGGGCCCGGCCTTTCCACCTCGGCGGATGGGGGGCAAAGACATTTTGAGACGGGTACACTGGCATTTTGGAAAGGTGAATAATTAGTCAATATTCTGAGCTTGAACTGGAACTCCTCTAACTCGCTTTATTGTTTCTTTACAGTCAACGTCTGGATGATGAGGGGGCTGTCAGGTAAGCGCATCTCCAACTCCTTCACCCATTTCTCCCAATCGCGATCCACGAGTAACAGCAGCAAAGAAACCGTGCGGCGTCCCCTTATGGAATCCCGTCAAAATGCTCTGCTCTCGTCCTCCCAGCCGCGGACGGCCTCGAAGCAGAGCCCACTCCCCCCCAACCCAGGAGGGCCTGCAACGAGTCCCGCCTGCAGTGGGAGGTGGAGATCTGCGGCGAGGACTTCAAGCGGGACATGGCTCACGTAGATCCGCAGCAGTGGTGCAACCTCACGCACTTCATCAGGTACGAGCGAACCCACGCCGCGAGTCCACAGCAAGACGTTCAAAAATAAAGCTGTATTTGAGTGTTGTGTCAGAGAGAGTTTGACGGGATGTAAGAAAACCCTCTCAGCCGTTGAGTTCCTTTTGGATATTTCGGCGGGTATCGCGAGAAAGAGAGCACCCATTGGCCGGGCGCTTTTCTTGTGCTCTTCTGCTGTAAAAGGGTTTCCTATTCATTCACACTTTAGACAAAAACCCTCCTTCCCCATAAGGAGAGTAGAAGGGAATCTCCGCCCCCCGCAGGATTTTCGACAAATCTTTGGGGTAACACCAAACTGTCTCTGTTCATTTCTTGCTAGGTAGAGGGTTTCATTTGGGGTGTGACGGGAGCGTCTCCAAATAGTAAGGAAACCTTTATTTTTCTTCCGAGCCATCCCGCGAAGACATGTGGACACTCAAAAAGCCGCCCACGTTCCCCGCTCTTATCGCTATCTTCCTTGTCAAGTGCCGTTGTGTTCCTGATAGATGGATCTATATTTGTAGTTTTAGTCGGGGTTGTCACCCCTGCTCTGCGCGACAGCTGTGGTCTCTGTCAGCCCCCTGGAGCTGGGTGAAGGCCTGTGGCTGGGGGAACGGGTTTGGGTGAAGCCCTTTTTTCGCTTTTCTTTTCTTTTCTTTTTCAAAAGTCACATCTGGGCCCGGACCACCCGCACGCATCTATCTTTATCCAGCTTTTCACCCCCCATTCCTTCCTCTCACCTTTGGTCTTTCGCGTTCATCTTTCTTTCTGTTTTCTTGTTTTTTTTCTTCCTTTGACCGCAAGTTTCTTGCGAAACAGCGTTCGCATGGGACCTTCAAATCAACATTACAATAACCGAGTCACAGATTTACTGGGAAAGGAACGCCACCGTTCTCGGAAGAAAAACCACCTGCTTCTTCCGTGGGGCGTCAAGCTGCTTTCCAGAAAAACAACGCCGTCCATCAGGGGCACATATATTCTCACATTCCCGCCGTCTTCGTCAGCGACTGTAAACTGGCGGAGAGGTGAAAACGCGAAGACATTAGGTTTCTTGACTTCAGGCCATAATAATAGAGCAGAAAATAACAAAGTGTGGCGCAATAACACTTGGAATCAGACGTAGGCAGATGTGTGAGGGAGAAGTAATGTGATTGGCTGAGCGCGGAGAAACCGTAATGCATCCCTGGGAATGAAATGAGATGTTGTGAAATGCGTCAGGTTGGAAATGGGGCGGTGGGGGGGGTGGCGATACTATCATTTGTTCTACATTTGTTATTATTGAAGACAGTCCGCAGAATATATTTGCATTTTTATTGCAGAGCCCTTATTGCTAACCCCGGCCGTCCAGGCCAGCCACGGCTCACTACGCCAATTTACTACCAATCAATAACCTAGCCTCACTACAACCAAAGTACCTGCCTATCACATACTATACTAATCGTCCATACCTTGCATTTAACTAAGCCAGCGTGTTTCTCTGCTGCCGGCGTATAGGCTCCCGTAATTGAAGGTCCAAAAAATCATGAGTTGAAATCAATCATTTGCAAAATGAGGGCTATGACCGGGGCTGCCCCCTCTGTGTTCTCCCATCGCTTCTTCCCCCTCTTTCCGCGCTGTGAAATAAATCATGCATTCGGGCCGACATCAAAACGGCTTCTGCGGACAGAGATGCACTTCGAAGATTTGGCCTGAATGCGTGCGCTCGGTGCCGGGGCGCCTTCCTCCGGTGAACGGAGTCCAGGTTGATTTTTGCGTGTTTGCCCCGAAGCCGCTGTGTCGCTTTCGCGTTGAGCAGGTCCGATTGTCCCGCAATAGCAAAGGACATAACACGGGACTGCATAAGAGGCAGTTGGAGCCGAAAGGGGTGTCCTTTGGGTATTTATCGTGTAATACTTCCCAACGCATCTTCATGGCAGATGAATACAGACCACACGCGGGCTATGTGTATTTGTATGTGCATTTACACACTTACCATCCATCACAAATACCGCATCGATCTTCTCGCTAATAACGTGCACTCGGGGACAAGGGAAGAGTGATGGTACGAGTCTATCTGCACCATGTAATAATAGATACTCCTATAATGTATTTTACTGCTGTGACTTATGGTCAGCCCCCGTGTCGACCAGATGCTGCTCTGAGACCCGCTGTCATTAGACACAACCGATTCCACATTTTTATGCGCAAGCTTTAGCTTAAGTGAATTATCGTCTGCAGGCGATTCACAACCGTGTAAGTGGGCCGATTTACATTCCACGGCTCAGGTTCCACGTTGGTAAGATCGTATTTGGATCCGACAAATGCTGAAAACACACTTATCAATCGCGTGAACAACATAAAAAAAAAACACATGTTTGTACCAACTCCATTAAGAGGCTGCGTTAGCTGAGATGTGGCAGTTTCCCCTTGCGCATACGATGCGACCATCGGATTTGTTGCTCGCTGTGTTTGGATGTGTGTAAACGCGCGATGTCGCGCCTTACCGTCAAACCCTCACCTCGTTCCATCAGTTTTGGCTTCACGTGGAGCTCTGACGTCTCCGGGGAAGTTGTGGAATACGCCGCAGCAGTTTTCATCATGAGGCATTACACTCTTCAACTACTGTACACTGGCGTCACTGGCGATCGGTGACTGAGGCGCATGCACCCACTGTGCGCGCGAGCTGTGCATCGTGCGCTTGTTTGTGTGGTCATGTTCACACACCCGCCGCGAACCACGGCCCAGCTATTTTTACCCTCCCAGGGGATTATTATGGGGTGCACGACAGTTTGAAAGCCTCCAACATCTGCGTAATAACATCAGAAGTACATATTCCCTCACCCCTGCAGGCTGCATCTCATCACTTCGGCCATAAAGCTGTCGCACATCCATTTTTTATCTGCACTTTCATTCTTCTCTACCTCCTCCGATGCCACTCGCACACATCGTCTTTCCCATAACGAACATGAACACTTGAACAACTTGCAATTTACTTTACTGCAGAACAAGCTGTTGAGGGTCATCCAATTAAAAAATAGACGCTGATGGCCCATATTATGATAACTTTGTTCTTCTTCCTGCATTCATTTGAGGAGCTACATTTTTTTAATCATTTTCTAAACTAATTTATGAGCTCCTGCTGGTTTAATTATATGCTATTTTGAATTCAGAAGATCAAAACATTTCTCTCATTACTTGCATGTGGTGGAGTCAGCACGGTTTACTTCAACGTTGACATCAGTGGTAAACTTGTGTTTGCTTTATTAAAGGTATACATATAAATATGTGTATGTCACAGTGGAGTCTCATTCTTAATACCAACTCCAACCACGCCCATATTTAAACTTGTAAATTAGCGGGTGTCGGCTGTGACAAAATCTGTCCACAGGCGGACATGACATAAATGCAGTGAACAGACCGATTCATTTTTCTCGAGACCTATTCTAACTTTATTTTTAGTTGTCTGTTTGTCCCCATAATGTGTCTGAACAAACACGCGCGCGCACACACACACACTCACACCCACACACCCACACACACTGAGCAGCTGTCCCAAGCTACTTCATCAGCACTTCATCAACGGGACAGCTGCACCTCGTTCAGGACTAATCAGGCAGCACCTGGGCAAAGCTACAAAGAACACACACCCAGACACACACAGGCACAGACACAGTTTTTCCTGTTAAGACGTTGCGTTGACTGCCTTTCATTTAAATAACCTAATCAGGACCATATCCGTATCCCTAACAAGTGTACCCCCCCCCCCACCCCCCATGCCCACCGTCATGTTCAAGCATTTTTTTTGTTCACGTGCTTGCCTGAGCCAGACAGGGAACTCTACAGTCTCCATTCAGCCTCCTCTGCATGTGAAAAACATCACTTGATCCATGGCGGATGATTTAAGGCCGAAATCATGTAATTACGATATTGCAAGAAAGCGTGATGATAGCGCTGAAATAGAACAGATTGCCGTATTAAAAGGTAATTGGTGATATATTTATTCACTTTTCCTGCAGGGAGTTGGATGAGATTTATAGCAGCCCTCTGACTGGTGCATTTTCCATCTGTAGTCAAAAATAGAGAGTGCATGAAGCGATGGAAAGCGTCTTTTGTGAAGACTAGAACGCGATCTGAGCCATGACGAAAAAAACAACAACTTTTTACTGGTGTTGTCAAAATGACAGCACACGGTCCACCGAACTGAAACACAGACATCACGCTCTCATGGCTCTGCCTCCTGTGTCGAGCTCCAAGTAACGCAAACAGGACATTTCATCTTCGGGGGGATTTCAGAGCCAGGGTAGGGGCAGGACGCGGGGACGGCGTGAGAGTGGCAGCACTAGTGCTGGTGAGAATACCGCCGAGCTCCTCGATGTTATGAGAAAAGAAGCTGGACCCAGAGCACGGAGTATTTTGGGATGGAGAGAGATGGATTATGGGGGGTGAATGGATTAATCAAAGAGAAGCTCTAAGCCTCAAAAGCTCCACGAAGGCACTGAGTGGCCTCTTGATGCAGCAGGGGGGTGGGGGGGGGGGGGGGGTAGCCGGGGCGTAGCTGCTGGGAAAAAAAAGGAGTAAAAAGCAATATGTTCCCAGCCACACTAATAGATTATGCACTGAACCTTCAATGCTGTGAATAATAACTTTTGTTTTTATATATATGTATATAGCTGTGGCCTTCAGAGAATCGGGTATAGAATAAATGGCGTAATTGGAGTCTAAATAGGAGGGAAGCTGTCCAATCTTCCCAAAGAAATGCCTTTCACGACTTTCTCGTCTTCAATCTCAACAGGAGTCGGTGGCGGCGATGTGGTTTTGATCCTCTCCTTCTTCTCTTCCCAGGGAGTACCACGTCTTCACCCTCTGCACGGAGACCAGGTCGCAGTTCGTCGACTGCTACTGGCCCAACCCGCTGGTGGAGAGCTACATCATCGACATACACCGGCACTTTTTCGCCAACTGCACCGTGGAGCAGGTGGTGTGGGTGGACCCGCCCGAGGACACGCTCACCATCCTCATCCTCGTGCCCGTTTTCCTCACGATGGCCATGATCGCCCTGGTGGTGTGGTGCAGCAAGAGGAGCGACAACCTGGCCTGAGAGGGGCTCCGCGCTCCCAGCTTCTTTGCGGAAACGGCGCTAAAAAAAATAAATTAAAAAACAAAAAAAAGCAAAGGAGCGCCAAGGCGATTTGGGAGTCAGTTTGTCCACAAGTCACCCGAAATATCACCCGGAGACGAGGAGAGCCGTCCCTGTCACGTTTTAAAACTTGTTTGTGTTTTTGGGGGGGAGTTTTAAAGGTGCTTCCTGTTGGCCCGGAGAACAGGTTTTCATGTCAACCTTGTCCCATACTAGTTGCATTTACCAAGTCGACAACAAATAGTGTTTGGTTGGATTGTTTTCAAACAAACGCATGTTTCACTCAAATGAAGAGCACGATGTCAACAGGAAGTGATATTTAGTGGAAAACATACTCGTAGTCTCCGAAAACCTCTTTGGCTAAACGTCATTGCGACTTGTCAGATACATAAATGTAAAAAAAACAAAAAACAAATCCCACTTTGTCAATATGAAAACATTAAATGTATCAATGAACAAATTCCAGCTCTGATTTGAGCAACTCCTTCGCTTAAATTAATAAACCACTCAAGATTCCAGGCAGGTCATCAGGCTTTATACCAAGATGAGCTAGCTTGCCACTGCCTGCGGCTACCTGTATATCGCACAGACGTGACATGATAAGAATGGGGGTCCAGATGTCCCGTTTGCCACAGACACAGGATGCTCTCGTCAGGGAACTTGAACAGCGGGACAATTGTCCAAAACTCTTGGGGCATCGGCCCATTCCGCTCGTGGATCCGAACCTGGGATATTCTCGCCGGAGCGCTGTACCTCCAAAGTATCCACCGAGCCTCGGGAGCCAGCGACGGAACCCTGAACTGGTGGGCAAAAGGCTCCCAGGGGACACTTATTCAAGAATATTTCCACGTGATTCCATACCATAAGATGGCTTGGGAGAAGGGATGGGAAAAAGAGGCCAAATTTGGACAAAAAAACAGGTGTTTAAGCCAAAGACAAGGCAACGCTACGATTTGCGTTTTTTGGGACTTGAATTGCTCTTGTGACCACCTGAGCCTCGGTGGACTAGCCTAATAACGGCGTAATTTATCACACACTGTTGATTAAATCACTGTTAACCCTCCCAAAGTAGGGAAACAGAAGAAGTGCGAGACGACATCGAGACCTCATGTTGTACAGTTATACTCCGTCCGTGCTTTCTACTGTATCTGCATCGCCCCCTCGGTGTTACTCGGAGTGGAAATGAATTATGGATACAAACAACGCGTTTGTTTGTTTGTTTGTTTGCAGTCGTCAGCGGGCCAATTACAGCCCAGCACTGATTATTTCATGTTCTCCCACCGTGTCAGACGTGCGCCTGTGTTTGTCCACTTCTCGCATCAGCCCCCATCTGTGGGCACAAAGACCTTTGATTAAATAAAGGGTCTCTCGTAACAGTGTGGGTTTGTCTCCTTCATCGCGTGAAGAAAAAAAACGGAACGTTTAACGAGACTTTTGAGATTCCGGACGCGTGCCGTCGGCCTCACTTGGGAAACGCCTCTCGTCGCGTGATGACGGCAGGAAACAGGTGGTCGGCACAGCTTTTTAGGTCATTTATCTTTATGTTGATTTCCCCACTCGTCAAGATGCGGGTTTTCTCCTTTTTTTTATTTACTCGGCATCAGCATGTGCTGTTCTGATTAATTACTGCAAGTAAACCTGTGGCAGTTCATCTCAGCGGTTTTCAGACGAGTCTTCAAATCCAAGAACCACCGATGGCTTTGTATTAGAGTGACATTATAATACATTTGCTATAATAATTATAATTGTACTTATAGTTCATTTGCATCTGGCGTTAATGAACGGGGCCCCTTTTATTGTGATTACTCAATAATCTGAAGTGTTATTCGGAATATTGCAGAGGCTACTAAAGACAATCCAATGTGCATGGACTCCAATGTGAGGAGGCAGTTCTCTCACGCACCTTTTGAGAATCAACAGCTGCATCTTCCTGGCTCTTTTTTGCATCTCTTCAGAGTCTTCAGAACTGTGCCATCACAATGGTCCTCTGAAACACAAGCTCAGTGGCGGCATCGGCCAGTTTTGCTTTTCTTCCGCGCCATCCCCGAAATCTATGCCGGAGGACGGAAACCGCGACGAAAGGCTGCCGACGCATCCGGTCTCTCGTCTGTCCAATCTGCTCAGTGCCGCGAGAGCGTGAAATTAAGTTTTTATTCAGCTGTACATGCTCACTTCCCTACGCAGCAACCTGTGGGAAACGGGAAATGTGGGAAATACACACTTGGACAGATAGCGGCAACCGTGTCCTATCGTGTTCGCGCGTGTTTGATGTTCTGGTGATGCCGAAATGTGCGATAGATAAACGTTGTTAACTTGTTCTTGTCTTGTTCTTGCTGATGATGTGGACTTAGGGTCATCAAGGTCAATCGAGCACTATTTCTATACTCCACCTCCCACAATACAGGCAACAGGCTCTATAGACGCAGTGAAAACCCCTGTGTAGGTGCACCAACGTTCTCACTATTCATCTATAGGCTGCCGCTATACATTAATAATGTGAGTCCCTGATCTATTGTGCTGTTTGTGTCTTCGTCGGGGGCCGGAACTTGACTCATCCTCTTGTTGACTGTGTCTGGTCACTGTATCACCGTCCTTTCCTTGGGTGCCGAACGTGTCAATGACTTCTTTCTTCTCGGAAACGCAGAATCGCTGGGAGAGTTTACTCAGGCCGTTCTGTGCGCGCGCGCGTGTGTGCGTGCATTCAGACCCACACGTAATTCTTTTTATTAAGATAAACAACATTATCTAGGACTACGCAAACGGCCCCGAAGCTCAGCCCCACGCCAACGTTGCTTTGTGTGTCAGTGTAAACCTTCGAAACAATACAAGAAAACATGGCCACGCAATTCCAATTCTCATCATTGTGTCGCGTAAACAGACGCAGAGTCAAACAATGCAGTCATCGCTGTCAGTGGTTGACGGTCACCAACGTCCACGCTCACGCTCAGACCGGACTGTGGCAAACTCTTGGGGGGGCGGGGGGGGGACCAGAACAATCGAAGCATCGCTACTGACTCCACCCAAACCAACAAATGGGAATATATAACAGGCAATATTTATTCTATCTGAAAGTGTCCAGGAAGCCACACAAAGATTTGTCTTTCTTCTGAGAGGCAAAACAAGGAGACACAAACAGAGGGGACAATAGTGCGCGCCGCGCAGTCAGGGGACACACAGCACAGTGCGGTTGCCCTCGAGGATGGCTTTTTTTTCACCAAGCCTGCCCGGCCAGGGTCTTGGGGGCAGGAAGGATATTAAAGCTTTTTTTTTTCTTTTTTTTTTTTTCCCAGAGTTGACAGAAGAATACTGGGAAGTAGGTTGACCCGGCGGTTTTGACCAAAAGCGGAGCAGGAAGTGCGAGAGTGCCAGGCTTCCACGCGGAGCCGCGCTGTTGCGGTGGGCGAATCTGCTGGCCAAGAGCTGAGCTCCGAGGCGCTTCACGGCTCGTGGTCGCAAAGTGTTGTACTATTGAAGTTGCAATATTGAACCAATGTGTGTTTAGATGGCAGAGAAGCGGCTAAACCCCCCGTCACCGATGACAAAAGCTTCGCTGGTTTCCCTTCTTCACTTTCAAACCCCTCAGCTGGTGATTTCACGGATGACACACACACACACACACACAGGGACACGCACGCACACAATCGTTCAGCGCAAAGAAGCGAAAAGTGGCGGCTCCCCTCCCAACATGAACAACGCGGGTATCGACGTACCTACAAAACAATCACAGGAAATGTCAGATCAACACATGTGCTCATTATTATGTGTCTTAGAGCGCATTGCAGCATGAAGAGGTCTGGCCCATTACACCGAGAACGGCAACTGCGTCAGTGCAGGTGCCGAAACGGGTCAGGGGCATGTGGTAGAAAAAAAATAAAAAATACGCCATGACTGGTGTGGAGATGTTTTACCACATTCAAATCACCCCATCAATGGCGAGTTATATACGACCCACCACAGCTTTTTGCAAAGTTGCACAGACAAAACTGGCCTAATGTAAATGCCTTCGACTCGTGACTTCCTTTCTTTCATCTCCACGATTTCAACGCACTTCCTCATGTGACCGATCGCTACGGGGGTCAAATGTTGTGTTTTAGCTTCGTAATTCATTGCGTGTGCGTTTGTGTGTACAGGCCCCAGAGAGTACTCACTCGGGCACACTCGGAGACACACACGCATTCAGCCAATGGCGGTCCTCTGCATTCGTCAGACATTGTATCGACAATCATTTCTAACACACACGTTTTGCTCAGCCCCCAGCCAGCTTTAATAAATTACAAAACTTAAAGGAGAACCTGACCAGAACAATAGGCCCTCCGATTAAAATCTCCCAAAGTGGCGAAGCCAGGCCACACACGCACACACGCACACACAAACACAAGCGCACACCCCCCCACACACATGCTCTTTCCCACAGTAAAAAGCACATGACCCAAACAGGACATCCTCCCAGTCTTAAGTTCCCACTGTCCCCTCCGCCCCCATAAACCACTCTTTCATTCCCACTTCAACTGTTCGCTACCACCGCCTCAGATGCAGCAGCTCTGATATCCTGCAGAGATGGAATGAATACAGGCCGCAGTCTGTCTCTCCTGCTCAGCGTTGGTTGCCCGCCACAGGTAGTAAACACAGAGAAAAACATTGTGGCAATAAATGTGTTTTTCGAAGAAAAAAAAAAAATGAATTACTCCTCTCTGATTATATGCGAGTAATCATCTATTTCGATGGAGATATTGCTGCTCGAAATGAAGTGAATTATCTATCCAGATTCTATAGAGCTGTCCGAACATTTTTACAATGACTATTATTAAAATGTTAAAATGTTAAAATCCCTATCTCGGTTCAATGAACGAAAAACCAAAGTGATCCAAAGCTCAACGAGACAGATAAACCGCGTGGACCAAAAACTTGTGCGGGAAAAGGAATAAATGGCTTCAGATGTGTCCCCGCAGAAGGCGGCTGCAAAGAGACGCGTCCCAATTTAAAAAGAATTAAAAGTTGCCGATGGCACTGAATAGCTAGTATTGATTCACGTGTTATTCATGACCGGGTTTCGTATTCATTCATGCTACGATAACGTTTATTAATTCAGGTTTTTTTTGGCGCAAATGTGGTGGTGTTACTGGTGCAGGCCAAAAGAGCAGAACATGAAAGTGTATTTGTCATTGTGCCGCCGTGCTCAGTATTTGTGTACCACACGCAGAAAGTTCTGTACAGTGAGAGGGGAGTGTTTATCGGAAGCAATCGTAGTTCACCGTCTCCTGCGCTCCCGCCCATCACCCGGTGTTGACATTTTTGTGTCCCGCTCTAACCCGCTTCCCTGCGTTCACCTTTCTCATATTTCTCTTCCCCTTCTCCCTCCTCCTCCTCCTCCTCTTCCTCCCCCTCCTCCGCCCTTCTCTTTTCCCCAGTGATCCCTCTGCCCTTCTCTGGCCAACTCTGCCGCTGCTGGAAGCCAGACAGCTGGACTCTGTCACACACACACACACGCGCACGCACGCGCACCCACCCATGCACACACACACAAACACGCGCACGCACGCACACACACACACACACGTCCCGTGATTAGCACAGACATTGTATGTGTGTCAGGGGCCAATTTGTAAACTCTTTTGCAACATCTTGCATCGTTTTTCCAGTTGCCACAATTAGATGGGTAGAAAATATTATTTTGTGTTTCATTATCCTCCAAATCGCTGAAAGTCCAATTATTTTTTTCCATTTTCCCCAAGAAGGCGCCATAATGCCGTGTCAAGTATCACAGACAGACAGACAGATCTCCCTTGAGCAAGTTTAAAATGTTATACTTCAATAACAAAAAAAATGTATTAAATACTTAGAAATGCTAAGTCAGCTAAATATCTAAATATTGATACTCTCTCTGCTCCGTAGTGACTCGAAAATGCAATGACTCAACATTTTCTATTCGCAGGTGATAATGAATACTTCGGTGCATAGGGGAGGAGAACTGTCGGATTTGGTAGTTTAAAAAAACAAACAAATAAAACAAACAAACATATGACTGCTTTGAAAATGATTTACCAACCTGCACTTGCGTAAATCTAGAAGCTTAATGCCTGGTGTATAAATATGTTGAAAAAAACAAAAAAACAAGACATTTTGATGACTCTCCTTTGAAATCTGGGTCATCGCTTCTGTGAGATTCCAGGGTGGATAATGTCAGGAAAAAACATCTGTGAGCGGGTGCTAAAGACAAATACACAAGCAGCCACAACATTGATACAGGTGATTGGGCCGTGTGTGCGCGTGTGTGCGCGTGTGGACTTCCTGTCCATTTGAGAGCCACGGTATCTTACTCATTTCTCTGCTGGGAGAAGTTAGCTCTTTTCCAGCAGTCCACATGACGATATGACAGCCCCCTCTCCCTCAGCTGATGATGTTTCCTCGTAGCGGAGGCCTTTACAGTTGTTGTTGGCTCTTTCGTTGGAAAAAAAACAAAAAAAAAACCCTCCGGTGCAAATATGCATCAGTGGCTCATCATGCGACTCGGTGAATTTCCACAGCAGAGGCGCTGGCCTGCATCCAAACCCCTCTTTATTAAATCCACAGCGAAACTCTGCATCTGTCTGTCAAACCCTGCCGGCCGCTTTGACAACTCACTGACGTGGAGCGCCACCGTTTTTTCACAGCCCTCCCACTTCATGGCTGCTCGTTTCCCACTTCAATAAGAATGGGATGCGTTAATTGACTGAATATGCATTTTTTCACTCTCTTTGTACTCCCTTTGTACTACTTTTTATGCAGTCGTCCCTTCAGTCTTTGGAGAGCGGATTTGTGTTTTATGTTCTTTAGGAAGGGGAATTAGAGATTATTTTCCAAGCATCCGTAACCTTTGGAGTCAGTTTCACTTTTTTGATGACGTCTTTGTGCCCCGTTGTATTCTGGGTGTTGCATCCTGCTGTTGTGAATACAAAAGTGGTTTCAAAGGAGACTTTTGTTTAGTTTGTTTCTAAAAACAGCTTTCTTTTTGCTCTGTCTTCCTATGCGTCCGTGCGCTCACAAACGTGTGCGCACACACAGACATACAATAATACTACTACTACTTCTACTCATCATAATAAGATGCATGTTGGAGCTTCAGGACAGAACAGGAGACCGAAATAGTGTCTGAGGGCGGACAAGGATTCAGATGAGTCACACTCAACAGAAGGAAAATAATCCCATCAGTCTTTGTACCGTAACAACGCGATGAAGAATGGTTTTGAGCATGTGTACTTAGAGAAGGGCTGAGGATTTATTTATTTATTTAAACTCACTTTTTCTGAACCCGAAAAACATATACTCTGAGGGGAAAGGAGACGTCAACCGATTGTCCAGTCACCACGATATAAACAATGGCCTTGGACCAACGCCAGGGGACGTTTGTGACTATTGTCCCTCTCTTCTCAGCAGGAAGTCCAACGTTTCTCCTGTGCCGCATTTGCAAATCGTCTCCTGATGATGCCGACGAACGCCGGCGTGAATTAACCCCGTCAGCGGAGTCCGCGCCCGTCCCCAGAGGGATTATGCATCTAAAATCCCATCGCACCACGCCTGTCTTCGTGGTCGCCAATGGAAGCCACACTGAGCAGTGCTCAAGGTATATCGTACCGTGCTCCTAAGGCTCTTTAAATGAACAAATCGCTGGATTTGTTTCGTTGGTGTTTGTACGGTGGAATGTCGGACTAGTCTGTGGGCGCTCCCGTCTTTGTCGTCCGTGAAACATTTCTGATGTGTTGCGCCGAATTTGTGTCTCCCACCGATCGCGCCGCGCGTTCATTTTGAGAGCGGCCTTTGTTCTTTTTTTTCCCGATGTTGTACGTGGTCCTGAGGCCACAGCAGAATCGGAATGTATAATAATAAATAATGAATCCTCGCAAAATAAAAACGGCACCCTTTTTCTTTTTCAACTCTTGGAAAGGAATACATGTTGGGATTATGGATTGACTCTTTTGTCCCACTTCGAGCTTTAGGATGGAAAGTGTGCCTGTGTGTGTGTTGTCCATGCTGATTACCTGCCATGTGCCGCAGGTGGGCATTACTGCATGCACCTGTTCCGCATTAGAGCAATCGCCCGTCCTCACTCGCCCTGCAGTATTTAAGGAGTGGCTAGAGCGGTTCCTGACCAGCACTGCGGCATGCCGCCTAGCGGTGCTGCCTCGGACCGCTTTTGCCAGTTGAACTTTGTCTCGCTCTTTTTGGAAAGTGTTGGTCGCCTGGCTAGTCTTGACCTGAACCCGATTTGCCTCCATTCTCTTCAGTATCACCTACTCTGTTGGTCGATTTAGGCCTTCTGTAACACCGTTCCCTGGTTTCCTCTCGAGAAAATAACCCTGACCTTTCCCTGGACCCTTTTGAGTCCCATCACTGAGTCCTTGGTGTATTTGACTCGATGCGGCGCTGCACAGTGCACGCTCTTGTTTGGCTATCTGCGTCACTGCATGATGAGCTAAGATAAGAACACTTTATTGATGCAACGTATTGTTAACTAATAACTATGGCATCTTTCTGTAGGTAAAGATCTTATTGGTTCACTGAGGAAAATTCATGAGGTAAATGATGTCACTAAAGCGAGATCTACTTTCATCACCTCCGACACGAAACACACAGCAATATTTTGCACGATCAAAAAATGTGTACGTCATATCGTTCGAAAACTACTTGAAGCTGGTTAATGGTGACCTCGTGGCTTGAGTCTGTCCGCGGTAGGTTTCCCCGGCAACTGGCCTTGAATCTGGTTTGAGTGACACGCGACGACTTGTGGTGGTGGGCTGTGTGGTTGCGCGTAAAAGAGAAAGAGAGAGGAGACTGCGATTAGATGTTTTCCTGTCTATAGACTGGGATAACTGCAAACCCACACACACACACACACAGTCAACAAATGTAGGTGGTGTGCGTGGTCCGGATGAATGTGCGTGACAAAAAGTGCCCCGTGTGTTCGAGCCTTCTTCACACTGACCCAAAGCTGGAACAAAAACAAACGGTGCGGCGACAGAGAGGAGCCGACGAGGACGAATGGATGATTTCATTATGGTGTTATGGAGCATGAGCGATGACAGTTGCTGGCAGAGAGCCACGTCCCCCGTCTCTTCCTCTCCCTCCTTCGCTTTCTAAATACCCCCCCTCCCCGGCCGCTCCTTCTCCTGCAGCGACAGTTGAAGTGTGCGCTGGAGCAGCATCTTCACATGTCCGCTGTCCGAGTGAAAAGAAATAACCAGTTCGAGCCCACCTCGGAAAAGCAGAGACCAAATGTGCTTCTTTAAAAGGAGTGTTATTTATCTCACCCCTGAATAATACCTGAAAGCTAAATGGCTGCCAAAGCAGTCAAAGGTCAGACATAAGAAATACATAATATTGGCACTTACAATTTCTGCACGTAGATTTCTTCTTTGGCAGCTCATTTAGTTGCTGCACCAAATATGACACGACCATCTTTTCCTCTCATTTCAGCAGTTTACGCAGTGCGGCGTCTCTCATCATTAAGCGGTCGTTTCACCATATTTTGATTCATTCGGACGGACGGTGTCATGGTCATAAAATGGTGACGCAAAATGGCCGCACGGTGACGGGTTTAATTTAATGATCCCCGTTCAGTTGCCTCCAACTGGAAGTGTCCTAAATATCTCCGTTGCGGGAGAGGGGGCCGGCTCGGACACACTCTGATTGGATCATGTTTAGAGCCGACGTTTTGATGCTAATAGATGAAACCACATTTATTTTCAAGATTCTTGCCGTTGACTTGCAGAGCTCTGGGTAGTCATGCAACCGTTCGTATAGTAGATCGAGTGCAGCCTCATGTTCCCGAGGGGGGGGGGAAAACAAAACAAAACAAAAAAAAAACACTTCCTGATGGTGCCCGGTTTTTGTGTCTGAAAATGCAAGGGAAACGTCTTTCGCAAACGTGCGCGGTTGCGATGAGTGTTTTGTTCTCGGGGAAAGTGCTGTTTTCGCTCTGCATCTTCCCGCGCCTCCTCGTTAGTCTCCGCCGAGATATTTCTCAACAATCAGCTTCAGAAATACCAGGGAAGCACCCCTTTTCTGGTGCCGACACGGGCTTCCACCCAGTCTGCCGAGCCCCCGGCTGCATTTCCTCCATGGGCAGATAGCTTTTATGTCAGCTTTTTTTTCTTTTTTTTTCGTTTCCAATTCCAAGACACGACCGGACATCGAGTCGAGCGGCAATCTCCGCGCGCGGCCTCACCGGAGAATTCGGCGTGGACGAAAGAGTATCTCCCGCCGCGATTTACGTTGAGCGGCCGCCGCGTCACGTGCTCGACATGAAAATTCCCTTTATCTCGCCGTTGGGAACAGGAAGTGAGAGTGGAAAAATACAGCTGTGGTTGAGTAAACACAGCCTCTGTTGTTTGCCGCTGGTGTCGAGCGGCTTTCTCCATCCCACTGACTAACGATGTCCGAGAGGGCATGACGCAGATTCTCCGAGCTGTCGTCGACCTCCTCTCGGTGACACAGCTCCTGTTTTGGTGCTTCATCCTGTTTTCAGTGGTCGTTCGTCACGCTCAAATTCAACAAGCTGGGACCGAGCGGTAAACACGCTGGATTCGCACTGTCCTCGGACGCCATTTTTCCTTTTTCGGAAACATTTTTCCGTTTGATTTCATACCCCGCGCATTTTCGTCATCTGGCCCCTGGCACGCGATACGTCAATCCTCTCGAACGCAATGTCTCTCAGCCTCGCATAGCAGGGCGCAGTCTCACCGAAAACAGTCGACGTATTTTTAATTTGCAAATCTTATTATCCCCTTATGCAAAGCCTTTGAGTGTTTTAGTATAAATTACAACAAAATTCTAAGAGCCTGCCACTGAGCCAGTGATTCCGGTCCAGGATGCTTGGTGGGGGATTTAGGCAGAATATGGATTGAGCATTTGCTCACGCTAAATGGGATTTTACAGGGACAAGAACATTCAACGTAAGCCATGAATTTAAATCTTTCAGGTCATAAGTATTCAACGGGACGTGATTCAGATTTGGGAAAATTCATTCCATGATTTCATCAGCTCACTTCATCCTCGGGTCTCATCTTTTCCGATTTTTTTTTTGTACGCGCACGCACGCACGCACGCCCCCACACACACACACACACGCACCCCTTTCGCACGCAACACTTTGATCCGAACGTAAGGGCTCACATCCACGTGTCCCTCACTGTATCACAGTTCCCGAGGAGGATGTTTTCTTCGCCTTGTGTTTGGGCCAAAGGTCCCGTGGTGATCTGTCGTGTAGACACACTGACAGCGCTGTTTGCTTTGACCGCGGGCCCGCATCCTGCCTGTCGCCGACCGAACTACAGCAGGACAATGGACCCCCGGTGGATGGTCCTCGGGGGTCTGCTCCTGCAGGGTTTCACCCTTTACCCTTTAGCCTGGAACCTGGTCGTATTTTAATTGAAACCCGGCCCTGGGATTCCTCCATCTTTTATACGTGCAGTGATGTCAGGACTTTGGGCTTTCTCTGAAGCCACCCTCACACAAACCCCCGATTCTGAAGGCTAACCCTGTCGGTACCGTTAGAAATATCGATTTCCCTTGAGCTCGAGTCCGACTAATTTCTTTTTCCAGCCACAGAATCACACCACGAAGCCGTTGAAACACCACCGACAGAGTGCGATGGTGAGATTATTGTAAACGTATTTCCCCTCAATATGTTTCAGAAAATGAATAGACAATAAATGTCAAATGGATTTTAGGGATATTAGAAACTCAAACCCGGTTCAACTGGCACAGACACTCTGTATCTATATATTTTCTCTCTGACCACGTGAATAAATTAATTTCTTGGCCTGTCTGAGCGACCGTCTGAAGCTCCAGGCCAGTGCGGTGGCCAGATTTCTCCACCGTGGCTCGTCTCCCATGTTTTACCACCCTGGAGCTCTGTGTCGTAAAACAGGAGGGTTCTTTGCAAAGTATTTGCAACAACTCACATTTTCCCTCCACTCCAAAAGTTTTTTCTTCCCAACTTTCTCTGCAGTGATTTGATTCCTTTTTTTCTCCCCCCGTGCTCGCCACGCGCCCTGTCCACCAACTTCGCTGGAATTAGCCCCGCGGCGTGTATTTGTGATTAATGAGACCTGTGCGTGCCTCTCGTCTACAAACCACAGAGGCGGAGATTGTTTTTTTTGTGTGTGTTTTGGTCACTAATGGAAACTCCGGAGAGCAGCAGGCCATGGGGAAAGCCACATCAGAGTGGCCGATTACGATGACAATGAGGGATTTCACAGCCGCCTTAGCCCCCTGCCGCGGGAGCCCCTGAATAGGAGGTAGAAGTTGCTGCTGTTGCTGGTCAAACTTCATGCTTCCCAGTGTTTGGAACCATTCAGCGTCAAATCACCAAAACAGACACAAAGACTCCTCTGTGAGACATTTCGGGAACCGCCGGCACTCGGCCTGCTTTGTGTTAAATTTGTAGCCCAGGTTCAACGGTGCACCTAAAACGTTTTTTGAAAAAAAATCCCTTACGATCCACGTGGCTTCTCATTGCAGTGGAATATATATCCCAGACCATGGCAGGCGACATGCAACAAAAATAAGATAAATAAATCAATCAGAATCCACTTTCTTTGTGTATGGTCTTTTCTAGGAACCGGCATGCCTGTGTGTCTGCAAGGTTCCCAGAGCTTTCAAAAAAGCGTTTCTCGAAATGTTGCCAGAGATGAGGCACTTGTGTGGAATAGATGGAGGGTCTGAGGACCCCCGTGGGATATGACAACTAGCGCCAGCTGATGAGATGTGCACAGAGGACGTCATACGTCTGCAGTAAGCTCTTAGATTTTAGTATTTGCGGCAAATAAACAGAACACAACCACTTTGTGATTGTAGAATAGAATGGGTCTACAAGATGTAATTCTTCACACACACACACACACACACACACACGGCAAAGCCCCAAATCCTGTATATTCTCATGTTCATGTAAGGGCAAGCACTGCTTAACCTGATTCCATTTTCAGTCCACCATTGCCTTAGGTCTTCTTTATATATTGTATATAAATATATACTATACTTTATTATATTTTCTATTATATATTTGATGTAGCATGGAGCTGTGTGTGTGTGTGTTTGTGTTTGTGTGTTGTCTTCATCTATCCCCCCTTTTTCTATATCCGCTTATCCTGCTCAGGGTCACGGGAAGCTGGATCCAATCCCAGCATGCAATGGGAGAGAGGGATTTACAGCCTGAGAGGGTCACCAGTATATGACAGGGGTCTCTCCTCTCTGTTGTTGCTGTCATTTCCTCGCAATGTCGAGTTGTAATCCACGACTCACTCTGCAATAAATATGGGACTATACGTTTACAGGCAGAAAACAACTGTATATAATATTGTGAAACACTTTAAATGTACCTTTCACAATGTTATCTCCAATTAAAAAAGTATAGAGGAATATATGGATATATGAGGAAGTTCAATTCCAACAAAAAATCAATAAAATGGAACTCTCAACATAGAGGCAGAAATACTGACATTAGAACAAATTAAATTACCCTCAGAGACCTGTCTATCAAATGTCACTGTCACTGTGTGTGTATTTAAACACAAAAACAGAATAAACAAGATGACTGAACTATGGATTGAATTGTATTGGCCAATCACAGCTACTGCGTGAGAAATAATCACCAGACAGCACAACATTGGATCCCACACGGAGGCCTTCAGAAACAGCCCCATTTTGTTTATTTATTATTATTATTTGTGTGTGTGTGTGTGTGTGTGTGTGTGTGCAGCTCATATAAATGATAATAATAATGAGATAAACTACATTCATTTAGCACCTCTCAGGCAAAGTTATAGAGTGCTTTGCAGGATGATCACTGAAATAAAAAAATAACAGTTTGGATAGCAAGCAAATAATCAAGAAGCCTATAAAGGACAAACAACGATATGAAATATGGGAAAAAGATAGAAAAATGTAAAACAATTGAAACAATCGAATAAAAAAAAAATGTTAGGTGATTCAAATTCACTTTTGCTTCCTCCGTTTGCTTTATCGCATCCGAATCCGTCCCCAAGGCAAATTCTGATTTCCGTGTCTTTGATTGTTTATTGTACTGTGGCCTGGCCTGCAGACTTGTAGACTATGGAGACCTTTTTCTCACTATTCTAATTATGTTGCCTGCGCATTTTTGGGTTGATTCCCACCTTGCGATATCGGTAACGCCTTGAATGGACCCAGCATCCCGTGGGTTTGCCTCATTCTCAGGACGTTGCTCACGCTCAGAAAGGGAAATCACTGGCCAGGGACTGCAAGCCTCTGAAAGGAGATGATAAGGAATCTCATTCGCCGCTTTGAATGAAGGAAAACAAAAGCGAAAATGTTATCTTTCCCCACTGAAAAGCCGCGCAAGGCCAAGTCATTCTGCTCCGTCTGCAGCTGCATGCCGCACATGTTACACAGTTACTAATGATGCACTTTCCTTGTGTCGAGGCTAAAGGGAAGAGCTGACCTTTAAAGGCCGCAGCAGCTGCAGACATCCAGGACGGACACTTTGAAAATTGGTGCATCGGCCAAGGGGCTCATCATAAATCAGAAATGCTCTTTATGGACAGACGTTATTGTAAAAGTAATGCATCAATACAAATCCGGGACACAACACAACTTACATGATCTGCAGCAGGTGCTTTCACACTTAAAACTCTGTCTTCTGACATTGTGCCTCAAGTTAGTGGCCCGCAGCTTCAGATAAACACACAAAATATTTCTATTTGTAATAAATACATACAATACTTAGGCTCTGAACACATAATGACCTTTTCCTGGTACGCATATAGGCAGGCACTGTTCCACCTCTCCAGTGACCTCTGTAACATAATGTAGTTATGTAATGCAGAGCTGACGTGAATGTAAATCTATCTCCCGAGGTTTTCCCCCCATCAACCCTGCCCGTCTGCCTCACGCTTTCCCCTCCTGCAGGGGAATTGAGCTTTCAGTTCTTCCCTTCCCGTGTTTGGAGAACTCTTCCTGCCAGCTCCAGCATGTCAGTGGGCAAAACAGGGCAGATTAACACACTCTCATTGGGAGCGACGGGGAGGTCGCTTTTTTTCTCCACTTCCTGATTCGGGAGGAGGACTTGGGGTGTATTTTTAAGCGAGACCGTGCTCGGCGCAGCTTTAAATCACTGTCATTTTGTGTAAACGCGCGGAGAGAGCGCCGGTTCCTCTGTTTACAGGAACCCGCGAGCCCCACGAAGAGCGAGGACGGACTGACATCTGCGCTAAGCTTTTAAAGACTGGCCCACGAGGTACATGCCAATTATTCCTCCCTTCGCTCACCCTCTCCCACCTCTTAATCTCTATCGACCCCCCTTTCGAAGCACCCCTCCGCACAAACACAGGAACATACAGTCACTAATCACATCGCACAACACGCACCAGTCCTTCTGCAGATTGTTATCCGTCCCCTGGGACACGGCAATAAGCTGTGGTTCCCATGGGCAGTTCACACACACATGTACGATAGAAACCATTACAGCCGCCGATTCCTTTGCGTTTGGCACCCGAGAAACCCACGCCACTGCAATGTGAAGTAAATGAGACAATACAAATGATGAACGGCGTTACTCATACGGCAGGGAACTGGACTGGCGTTTCAGACAAAAAACAATCTTCTTTGCAAAAGACTCCCAGACCCATCAGGAGTCCAGGATGTACGATCGTTAAACAAAACAATTTAAAATTGACATGAAACTGTCTGAGGAAAATATCAACATATGCATGAAAAGTAACACCACGGGTTCTGTTTAGGGAGGAGAGAGAAAGTCATAGAAATGAAGTCAGCGGAATCCTTCTCAGCTTTGAAGTGTAAACTTTTGACTTTACGAGTCAGTAGCTCCGGGCTCTGCGGGCAAAAACTAAACAAACGACAGCAATTTGCTGGTACAGGCGCCCAGTCAGTCACTGTATCTGTATGTGAGATTAAAATTCAATTAAATTAAACTGTATATTATTTATTTTTTGAAGTGATGCCACGTTGCTCGCTCGCCGTCCCTGATTATTGATTGTTCGCACCCTTTGGCGTTCGCGGAGGAGATGGATTACAGAAGCGGGTGACGGAGGCGACTGTGGACGTGGCAGCTCTGTGGCTTTAATATTTATCATCATTTAGTTTCTTGTTATGAAAGACATCCATCTCCGCGGTGTAAAACTGGGCCCTGTTTATTCCTGGAAGAATAATGGACGCCCAGAGGAAACAGACAAGCCTTTTGAGTTATGAATGCAAATGTTCACATTCACTCTGGGTTTCATATTAATGTATTCAATCATAATGCGGTGATGGGCTGTGGGCGTCGGTAGTGTCCATTACATCTGTATGTGCTGGGGTTTTTTCTTTTTTCTTTTTTTAGAAAATCCAAAAAGTCTAATCAGGAGGATACACACAGCTGTGAAGTTGTGAGCTGAAAATCCTTTTAGACCTTTGAAGGAAATACAACTTCTGTCATAGGTTGGATAGGTTGGATCTAATGTCAACGGTACAAAACATACATTTACACTCCTGAAGCCTCAACACTCACACACACACACACACACACAGTGTAAGAGTATCTGAATTTTCATTTTTACGGCACTTTAATTGGGACTTAAAAAGACTCAAACAATGACAGCAAGTTGCAGTCCTGACCTGCTTTAAAGGCGTCACCACCGCAGCGTCCCGTTCCTGGGTGCAGTTCCCATGTGTGGCTACAGATGGATGAGGTCTCCAACCACTGACCTGTGGATAACTGCCTTTTATTTATGGCCACTCGCATGTGTGCTGATGGGAAGGTACAGTAATGAGTCTTAGTTTATACTGGCGGTGACCCACCACCCTCGCCGCATTGTGTTTGCGATTGTGTGTGGGTGTGTGTGTGGTAAAATAATGAGTTAAAGTTTACCTTTGCCCGTGCACCTGCTGGGTTCAGCTGACCTTCCAGTGTGCATGAATGAACACACACACACACACGCACACACACACACAGCGTGAGAGCTGTGATTCATTCACAAGGATTAATCCATCACATTCATCTGTTGAGACATTCCCAACAGTTACAGGGTCCCATTGAGAGGCCCCACCGGAATAATGTCGAAATACTTCCACCAAGTCCCCCTAATTAAAAGAATAGTTCAGAAAAATGTGTTTGAGTGTCACCGCTCTAATATCTATAATAGGAAACCTCTGCTCAACACATATATGACCAAAACCTTAGACTTATAGTCTAAGCGCCGGAGGCCCGGGTCACACGTCACCCCTTTATTGGGTCCACCTGTAAAACAGATGTGCCACACATGCGGCATTCCGGAGGACTTAATCAGATGGCGATTAAATGCTCTCACCTTGGTTTAGGGATGGATTTACTCATTTTCAACTTCAAACAGAGGGACTTCGATTTCACAGTGACGCCTCGACAAGCTTGGATCAACAATTTATGTTGACTTTTTGTGAAATGTTTGTCTCTGGTCAGATAATATGATTACGCAGGGCTTTGGTTGATTGGCAGCTTGATGAGCTGAAAAAAAAAGGCATTACAATCCCATTTATAGTATAACTTTTTTAAGTAGAGATGTAACTCTACATACATTTTCCTAAATGGGAAACAATTATTCCTTTTCTCAGAGGTCCGGCTGTTGCTGTGAGGCATGCTACTACTCTGACTAACTTGACATAAATCCAAATCCAAATCACCGTTGTTTCACTCAGATCTACGCATAAGTTCCCCGCTCAGGCTCCTTTTATCTCGTTGTTTGACAAGAAGCCATGTTCCCATACACCCTTGCTGAATTATCTCCTAATGGGGTGAGGGCAGTGGAGTTTCTCTGTTGTTCTGTAGTGTGACGTGTGTAGTTGTGACAAGCCAACTGTACTGGGAGCTATGCAGCCAGGCCTCTTTCTCACTCCGGGACATGGACACAGCTTCTGACCCTCTCTGTCCCGAGACATCTGTGTCTCACAAATTATGACAAACTGTGAGGAAAGTTTTTATGTACACCGTTCTTAGAATCCTCCACATTATTATAATTTTTTCTTTCAAAGGAATTGTTCTTGTAGTTCTGGTCTTGCTGTTAGTTAATTCCGGAATTACATCAGCGACAAACTGATGTGTATACTTTTTTTTAAAACTAAAGCCTCTGGTGTCTTTTATTGGAAAACAATTCATCTATTGCATGTTTCCCTATGAAGAAATATTTTCATCAGAATTAGCTCATCAGACATGAATTATTCCTCTCTCGCAGTAGCAGTCAGTGATACACAACAACTGTCGTTCATCATCATTGGCCTAAGAGCTGGAATACTGGCTCAGTAATAAACGTACAATTCCTGCCTTCACATTTAATGCATTAAATAGAAAAATAGAAATTATTTGGAGTGCTTCATTTTTATTCTCTTTTTTTTCCCATCCTACTGTTTACACTTCACCATCTAAAAATGGAACTGTATTTAAACTTACCAGCAGGTTAATGCATCCTGACAAAATCCTCCTCGTGGTATTCTGAGCCACAGTGATAGCATGAGTGGAGGCATCGACACTGTTAAGGAAACTGTCAGGGGATCAAAGAATCTGATGAATAAAATAATAATATTATTTATTTATTTTTTTGTTCACACATGTCCATTTCTGTATCACTCCCATTATATAACTGCTGAGGAAGCCATGTAGCCCCATTCTGACCCATGCACCGCTGCCATCGTGTCCTCCCTGGGTGGAAGCTGTATGTAAATAACCTGCCATTTACAATGTCCCCCAAATTAGCGAGAACACTGTAAACATCCTCGGATAGTGGATAACACCGAGCATTTAACTTTGGAGCTAATGAGGAGGTGCTAAATGCCGTTAATGCGGTCTGGATTGTTATCACACTCTCCGTGGGAGGCTGGGTGGCTAAATAAAATAAAAAAACTCCTGAACCTTCCGGGAGCTGGACTCACATGGGTGAGATGTTGCAAGTGAAACGTTATTGTGAAGCAGACTCGCCACAGCCGGGCCAGGCTTTGCCCGAGGGACCACAGGGAGTACAGGTCAGTTATTACAGTCTAAGCAAAGCCTCATCCATATGACCTTGAAACAAATGCGCCGGTGTGACACGGCTTCTTGCTCTGGGAGCTTTCAGCGGCGTCTCAGAGGAAATTGAAACAGTCAGACGCAACAAAGAACACAAAGTAACTCCCTCAAAGTCATCTGTCTCGGACTGAAATATGACAAAGAATACATTTTATTCTGACACAATTATTTACAATTGGCTGATCATCACCAGGTTAATCACCCTATGATTCACTGTATTTGTTTAAATCTTTGTCTTTGGCACCGTTCCTACGCTCTGCAACAGTGGCGATGATGTGGATTCACATCAGACGGTAAATACTCATTTTGCAGGGCGGAAGAGAGAAGCAGTGACAGTTACTGACATTAAACAAGACACACGTCAGAGGAAGGATCACAATCTAAAAAAGAAAGTGCTGACACGACATTAATGCACATCAACAGAAAAAAAAGCTTCAAACCACCATGAATCGTGAATCTCATAAAAAAAAAACACCTTAAACAATATCATGTATTAAGTTCGATTGAAGTGTGCAGGAATGAAAATGGCCCAGAACACAGCTGAGTACAGAGTATAGCACGGGGTTTAAACCTTCGATAATGTGTGGATGTTTGTGTGGGTGTTTTACCATTGCATGCGTGATTTTAATGAACCGTCTGAAAACCTGTGTTGTACGCCCTGAGGAGCTTCTCGCCCACTTTTTTAATTTCATTAGTGTGACGATCAGATCTCCCGTGGGGACCGGTCTCTGCCGTTTCATATGCTTTTCGCTCACAACAACAATCTGAAGTAAAAAGAAGCCCGAGAATGCAAAAACGATTTTAATGTGCTGGTTTATTGCTCATTGTTGTGGTTTCTGTAGCTAGACAAATGCCATTAATCAGGGGGATCCGTTAAGAGCAAAGATATGTTATCCTCGCACTGCTCAGGTGTCTTCACAACCTGGCTACAGACGCAGGTCACATGGTCCTGTTTGTGGCTATGTAAACAATATTTGGGAATGAAAACACAGGAGGTCACAGACGTTTATGAGCAGCACATGTTCCACAACATGTCGCTCACGCCAGGCCTACGCCATCAGATAAGAAATATTGCCATTTTTCCATTGTGTGCGTGGAAGTGACGGCTGGAAAACACAAAGCTGCATGTTATTAATAACGCATGCTATTGAAACTCATGAAGAAGATGAAGGTTTTTATGATGTCGTTCCACATAGTGCCATGGTGCCCCGCAGCAGCCGAGTGCCACGCGACTACAGCTTTTATTTGTTCCCCTTCTTTTCCCTGTGATATCATTCACTATACTTATAAACATGACAACAATATTAAACACAAAACATTCGGAATATAGCTGAGTATGATCAACACTGGGCGTTTCTACAGACTTGTGGGGCAATTTAAAAAGAGACTGTGTTTTCTAATCAGACCACCGTACATTTTTGTAAAAACGGCGGTTACTAAGGTTTACATTCTAAAACCTAACCGGATATACGTATAATGCAGTGTGCAAACATTTAGACGATTTACATTAAAGAAAAAATCACCACAACAAACGGTCATCGGTGAACTGATCCTGTTGAAAACGTAATGTAAGCTAGGAACAGTAAAACCATTGCGAAATGGATAATTTCATCATTATGGCCGCAACTAGTGAGTAAAATGCTTCGGCTGGACTTGTAACTTAAAGAAACGCCAACAGGTAAGTCGCTAATGTTTGCTGAAATACATTGAAGCCTGTAAGCTAAAGGCTAACGCGAACCTGTTGCTACTAGCGCTATCGCTAATATACCATTTCAAAATACTTGGGGCTGCAGGTGGTGATGCTGACTTGAGTCGTACCCAAGATAAATCACGCAGTTTACTGAACTTACTCAGATTAAAATACTTTTGTGATACTAGGAATATGTTACTGATTTTAAACAGTTGAATAGTAACTGTACTGGTTCACTTTTTTCAAGTAACCCTCCAACCCTGCCTGTCTATATTGCACATCGTTAGAAGTCCAATGTTGCTTTGCTTTATACTGTAGCAATTCATTTTGAGACGATCGAATTCACATTTTTAATCAAAACATTATTATTACTGTACAGACTGGACCTTTAAAACCAGAAATCAGTCTCTTTGAGAGCTTTTCCAATATTTCCGGGACAGAATGGATGGGTTTGCCATCTTCGGAAAAATTGTATTGTCTTATTTTCTTTTTGTCTTTTTTTTTGGGGGGGGGGCTAGTCTGCAGTTTTCACTAGTGTCCATCCAACAGTGTCTGAGGTGGGCAGAAACGTGAACATGTGAACCACGTTTTGTGACAATTTACCCGGTAGCTGTTGAGACTCTTCCGTGCGGCCCTCAGTATTTGGTTCACCGTTGCGCAATCGGCCTCCAGAGAGTGACTACACGTGGAATGTAATATCCACACAGGCTCCACATAATCATGACAGATGCTTGGCATTCGAAAAAAGCCTGATGGAATTATTTTGCTCTCATGATGTGGCAGCCTTCATTTAGGAACGCATCAGCAGTACCGCACTTCACGAGCAACTGCAGCGTTTGTCTTCAGGAAACCTACAATACAATATCTTTACATTCGAGATTGTTTCGTACAGGCCTTCCCGCTGCTCCGCTTCATTTTGTTTATTTTCCAATGATAAATTCGGGTGCTGGCCACTCAGGACATCGGCATTATGAGGAGGGGTAATTGGATTAACAAGATTCTTGCCCGAATCCACAGCCGCTGCGTGTTGCTCAGTCAAAAACAAGAAGCATCGCGACAGAGGATTTTTGCGGGAGATGAGATGCTCATGTGAGGGGGAAGGAGGGGGATCGGCACAGAGGATGTGTGGACGTATAAGAATAAAGAGAGATTAAGATAGGAGAGCTGAAAGACAGGTAAAGACTTGAGGCAAAGAGAGAGAGTGGGTGTGAGTAAATATTGTTCGAATGTAGGAGGGGGAGCAGAAAGGAATGAGAAGGTGCAGTTTTGAGGAGATGCTTATTACATCATGTGTTAAGTCCAAGAGAAATATGGAATATTAATATATATATATATATATATATATATTTAACATTCCCTGCTCCACACGTGCGTTTTGTATTGAGGTGCTGGAGCCTAAGCTCTTTTCAGCCCATTTTGGGAAAGTCGGATTTTTGGTCGACTTTAGCGAGAGATCAAGCCTAGAGATCAACTCGGTTTTTACCTCGCTGCTCTGACTGCAGACAGCATTGCCAGCGTTGGCCACATTTGCATTCAAAGTAGACTGCAGGGGACGTGGTGGCGAGAAAGAGAGTGGATAACCGAGGGTGGCCAGTTAACTTCGGCGCGCATCATCGCTTGTGACGAATAAAGCTGGATCAGCAGTTGAGCAGGAGCTGAACACGCAACTGCTCTCCTCCTCACGCACGGAGAAAAGATGCAAAACGCAAAATTGTTAAGTTGACAGGCTCACATTTCACGGCGCAAAGTCAGAGTAAATATGCATGGAATCAGACAATGGCAGTCATACATTATTTATACAACATCACTATCTCTGTGATCATTGTTGCGCAACAGTCATATGGTAATAAGTATTGAATAGATAACAGATACAATGGGAAGTGAGCACGCGAAGTGTATGCACCCCATACGGCCTGACATGTTGTATCTAAACACGCGTGTTGTGCGTCTTGATTTAGACCACTGCCTTTGTTTTGCACGGCTGACGGTGCAAATTCGAACTTCGGAGAGGCTGCTGTCCGCGAGACATGATGGTGGCAGCGCAGCCGGCTCTTTGTTGTGCTGTGTGTGTGGGACATACGGTGTTGGTGTTCCCAGCAAAGCCATACGTCGCTGTCCAAGATTGTCTGTGGTTAAATAAATGGGTCGGGATGTGTGAGGATGTTTTTCTCCGCCGCAGTCATTTCACAGGTTTCCACGAGCTGGGAATCACAATCCGGGGGAAAAAAAAACTTGATCTCTGCAGGGAAATTGCTCCTTGGGTATCGAAGCCACGTCTGGGATAGAGCAAAGATGTTGTTTTGCGTGTGTGTGTGTGTACACACACGTGTGTTTGTTTGTGTAAATGTTTTTGTTTTTTTGCTGCGAATGATGGCACTCAACTCTCGGCTCTGAAGACCACACTTGCACACCAAATGTTCAGCCTCAGCCTTTAGAAAAACAACATAAAAATGCTGGATGGCCGTTCTATTGTTCTCTCTATTCCGGTCCAAATCAAGTGCATGCCAGGTCCTAAAACCTTTGTTGACTTTTTGGTGCTGTTAATCAGCTCAAATGGCTCTAGATTTAATTATAGATTTGCACTGTGGATTTATTCATCCTCCGACAAATTATCAGCTGTATAAGAGTTTAGCTGACTTTATCTGACCCTCTGCAGAGATTTTACACAGGCTGTCAAGTGGGCTTTAAGCGGGACGGTACATTTCATAGCATAGACACACACACACACACACACACACACACACAGCTATTGTTCCAATCCATTAATCTCAAGGCCCCTGCGTTGGATCTACAGGCTGTTTTTGGCCGTTTCAAATGCACCTCACGCACAGAAACGGCGAACCCAAACTGCCTAATTAAAACATTGGGGAACTTCAAAAGGTATCAATGCTCGTTGCCCTTGAAACAAATTCTCTATTCTTCTCCCGACATATCAGGCATGACAGTAGATATTGATAATATCTAATAATGCATTTCCTCCAATATTAAAACACACATTAACTTGAACACAGCAAAACAATAAATGGGACTCATCTGAATGATGGTGATGAATTTGGTTCAAAAGCCCCCCCTTCACTGACTCTCTCTTTCATCTGCAGCTTCTTCCAACACACTGGCCGATAGGTTTGAGTTTCAAAAAGCAAACAGATATAGACACGCTATGATCTATCAGGAGCTAATTAGTAGTTAGAAGCAGCATCCCTCATTTGTATTCTCGACAGGATTTCAGTGCTCGCCATGACTACGGTACATTGTTCAGAGGAACGAAGGCCGAGCATCACTATGAATTGCTCTGTTACTGACGGATCTGAGGGGGCGGCCTTTGTGAGCCAGTCAGTAAATCACTGCAGTCCAGACTGTGATGTCTGAGCAGCTGTCTAAGAGCATTTGGAGTGACACTCTCTGGCACCCACGTGGACTGCAATCCATTACACAGGACAGGTACAGGAGGAGCTTTTGTAATTACGCCCTATCCGTATGTACATACAAATCATTTAGTAGCCATGGTAACATACAGTATATACATACCACCTGTCATGTGACTAGTTTATTTATCAGCAAAACACTACAAACCGTTGTTTTCTACAGAGCTGCTGTGGCTGCGCACTCTTTTTTTTAACTTTTTAATCCGGTTCTATGCGTACCACTGAACTCATATGCATAAGCGAATCATGTTCCATGAGACGATAGGGCTCTGAGAGACGTAATATTCGCCTCCTGCAGATCAGGAGATCAGCTTGTCTTCCCGTATTATACTTAAAATGTGTACAATGGACAATTTATCAGCATTGTGCTCGAGACTTGACTCCAGATTGATACTAATTATACGTTTGGTATTGGCTGATTGCATTCGATAAAAAAATAAAAACTTGTGTCTGTCCTGAATGCTGTCAAGAGTCTATTTGCTCTGATTAGTTATTTAGCGCAGTGGGAGACTGATATAATCAGTGCCTCCATTTAAACTGGTGTATGCAGAGAACACAGAGGAAGAAATCATTGTTTTTGGTCCCAGTCATTTTCGTGTTAAAATAGCATATGATGTGCGACGCGGGGAATAAGAACCGACCTTTTTAGGCCTCATTAAACCTCATGGACAAATCTGAACTGGAACGTTCACCCTTAACAATGGGTCCATGAGTCAGGCTGCTAAATATAATGAGAAAAATATCAGGACACAATCTTTGTGTGTGTGAGGAAAGGTCAGTAGACAAAAACTGCACAAAAGGGAAACACCTGTTTCTCCTCCAACACACACACACACACACACGTACATTTTAACAAAGAAAATCTCATCACAAAATTCACTACCAACATTGACAAATTGGAAAACCACAAAGCTCAGTTCGTCAGTACTGGACACTTAATTTTTTACATTATTTATATTTTCAATCCATTCATTTATGAGTAGCACACCGCAAAATGCTGTAACAATACATTTGAAGAAATGTCACACTCTGAAAAACAAGCTCCCTGTTCATCAGGGATGCACCTGCTCTTCCACTCCGAGGCAAATAAGAAGCGGGTCCGACAAAAGATCGCCAGTGGCACTGATCCAGGGATTCCAAGGCTCCCGCCTTCAGTTAAAATGATTTAGGCTTAGGCCAAATATTTGCCGAGCTTGAGTGCACTCGAGCAAACGAGTGAATCCTTTCGGGGCCTCCAGAGTGTCGCTCTGCAGCTTGTGACGCTCTGACCTCCCAGCTCAGAGGCCGAGGAGACACCATAATCACACCGTTGTCGTTCATCCTCAAGCTCAGGGTTGCCAGAGAAAAACACTTTCCACCCCTCTGAGAGAGCCATCACCACTTTACCTTGCGGGGTGAAATAGCTCAGTAAATAAATCCTCAGCCTGCCACTTCCATTCAAAGTGTCTGCCCGCGGCCTCAACCTGATCTTCGCTGCCGATAGCTTGTTTGCTTGAGGCCAGTGTGGAGGAGAGGACGGTTTGGTGTGCCACGCTTTACTCAACAAACACGCCAAGCAAATAACACAGTAAATAAACAGTGCATCGAGAGTTAGCTTCAGATCCGTAAAAACAACGTATAGCTGCATATTTTCGCTGATTAAATTCCTACTCAGTAAAAAAAAGATTTTACACCAGTCTTTCCTCCTTAGCTCGCAAAGAAACAGAAAATGACTCGTCAGTAATTATTAGAGGAAGCGGTAATAAATGCCCTCGGGGGGTTACTTTGTTTTACGAGAGGATATTTGCTCACATTCAATTACAATGCGATGGAAGGCAGGAAGCATTTTCCAATGAAGCCTCGAGTCCTGTCGAGCTTCTGCTAAATGAAATCTAATAAGGAGACAAAGCGGCGGCAGACCGACTTTTGTTAGGCTCTGCGTTTCTGTGTGTGTGCGTGTGTGTGCCTGCGCAGTATTGATGTGCCTGATTTAAAATGAAGATCCCCTCCCATCGTCATCATCACAAGCCTCTTGGCCCGGCACTGAGAGCGTGCCTCATTTGCCGACTTTTTGTTTTCGGTGGAATGTCTCACCAGTTAGAAGGCACCCTTGGCCAGGCCGCGGGAGTACTAATAAAGCCCATGAGGCAGTATATTAGTTAGGATGTCGGTATTAGAAGTAAATTGTGCTGGCGGTCGTGTGGTGATTCAGAGTGTGGGATTTGATGAGCGTCTGACAGAGGTTACATTTCCCAGACGGTAAAGAAATACGGACACATTAACAGGCTGTTGGCAAAATGACTCGACCCAAGGAGCTCGGTTGTAAGTATTCATTGACAGCGAAAGCCACTTCCGTGTGTTTCTCTGCTGCGATGACAAGGTTAGCCCCGGGACCAATTAGCCAGCTGGAACAATGTGTCAGCGTAAAACCTCCGTTTTTATTGTTCTTTCCGCTCCGCGCGCACTGTGCGAATGCCGCAAAATGTCACCTTCCATTCATGAGTCGATACCAAGGTACATTGTGTCTGGAAACACGCGGGCTAATTTATCTGTTCGATTCATGGAAGGAACAGTATTTTTAATTGAAACGGGAACACTGGGTAAAATGACTGGGTCAAACCTGGGCAAAAGGCAGTGAGCTGGATAAAGGCAAAGAAGGGAGATAACAGCAGCCGGGAAGTGGAGATAAAGAAGGTAGAGAATTTGAGGAAGGGAAAAGAAAAGATTACTGATTAAATCATGAAAAAGACCCATTCGTGTTAAGTCAGCTGCTCTGTTTAACCTAAGTGAGATGCAGCTCTGCATCAGGATGAAAGGGACACGCACGTTGCCTCAGGCTGTCGACGCCCACACACTGCTCCAGCTTTTAAATGACAAGAAGGTAGACTCTACCTTCATATTCCTCGACCTGGTCGAGGATTGAAAGAGAAAACGACTGTGCCAGAGGAAATATCAGAGAAAACACCAGATTGCTAGAAATGCACCCAGAGAGATGCCAGACCTGTGCTACATGC
This sequence comes from Colistium nudipinnis, assembly GCA_016785305.1. Lineage (NCBI taxonomy): Eukaryota > Metazoa > Chordata > Actinopteri > Pleuronectiformes > Rhombosoleidae > Colistium > Colistium nudipinnis. Next base: position 258,220 of record JAFBJU010000882.1, read on the forward strand.
ATACATTATTCATCAAAAATACTCAATATGTTGTTCGTGACAATTGTTTCCTAAAAATCCCATGTGGTGGCCTTTATTCTATGAGAGTAATTTGTAACGGGTCAGCCTTTTATTTCTTTATTTTTATATTTCATTTTTTTCGTACCAGGTTTCAATCGGTATTTGTAAATGAGCCACATCCATCAAATATCATGCCACTTTCGATTTTTCAGATGATATTTCTGTTTATGGCAATAATTTTTGTTGAGCGTTCTTGCTCATTACTTATAATAAAATGGTGTATCTCAGTTCCCCGAGGCTGTACGGAAGAGAAGGAATGGGTGTACCCAGAGCTCCCTGATCCATGTCCCCCCCTCCGCCCCTGCCGACTCCATTATTAGTTTTACTGGAAAAAGCTCTGCCTATTGTTATTGAGTTAAGTGTGTTTGTGTAGAAGCACACAACTATATTCCCTGTATCACTGCCCTCTGCACACAGCTCAGCACGGCGACATCTCTCGTGGCTCTGGTCCGTTTGATGCTGGAGCAGCTGCTGGCAAAGCTTTTTCTCCATCAAAAGGGACGACGTCAAACAGAAATGTTGAATTAGGCTCATTTTTTACAACACATACATTTTTTAAACCTGGCGTGAGCGCGACATCACGCCGCATTCGTCACGTTTGTTGGAAGCAAGCCTCAATGGCGCCGTAAATCCCAGAAACCCAAACATGCACACAGGGAGATGCTGCACCCGTGCTCCATGTGATCTTAAATAGTATAGTAGTATCACAATAAATGAACGGCCCATGGATGGATGGATGGATGGATGGATGGTCGGTTGAGGCTACCGTTGCGTGTGTTAAAGTAACGAATGTATTCCTTTCTTCGACTGTGTGAACTCCACTAAGCACCTTTGTGTTCCCGTGTTCATGCAGGTCCGGAAGCAAAAAGCCATCCCTCCATCTTAGAGAGACCCATCAAGGTGACTATCATCACTGCCGGAGCCCAGTAATATCCATTATGTGAGCAAAGGAGGAAACCACACAGCTAAAGTATGCGGGGTGGGTGAAAATGTATTCAAAGACGCACAGGCTCTGACCCTGGCACATGTCGTTAACTTGCAGTGCTGATATGAAAATGGCAATACCCTTAATAATGGAATGACTCATTTGTCCTTGGGTGATATAGAAGGACACAGAGTGTAAACCGAACATCAATCAAGCGCCACAGTTTTTTTTTTTTTTTGTGCTGACAAATACAGGTTAAAACCATTGAATAGGGAGGTATTGTGCTGACTTTCAGCCTTCCACTCTGTCAGTAGTGGATGTTTGTAATCTGACTTCCTGATGATTTGGCAGCCAAAAAAAAAAGATTACCAAAGCTGTGCTGTGCGTGCTTCCTCATTATTATACTCATCACCACCAAATTGTATCTCAAAGTTCATAATGTGTAGTAGCATGGAAGTGGTCGTGAAAAGCTTTTCTCGTCTGTCCCGAAGTCCTAGATCGCAATGTTTGAAGGGGCCCATGAGAGCCAGTAAAAATGTTTTTCTCTGCATGTTGAGAGGATGGGAACCAGTCTGATATAAATGCCTTGCCTTGTCCGAAAATCCAAGTGATTCCCCAGTGACTCAAATCAGAGGTTGACCTCCACCAAACATGAATTGATTACATACATACAGTACCTTCAGGCGTTGATGAGGAAATGGATCATGTGAGTTGAATAGTGTGCATTTGCTGTCCAGTTTATTTCTGTCGGGGAGTGTCCTGGTTACTTGGGCCTGTGTTATCTCTAAACCCCAATGGTCTCTGTGCGGGTATCTAGTAGCCAACAAACACAGGATTTGTTTACTCTGACTGTGATTTCACTTTGCCTTTGGAGACGAGCAAGAAGCGGAGACAGCAGAATAGACAGTCAGTGCTGCTTTCTTTTCTTTCACCTGGACAGGCTGGATTCAGGTGTGTTCTAAAAGTTGTTTTTTTCTGTCTCCTCACGCTCTCTTAGTGAGTCCTAAGCATTGTCAATTCTGTTTATGTGTAGGGCGCTCACATGCATACACTTTCAAATCCTATGAAATGTGTGATGGGAAAAGCCACAGAGAAGCTATAGCTGGTTAACAGCTCTATCTAATGGCCAAAAGGTGGAATATTTCTGCTCTGCAAATATTCTGCACACCCTTTGATAAAGTGAATTAATGGTTTGATACGATCATTGTTTGGTCATGTTTTTTTAAACGTTACATTAACATTCTGGACTTACGTAAAACCTACTTAAGACCAGGACTGGGGTTCAGATTGCCTGCCTGTAAAAAAAAAATGGAGAGAACTGGAGTTTTATTTTGTAAGCCATGTTTGTAGCTAAGTACATGTGCAAAAAAACATTAGCGATAACATCATGTTCTTCCCTTACTTCCATTTATGAATATGTGAGGTCCGGTGTGTCTCAAATGATAAACCACAGACCTCAACAAGCTGCTGTTCACCAGTAAGAACATGGCCGGCATATATTAGTCGCTGAGAGCAGATTTTATGAAGTCTGTGTTTGTGTTCCTCGCTGATAGATATTTCCCATCACTGAGCCCATGGGGATAGGAGCGCTCGAAAAATGGATTTTAACCACTCTGAGTTACAGTGGAGGCGGGATGAGGGCCGGTGGAGGAAAAGGATGAAACTTGAATGGCTGAGGCTAATCAAGAAGGATTCAGAGTTAAGAACGCTTTTTCCACACGCACACACACACACACACACACACAATGGGGAAATGTATCCTCTGCATTTGCCTATCTGTATTGTGAGTGGTAATAACTCAGGTTAGACAGCTGCTCAAATCAGGCCAGGTTTTAGCAGAGGGTGTTAACTGATAGTAACCATGCCTCTGTCCCATAAGTTCAGGTATACGCAGGGTTGCGTGCAAATTCATCTTTTGCACAGACACATGACGACCTTTTTTTGCTTAAGGTGTTGTTTTGCCTGTGCAGGTAACTGCAGGAGTGGACAAGTCATTCCTCTGAACTGAGCAAAGGTAACACCGTTTTACACACATCAGGACGAACAATCCTGTGTGTCTCACGTCATGTTTCTCATTTACTGTACAGATCTATCAGATATATAGACAGATGTATCTGATTAACATCCATCTGGTTATAGTTTGCTGGTGTGGCTGAGATATTCAGTTGGGCAGAGGAGAATAAAAACACTTGTGGAAAAGATGTACCTGTCTCATGTGCTAAACATGCAGCAACGTTCGTTTATTCATGCCCACATGGGGTCGGAGAACAAAGCAGGAAACGTTTTATCTGTGCAAGCACACAGGCTGCAGTTGCATGAAACAACATGTCAAGGTGATTGTGGTAATCATCATACATCACTACTTCGAAAATATGTTTTTTTCAGGATGCAATGTTGAAAACGCTTTTCCTTGTTTTGTGTGTGCATGAGGACATAAAAGATTAAATGCGAATGAAGGAATCGATGACTATTATCATTGTCGTGACGCTTGAACAAAAAGATCCCAACTCCATTTAAATTAAAACTGATTTTCTTCATGTTGTCTTGGAAAAGAGGGGGCACCCGGATTTGAACCGGGGACCTCTTGATCTGCAGTCAAATGCTCTACCACTGAGCTATACCCCCGATATCTACATACAGCACACAGGCAAATTTTATCGGTGTATTTAAGGTGTATTGACATTAGTTTTGTTTGCATATTGCAATATATATGACTGTGTATATAAAATAACACAAGGTTGCACGTAGGTATTCATAAAACGTCGTAATCTAGCAAAACAATAATATCTACAGATAAAAAGATACTTCCGGCTGGTACCGGATGTGTCGCATTGAAAACGCGACCCCACCGGAAATTGACGCCTACCGAAGAGAAAGTAGAAGAGACTGTATCACTATGGTAAGGCGCTCCTCGTTTTTAACCTTACACTTGTTTTATGCTCATGAACATGTAAGATATAGTGATGGTTTATGCTGTGGATACATTCGTATATAGTTAAGGAGTACGCGCCTTTACCATGTTTTGCGAGGCCGGTGATGCAGGATGTGATTAGTCACTGCAGCTAATGCTAGTTAGCTCCGTTGTGAGTGATGGAATTACACACAGTACGCTGCTCGCGACTACGACTGAACTGTAGATGATGGTTTAGATGAAGTTAGTTCTGTATGTTGATCATGTCTGTCCTGACATGACGTATGCTACTTTACAGAACACAAGGGGACTCCGCTCTCAGCTGAAGGACAGTGTCCCAGTGGCAGGCCTCTGCCCACAGGGACAGTATGGAGTCCAGGACTCTATGCGAAGCGGGTGAGTCTTTGATGTGGAGATTATGATCAAGTCTTACCGATACCGTAATAAACTTTAACATAATAACTAATGTTTAAATACTGTTTTAATTTACATTGTATCCATGTGGATGCTTGCTAAATGTTTACCTTAAACTTCATGTTGCTGCTAAATTATTTCTACCTCTCTTTTTACCCACCTCTTATCTTTTATCTATATATAAATATGTGTATTTTTTTATTTTTTTGTAACTTGCACTATTTTCACCATGCGGAGTAGCTCCCCAAATTTCGTTGTGTGTGTAACATACAAAGACAATAAAGTCTATTTCTATTCTATTTCTATTTCTATGTTCTAGTGTTTATTTGCCAACTTGTAAATAGTAGCACTTGTAACAATTGAGTAACCTCTTTTTCCAAAAACAACCATTCCCTAATAATAATAATAATAATGATAATAATAATAATGCTGTTTCCATCAAAACACTATGTGCTGTAAATATTTAATTGGAAATGTACCTTCCATCCATAAAACCCTCCCTTAACATTTATATGATATGCTAAATTTGCATTTCTGGAGAGCACTGACACAAATCCTAAGTGTATAATGTCTATGGATTTGTAGCAAATTGCATGTACATATTATCGGAATGTTGTTGTTTCTCTGCAGCTTTACTAGTGTAAAGAACCAGCTCCTTCCCAGCCACCAACTGGAGCTGTCAGAAAAGAACGTGAGTAATTCTGAGCTGTGAGATATGGGTAAATAAATAGACCCAAAGATCAGCCTCTCACAATGGCTTTGATGCACCTCCTGTGACCAAATCACCACATCCACTTTTATGTTACCTGTTGGTGAGCTGGATTTATCAGTGTTAAGGCCCATCAGTAGCTTGGCACCAAGTGTCTTTCAATTATGGAAAGTAAGGTTTAATGGTGGAGCTAATGGATTAATACGTGAGGGACCTTTGTGTTTCTGTGGGGTGTAGTTCCAGCTGAACCAGGACAAGATGAATTTCTCAACTCTCAGAAACATCCAGGGTCTTCATGCCCCACTCAAACTGCAGATGGAGTACAGGGCAGCCCGACAGGTAACTGCAAGTCTAATGTTTTCTACTTTTCATCCTGTTTTCATGTTGGTTCTTCAAGCCAGTCCCAAGTCCTCATGTCTGTCCCTCCGTCCTCCAGATCCAGCGCCTGCCGTTCTTACAGAGTTCAAACCTGGCCCTGGACACTCTGCGAGGCAGCGATGAGTCCATCGGGTTTGAGGACATCCTCAACGGTCAGAACCTCACCCTGTCTGCACCATCTCTGACTGAAGTAACCTGTCATGAGTGTGAAATCTAACCAGCATCCTGTGTTCCTGTCTTATCATCTTTCAGATCCAGCCCAGAGTGAAATGATGGGAGAGCCTCACATGATGGTGGAATACAAACTTGGAATGTTGTGAAAGAACATGGACACAGATCCACACACACACATTTAGTTCATTATTTGTATTTTGCTGTTTGATGTTTTGTTTGTATTGGTTAAAAAACAAGTCACCAGATCAGGGGTTTGGGCAAATGTAGTCATCTTCTGGCAAGGACATGGGCTAGAGAAGTGTGGAAGGGTGGCCATGGATTTGGAGTTTATCTCAACAGTTCAATGCAGCTTTTGTATGATTCCAATCCTGTTGGTATTTCTAATAAACATCATAACCTTTCTCTTGCTGTGTGTTAATTTGACAAATTATGTAAGTTCAGAGGTTGAGGCTCAGATCATATACTTAGTGTAATCCTTTTATATATGTATTATGAGCATAATATGTGTCCGCCTGATTAAAACTGCAAGTGTGTATCAGTGAAACACCTGTTTGAATGGACTGACTGTTGTATGTGCTTCATTTATTGGCATTCCTGACTTCATTCGTGCAGGTTCACTGAAAGAGCGTAGTGTCCAGCATCCTGTTAAGGGAGCTGAACAGTTATACTGATGTTTTCTTCCCAGTCAATACTGGCTGAAGTCTGGAAACAGACTTCATGAATGCCAGTAGAGAAATCCGAATAACAATCAGAAACACTGATGAGTGGAACTAGAATGTTATTGTGTTAGTGTCAGTCTAATGCAGAAATAAGGAAAGGAAAATTATATTGCCATATGCCATACAAGTAAGGGAGATGTTAATGGTCATCAGCTGATCTTTTTATGAAATGGTGTCAGTGCATTTAAAGGTAAGTCTTGTATTGCATGTCATATATTGTATATGTGATCCTTTGCTCTTTCCCTGATTAAAATAAAAGCCGTGGAGTTAATAAAAGGCTAGTCAAATTCGGCGGTGAGGGAGGGGAGAGAAGAAACGTAGAGGTTCTGTAACTCACTGTAGCAATCAATTGAAATCTCACTGCCTTCGGACCAACCGATATTAGCTGCAGTTCGTCAGGGTACTTAAACAAACAGAATAACAACATCATTTAAGATGCGGTTTTTGGATCAGTGACAGAGCCCATCTGTCCTTTAAGTAGAGTATTTTTGTTGGTTTACACATTTCAGACCATAGCAACAATATGTCATGTCGGTGTTAATGTCCATGATTCGTATTCTAATCCAGAAATGCTAGAGCACAAAGCATGCCGGGAAATATAATACACAAGGTTTGAAACCGCTTCCGGTAAACACTGACCGGAAACACAAACGTGTCGTTTAGGAGCATTCATGCTAACATCGCCAATGTCTCTGCTGCTCTCCCACATTACATTTGTCTAACCACAACTGGTTGTATGATAGTGCCATGAAGGAATGTTACTTCTAAATTGTTGTTATATACAGTTTTACAGTCGTTTTTGTATGTCGTTATTTCGGGTGAGCTTGTATTTTGAATCTTTCCACCGGAAGTGTTGGTAAGCTTTTATATTTGGACTGACGCTACTTTTACTATGTCATGTAGTTCCCGTCTTTGGCCGTCAGAGGGTCGTTTAGGGGAGTCTTGGAAAGAACACCCTGTTAGTAAAATATAAGCTCACCCGAAATAACTACATACAAAAACAACCCTAAATAATGTTTGAAACAACGATTTAGACGTTAGGCGCTTAGTGACACTAGTGACGTAACGCAGATTGTTGCCTCTCATGCGTACCTGACTACCGCATATTTGCACCCTTGTTAATGTGAATGCGGCCGTGTTTAAGAAGAACACACAACGCCAGGCTCACGTTGGGAACTCAAGTTGTCATGGCATTTTTCCTTCTCGTTGGGACGTGTTTGGGATCATAAAAGTGGGGAGAGAAATCTGCCTTGAATTGTGGTGAGTAGAAAAGCAACTTATTTATTTCATATGGTCTGATGTGGAGTCCATCTTTATCTGTTTTATGAGTGTGCGGCGGTACTCCAGTGCAGTGTTATGTGCTATGTGTACTATGGAAGTAAACACCAACGCTGTCCCTGACAATTTTATTGTGTAGTCCAACAGTTTGACCACAAGATGGCAGCATCGGACCACATATTGGTCCCGTGCTGGTTTAAGGCTCAGCCTTTGACAGTCAGCTCTCTGTGCTTAGTGGGCTGTCACTTTTCAAACATGCTGAGAAAGCAGCTTATCCTGAGGCTGTTAAAGACTCCTGATGCTGTCTTTGACAACAGAAAACACTCCCTGTGGTTCACTCTGGGGCGGCTTAATGCTTACTAATAGAAACACAACAATCCCCAGTGGCCTGTGCACTAATATTACATGAAGTGGAATGGAACAAATCCAGTGCTTCAAAGAAAACCACATGCATAATGCTGGAGTTCAAAGCGGTGCACCGGTCGAGTAGATTTATTTATGCATCATGCAGTTATGAATAAAGTGAACAATGGATGTGATGCTAAAAATAAAAGTCCTGAAGCCAAGGGGTCAGCAGCACCAGGACATTTTACAACCTGTGAACCGTAAAACAGTTAACAAGCTTTGACTGAGTGATTGGGTTTTTTTTATTTTTAATTTTTAAGCTGGGTGATTACCCAGAATCCTTCACAGGTGGTTTTGATTCTGACCAAATGTCCATAGACCCAGAAGTAATGAAATATTTATTGAATCTTTTTACACCAGTATGATATGCATCTAAGCCCGATAACATTGGGAGAAATAATCACCATTCCTTCCAAATATTAACTTTTCCTTCCATCATGTTAATCCTGAATATTACTTGCATTTATTAAAACTTTTGGAATAAAACTGAATTTACTTAGAATAAGTTATCGGTTAAGGTGATATCGGTCGCACGAGAGTATTTCCACAGACATGCTCTTCTAGTGGATTAGTTCTGATCCAGGATGTGGAGAGAAACGCCGGGGAGGCTGGCCCTTGTGTTAGCCCCACGCACTCTGTCCACACGGCTTCTCAGACTGAGCATATTTGTCCTTACTCAACATACTGGCATAGCAGTGTGTGCAGTCCCAGTCTGCAGTGGGATCAGGCCTGGTGAGCCACCAAAGCGAAAAAAGAGCCGTTTCGTCCCGTGGGTTTTGTCTGGGTCGCCGGGATTCACTCGACGCGCCCCGCAGCTAATCGTTCATCTATATGTTCAGATGCGACATGCTTTTATGGCGTTAGTGCTGAGCTGATGCGCCAACCGCCGACATGTCGTTTTTGTTTTCTCCTTTCGCAGCATCCCTTTCATTTTGCCTCTCAACTCAGCTGGTACTTCGTCTGCCGAGTAAAAGGCACATTATGCTTGGTTCACTTCCCACTCCCGACTCCAGGTCGTCCGGTGCACGCAGATACAGTGAGGGTGTCGCGCTGCAGGAAGGGACACCGATGCCTCTCGCTGAAGTGCTCATTTAGCCGTGCGGTAATTGCACCACAAATCACGATCACTTCCGTGGGGGGCGGTTGGGGAAGGGCGGCGTCAGGCCTCATTGCCACTCACAATTTGAGCGTGGGTTGCCATGGTCCCGTGCACTCCAGCTCGTAGAGAAAAGGAGATTAGTCCTAATTAACGCTAATGACCATGTATTTTTGCTTGATCCAGACACTTGGACGCGCACGGACTCAAACTGTCTTGAGTGTGTTTTCTTCATCCCGGCTCATGTCAATGGCCTTCTCTCAGCTCAGATTCCTAGCATCTCCGGCCTTGAACCCGCGTCATCTACCCCGCCGTCTTCACGTGGCTGCCGGTTGGAGCTGTGGGAGGTGGATGCTATTCATCACGCCGCCTCTCAGCCGCCTGATTGACGGCCCGTGGCTCAGCGGCACCCACTGACAGGAGCTCCGGAGGCTCCGCTCCTCTGCTTTTAGGCAGTCTGGTGACGTAAGAGCAGTTTCTTTTCTGTGTGTGTGTGTGTGTGTGTGTGACTATTTCCAAACGCTCAAATCCAAGGAGAAAAATAAAAAATAAAAAAACAGGGGTCAGAGGGGCCAATGCTTGGAGATGAGAGATTATGAAATAAGCAGTCAAAGCAGGCAGCGGCTCGTCCTGTCGCCGCTCTGCACCATATCAGTTCTTGCTCGGTATATACTGTATCTCTCGATACCCCTTTCTGCTCTTCTCTCCATTTTCATCATTGCGTTATGTCTCTACTGCAGCGTCCCCTCTTGATGTTCTTAATTTTAGTTTTCAGCGTTATCCCGAAGGTTATCTTATACCCTTGCTATCCTCTGAGTTATTTCCCCTGCTCTGTGCTGTAGTTTGGATCCACCCAATCTTTTTTTTTTTTTTTTGGTTGAATTGGTCGTATATCCATGTTTGTTAACTGTGCGTGTCCCAGATATTCAGCGTTTTTAGACGTCATAGGGATTGTATACTGGTTTTGGGTGAGATTATACAATTTTTAAGTCTAAACCTTTTTCGACTTCATGGTTCCTGTGGTTTGCTCCCACTCCCCGCCGAGCTGAATGAGCGAGAACCGATTTAATCTTCTCATCTTGTTTTTTTTTATTAATTATTATCCTGAAACACAGCACTGCTGCGTCTCGCATCTTGAGGCCTGTTAAAATCCTTCCCATGGCACCCAGCCGAAACCATTTTCGGTCGTTCTGTAAAGGCCCGCTCATCCACCATGACAGGCGACGTGCGGATGTGCCCTCTAAATAAAACATACACAGAGAAATTCATTTGGGAGCCGCGGCAGCGCTGTGACTCATGTGCTCTGGTAGGAAACGCAGTTCAGAGATGAATAACCAAACATAATTCCTCTCTCTGACACTGGGGGAGGCTGATACTTCTCCTCCAGCGTTGTCTTTTCTTTAATGAGATGAGGAAGAGAGCTGCTTTGCCTAATGTGATGTGCTGATCCATCTTTATCAAGCGCAACATCCAGAGCCGCGCCGGCCTCCTCCACAAGTGAACCGCTGCCAATAAAACCAATCAGAGCGTGGAGAGACCGACCCCCCCCCCCCCCCTGCGGCCATCGCGGGATGGTGGGAGGAAAGAGGGAGCGGGCTCACACAGAACGGAGGAGGAGGAAGAGGAGGAGGAGGAGGAGAAGGAGGAGGAGGAGGGATAAACTCTTTAAGTCCCCCTCCGTGATGCCTCTCAAGGACACAGGAAGAATTCCTTCCAGGCACAGAAACCCGTCTTTACCGTCTGTCTCAGATAAATGCAGCTCAGCCAATTATAAGCCACGCTGCCCCGGACGTGGAGGTGGAAAGTGAGTGCCGAGTGCATTGAAAGCAACTGTCGCTGATGTACAGTGTTTTGTTGGGAGTGTGTTTTGTGTTTTGAGCCGGCTTTAGGGCCCTAAGATTGAGAACCTTGATTCCTGATTTAATTGAAAGCTATGAAATGGATAAATATAAAATGCGCAGGAACACGAGCGCCACATGCTAACATATACAAACATGGGCTGCCCTGATCCCACCTGATTTCTCAGTGGAGAAAGGTTTAATCCTTAACACCGGGGCCATTGAAAGAAAGAAAGCTCTCGTTTTAGTGATCAGGAACACCGGTGTTCCTTGCTATGGCTCGGCAGATTGTCTTTTGGGGAAAAAAGGCCTGTTGTGTTGCTGCTTTTTATTGTGTATTTAATGACGCATATAACAGGAAAAGCGTTATTGATTCACCAGCAGTCTTTGATTTGAATGCAGCTACCGTGCACACGCTTCTTTTTTTTTTTACCGAGACCACGTTTGGATCCTTTCAGCCTCTAATAACTGAACAGTGATCTCTGGTGACGTGCAAATGAAGGCTGAGGAGGAGAGGTGTGCGCAGGAGACGGGGCGGGGACAGACCCCCCGCTGTACATGTCGGTGATTCACGCTCACCGTCACCGTGACCTTTTTGTGCGAACGCGCGATGAACTCATCAGAGACGTCAATAACAACATCTCGAGTGAGTGACCCGATGGCTGTAATCCAAATAAAACGGGGACGGGAGGGAGATGGAAACGGCGCCTTTCTCTCTGCGCGAAAGAGGAAAGGGCAACATTTGACGGCAGGAAGTCTTAGAAAGAGAATAAAAAACAAACAAACATCATTTTAGCTGTGGCTGATAACTTTTCTACCGTTTATAGATTATGGATCCACCCATCGGCCGAATCGGTAGTAGAAGTAGCTGAAATAATGATTATCCCCAGAGGTTTTAGTATTAGCGGCATAGTCGATAGTAGTTTCAATAGAAGCCAGGACCACAGGGGGGTCCCGGGGTAGAACATGAGTTGGCCTGAAGAGGACTGCTGCAAGTAAGGAAATGTCTAAGTGACTCAGGGCTGAAAAAAACAAAAAAACAAGGTGTAAATATTTGATCCCAAATGCGAGACCTGGCAGTGTGTTGAGGTGAGAGACTCCGGATTGGAGCACTCGTTTCTGCGCAATAACAATCCTTTAATTACAGCGCCACAGTAAATAATACTCATTATACCCACTGAGTACAGATGTAGTGGTAGTTCCAGTGGCATTAGTGGTGGTAGCATTGCTCAGTTGGCGGTGTCGTCGGTGTCACTTCTCCAACACGTGGCATTTCTCCCGAAACATGTCAAAAGAGAGTCAGAATGAATGTGGAAAATTGTGGCTTGTCAAATATATGTTTTTTTTTTTAATCTATTGCCTGCGGGAAGCTTCCCATTAAATGTGTTTGTTGACTAAGATTTCTTTTGAAACTTACCTAGGCCGGGCGTTTACTGCCTCTCCTCCTGAGAGACGAGATAAAAAGACAAGACACGTGCCCGATGAATGCCTCTGGCTTATCTCGGCACAAAGACCGGGAGCGGGAGGGGAAACAAATAGCCTGCTCTGTCGGCCGGTAAAAGTAATCCAACTCCCAGCTCGCGTAAAGGTCACGAACAAACTCGTAACATCTTGTTTGTTCAATCCATACACGCCCCCCCCCCCCCCCCCCCCCCCTCAATCCATACACGCCCCCCCCCCCCGTCCCCCCGTCCCGTCACTTTTCCAAACGCGCCCCCTCACCCCCGTTTGAAAGCTCTAGCACTGGGCCGTGTCAGCCATTTGTTTTCGGTTTGACCTTTCACATAAATGTGATGTACCGGCGCTGGAACCGATGTCGGCAGCCAGTTTCATTTTTTCGGCATGTGTGTGCGCCGCCCCCGCTTCTCCGCGCGGTGCTCCGCCGCCTCCGTCCCTGTCCCACAATGCAACGGAGCTCCCCGGGCCCATCGGTCGGCGTTTGGAAGGCGCGCCGGGCCTCCCCCATCAGCCTCTGCTGGGGGAGGCCCCGGCGCTCGTCTCGCCGGGGTTGGTGTGTGTGGCCACGTTTGGAAAATCCAGCGGGCCTCTCATAAACTTCCACATTTGTCTCCCGACACCTGAAGTGGCACACAACGTGTTGATTTATGCATGCCATTAAGTCATGTGCCAGCCACGGCTGGCAGGAGGAGAAGCAGGGTTTTGGAAGGAAAACAAAGCGCGAATGAACACGCTGGCAAGCCGGTTTAATGAAACACAACACACATGAAGGAGAGAGATCAAATAAGCCCCTCTCCAGCTGTGAAATATTAACAGTGTGTGGCTTTTTTTTCCCGCCTGTGTTCTATCTGCTTAGCGTACGGCTCCGTCAGATGCTAACCGGTCTTTTCTTTCCTTTGGCACCAGAGCGACTGCAGACCTGTTGCCGAGAGCCCACTTGAACTTCTGGATGGTGCGGTGGTTTTGTGAATTGTGGGGGGGGGGAGGAGGAGGGGAAAAAGGCGAAGGCCGTCAGCTCCGCTTCCATCCGCGGCGCACAAAGTGAGTCACCGGGAGGTTTGATGACTCCATAAAGAGCAGAACATCAAACGGGGTTTTGAACCGAGACCACCGCAGCGGGAGACGGATGGTTAGGGCGGAGACGGGGGGGGGGGGGGGCCGCATCATGGGGGGGGGGGGGGGGGGGGGACGCAGCATTTCAAAAGTGGTTTTGAAATGGGCGTGAAAGACGCCGTCACGTGGGCATGACGGCGTCTCGCACCGCGTGGGCCCGGCCGCGTGGGCATAATGAAAGTTTTTGGAGAGGCGTGCTGAAGCCGGCGTCTTGACAGGCTGACAGTCGGCACGTTAAGCGAAATCTGACAGGAATTCAATTAAGAGACACGTCGCTTGTCTCCACCGGCGCGAACGGATGTCACTCTTTCCCCAGCGCCGCCGCAGTGAAACTTATTTTGGGCTGTTGGATGTCTATTTTGTGTGTGTGTGTGTGTGTGTGTGTGTGTGTGTGTGTGTGTGTGTGTGTGTGTGTGTGTGTGTGTGTGTGTGCGTGCGTGTGTGTGTGCGTGCGTGCGTGCGTGGGTGCGTGGGTGCGTGGGTGCGTGCGTGCGTGCGTGCGTGCGTGCGTGCGTTTCCCATCCGCTGAACTCTTGTCGACGTTCTGTGGCGTCTCCTCTTTGAGAGCAGATTAAAGTGAGCCCTCTCTTCATTTAGCATGGCACATTGAGACTCCCGTTCCTCTCTGATTCCACACCACACGCGTGCGAGTGATGTGTCTGTGTGTTTTGTGCGTGTGGGTGGGTGGGGGGATGGAGGGGGGGCGGGCACTGTATGTTGGAGTCGTCTGGGTTTTTTTTAAGCTTTGTTTTCATCTGCTGACTGCTGGCGACATGCACAGTGAGCCTGCTGGGGTGGATGGGTAAATCCCAGCGGCAGAGAGAACACTTTGGAAACAAACAACAACAAAACAAGCTCTTCTTAAAGATAATCTGCAAGTCGCATGTGGAATTTTTAATCCTGGGCGATACGACATGGAGACGTGTTTACCAGAGTATCATAAATCAAGTTTATTCCAGCCTAAATGTACGAAACAAACACAGTAGTGGTGCTGATGTCTCTGAGGTTGGGTGAAATGTGAGGTTTTGTCAGGCCGGGGGGGGTTTGGAAGGACGACGGATTTTTTTTTTGTTTTTAAGGTGAAATCAGGTCAGATGCTCGATTGTGTTTGTCCTAATGGCACGGACTGTGTGCGCCGACATTCCCCACGGCAGGCTGTTCGGGGATCAGCCGTCCACCGCCGAAAGACTTCCTCTTAATCCTCCCCCAGAAGTCCTGATGGGATTTAAGTCGTCGCTCTTCAAAACACCGCCAACAGCATCTCTGTGGGAGAATTCAGGGGGGGGGGGACTGTGGATATTAGACTATAAGCCATTGGCGTAAATATTGTTGTATTCTTTATTGTTTGGGTTTGTGGAGGTCATTCGTGGTCTCAGCCCTCCGATAAAGCTTTTTCAGGAGGCTGATTTGAATCTGGGAGCTCTGGACGCTGACGAGCAATTTGAGATCGATTGAAAACGCGCGTATTATCCAGAAGGGTAGATAGAAGGATATACGGCAGGGTACTCCCGGGACAGGTCACCGACGCACCCAGAGAAAAAAAAACAAAAAACATTCACAGTCTAAGTCATTAAGATGCCACATTCCCTGGAGATTCCCTTATTAGACTAATTGGTTTCCACAGTAGCTGTGTCAGCTTGTCTCTGTGTCCTGTGTGATCTCTTGTTTGTTCCGATTGAGGTTTTTATGAATAACTTAGAACATTTGAGTTGCTACTCAAAATGCTAATTGTTCAAATATGAATTATGACAAAGCAATGAGAATGGCAGCCAGACACAAATCAAACACACGGGTATGAGCAAACGCCGCGCTGCAATTATAACCCCATCACACCCTAATCGGATTCACAAACGCAACATACATATATATACTGTATATATATATATATATATATAGTATATATGTATACTGACTTGTCTTCAGCTTGTATTACATTGTTGTCGAATGTGGAAAAGATCCCAGTACTCCGCTGAGACCCCGTCAGCTGCAGCAGTGGTCGGACCTAGCTGATCAATCATGTAATGACTTTAACTTTGAAATGCTGCGCGCAGACCCGGAAAGGAGCGCGATCGGGTTCGGCGCTCATGTCTCGTGCTCTGCTTCTAGGTATCTGCGCCTGACTGCTCTCGGGTGTTGACTTGCAGCCTCTCGCATTTTTTATTTATTTTTTTACGTGTCCTGATTGTGGCCGTGGCTGGAAGCGTTGGCTCGACCGGCGGAGTCCACGCGCAGGACTACTGCCAAAATAGGACAGACTCGCACAAGTAGGAGGCAGCGCAAGTTTGACATCAATCTGACCATGACCCCCTCTACTTTAATTAAAACGGGCCTCTGCCTTTGACAGCCACTCCCTTCCACTTTGTCATTACTGGATCTCTCGTTACACCCTTCAATAGGCAAACCTGATTGGTTTGCGTGTGTTTCCAGTAAAGCTACACACTGCTTCTGAGATGGGACCATTAGTGGATGTCTCCGGTGGGGAGAAAGTGGACACCAAGAAGCTAATGGTAAAAAGGTATAAGGGGGGAATTTAATTACAACGGCACTTGACTCTGCCGTCTAAATATGTTTCAAAATTAGATTTAAAAAGACGAAATTCTTCGTCACGCTGACGTAGGACACGCCGGGCTCTCGGTGGTTCGCAGTTCCACTGCTCGGGAACAATTCAAAAAATGATGTTCTTGAACACGAGGTTTATGATGCTCATACCTGCGTGACCTGTGCAGTGATTAAATGTTGTTGGAGGCAGATGTGATGTTGTGAAAGATATAAATATGCCATACGAGGAGGACGTGGAAGTAATGGGGACTTCAAGTTGTCAAATTTCTTTGTTGTTGTTGTACATCTGGCCTTTGTAACTTGTTTTGTTTCTCTATTTCCGCTGAAGACTGTGGCTCTATAGATAACCAGTGTCCGTCACATGTAGCCGATCAGTCAGACTCAGATTAACACCGTATCCGTACCCAGCTGGTGCCAGCCGATAACAACGGAGGGGGGGGTTGGAACAATAACCATAAACATATCACACAAAATGAAAAAGATTGCCTTCGCAAACCCTCTGCGCCCCGCTTCATCATCTCAAAGTGCCGGGGCCCAGTCAGGCAGGAGCAGATTCTGGGGAGGAACAAAGACCATAAAAACCCAGAGAGATGACGATGCTGCTGCAGATAAACACGCGGAAGCGAGGAAGCCAAGCAGCTTTGGCTCACCCCGGGGTATTTATTAAAAAAAAAAAAAACTGTTTTCCCATAAGGAGAAAAGTGGTGTTGGCTGTGAACTGTTGGACGTCCACTTGACTGGAGTAAACAGCGTCGTAAAAAAAAAAAGAAAAAAATCAACACTGCCACAAAACAAACAACTCCATAAAACAAATGAGCGGTGCAGATGAAGAAGCTAATTGCTGCGAGGTAAATCACAAAGCCGAAGCTGCAGTGTTTGTCGGTGTTTCGCTCCTCAGGAAGTTGACCGCCTCTGCCTGGTGGCGTCTCCGTTCATTATTAAAACACGCCGGTGTACATTTGGGTGGGGCCCCCCGCAGCTGTTTATGCACGCTCCCACCCACAATGTCCTCTGAAGATACGAATGGATTATTGCCAGCTAATCTGATCAATATTAATCACAGCAGAAGGAACGGAATGCATACCGTCATCTGAGGCCATAGCTCTCTGAATCTTCATACAGATATTCAAACCCCCCTCCCTCTCCTCCGATAGCTGCATGTCCTGTGGAGCCGACCTTTTCCCGGCAGTGACTCAGGCTTCTCTCCGTCTCTCTCCATCCTCCTGTTGTGGCGAGTCAGCAGACGATCACCACCAATCTCACCAAGCTCCGAATATCCCAAACTGTCAGCCGAGACTAAAAAAGAAGCCCCCCCCCCCCCTGCGTTTGGGGAGGAATCTTCTCCTGCGACGTTGTGGTGGACTTAAATAATCTGTACAGTTTGGTATGTGCCACTGTGCTCTCTTGCTGCCTGACATGGCAGTGTGCCCTGAATACACGGGGCCGCTGAGCCATCATCTGGTAGACGCAGAAAGAACCAGCATGAAGATCAATATTTACCTCTTGCTTTTATTTTGTAATATCGACACGTGTGTGTAGTTGCCGTGGAGCTTTTGTGGCCGACGTCTGCAGCAGAGACAAAGAACCCTGAATGCCCATTTTGCATACTCGTTTTTTTTTTGGTGGGGGGGGGGACAACAACACCAACAACCAACAACACCAACTATGCATGTGTAACTGCTTAGCGCAGCAATACCGATGCGATTGTTGCCGTGGCTACAGCTGGGTTTAAAACCAAAAAAAAATAATAATCTGATGTCTCTCATGATTAGAGGTATTTTTTGTGTTTAACCAGTGGATGCATGCAATGCTGTTGGTGCACAGAGACGCGCTGTGCAGCAGGCTACGTACTGCCCTGCCGTAGAGTCTGGTGTACATATTGTATGCACTGACTATCGCGGTTTAACTGCGTGTACGCGGTGCGTGTCCCTGCGTAAGGTCGGCGTGATTGCATGTGCGGGCAATTGAAAAGCATGGGGTTGCGGGGTGGGGGTCCTGGTGTCAGCGTGGTTAGCATAATGATGTGCCGAAAGGTCAAAGTCACGGCGGCGCCACTTTGATACGACCTTCACCCCTCCACCTTCCTCCATCGAGGACGTGTGCGTGCGCGTCAGTGCTACACAGCATCCTGAACCCCGTCTGTCTCCACGGCGAAGCCGAGTGTTGTTGTTTGCATTTCTGAAAACCTCGCAGGGGGGAACTTGCGGCCTTGTGAAACATTTCCCCCGTCCTTGCTGGCTCCTGCCAGATTCCCGGAATTGTGTCATGAAGCAGCCCTTACGCAAGCGGTGCTCGTCACGGGCCTCGCTGCAACATGGATGTTCACCTCCTACACTTTCACACTTTCAAATTTCACACTCAACGGCAGAACGAGGTCAAGATGCACAACAGAAAGCGACGTATTCCTTTCAAGGAAGGTGTTGAGAAAATAAGTCGGCAGAGCCGTCACGCATAATCGGGTAACAAGTGGCCAATCACCTGGAGCGAGGGAAGTTTGCCTCTGAGGACCTGAATCTTGCAGAAATTCTTCTAAAAACGAAAAAAATAAAAAAAATAAATGAGGCCAATGAAGCATATAAGACATGTGCTGATATTATGGATTATGTTTTATCCGATTTGCTCTTACGCCATCAGCCGTTGCTCCAGTGTGCACCAAGGAGGAAAGAATAAAACAACGGTAGGCGATAGACGGCGTGACTCATGTGGCATTTTAAAGTTGAACCCATCACCCGTTATGGGATGCCGTCGACTGCGATGTCATGTCCGTGTGAGTCAGACCTGGGGCGGGATGCGTATCATCCCCTGGGAGAGCGTGAGTGATATCGAGTCGTTCCGATGGACCTCGGGATAATAGCTTGGAAATGACAGTGTCACCCGAGAAGGTGGTGCGTCGCCGAGCACGATGTCACCGCGTCACAACACGGGAGCCTTCCCGCCCCATCGCTGATCACACAGCCGACGCGTTTTATCTGGTGATATTGGGATTAAGGACAAGTTAGGCACGAGGCGGTTTTGGTTTTGAAACCCCCATTGCTGGAGGTCAGGCTCGTCCAACGTGCCAGTCTGCGAACACGTGGCCGCGCTGGCGTCCGTTCCCCGGGGGGGTGGGGGGGGGGGCGGGCGCCGAGATGCGGCACCAGCTGTCCAAGTTAACACCCTGGCTTTGTACTTTTGGTTCCCCAGCAGTGTGTCGCACACAAAGAAGCCGCCGGAGGAGTGAATGAGGAAGGAGAAAGGGTTGTTTCTCAGCCTCGTCATCTTCACCAGTTAACTCTGTAGAATAATTAAATAAAAAATAAAAAAATCCATTCTGTCACTCAAACCACCCCGCGGTCGTGTCTTATCGGCCCTCCTGCTGAAACGCTCGTTAGTGTAGATTCATGAGTTTAAAAACAAAAAAAAACTCGTTGGGAAAAAGGGGAATAGATGGACGTGGCCAGGAGGCCGCGGTCGGCGACAAATACGACTGAAACGGACACATAACCGTGTGGGAACCGTCTGGATCACAGATGGATGCGATGCAGTTTGGTAAAAGCTCCACGCCGAGGAGGATTTTCTACCCAGCAGCCTCTTTCAGAAAGGTAGTCTGAGGTCTGGGGGGGGGGTGGGGGTTGACGATTTCCCGACTCGCTTTCGGATCAAACGGGACTTTGCGCACTGCCATGCATATTTAAATACGGGAGCATATGGTTGTCGTCAGAGGAGGTCAGCGCTGGAGGCAAAGCTGCGGCATGTCCTGTTGGCTATACATCTGCCCTCGCACTCCCCCGGATGGGGTGAAAGGAGGAGGAGGGGGATTTTTTTTCTTCTTCAGAGCAGTGAAAACCTTCACGTGTTGTGGCGTGACACAAACGGGACCCTCCGTCCACTTTTAGGCCAGTGCTCTTTTGTCTGGATTGTCTGCGATTGGAATGATCTCACCCTTTGGTTCTGAGAATTCGCCCTTTCATTTTTTTGGCGGGCGGGGTCAAAATACGACAGGACCCATGAGCCCCGGCTGCTGGTACCAGAGGGTTCTGGAACTTGACCAATGCTGAGCCACAAAAACGGATGAAGAGTGGAATGTCCCGTCTCGGCCGGTTTGATTTGATTTCACCTCGGCTTCGATCGAATGTTCGCGCGCGCGCGCACGCACACGCACGCACACGCACGCACACGCACGCACTCACCCCCACATCCCTTCCCGCGGCCAGTTGTTGCAGCGTGGCAGAGGTTGATGTGACTGATCTTCCTAATGCACCCTCCTCTGCAGAGGCCATAAATAAGTCTGAGATACAGAGCGAGCCGCCTCTGCCAACCTCATCTGCAAAGTGAGCGTAGAGATGCAGGGAGGAGCGGCCCCCGAGATGCAGCGTCAGGCCGTTCCCGGTCCCGGCGTGCCGGTTCGTCCGCGGCTCTTACCCAGAAATGAGTTATTACACTCTGTCATCTCAGAGCCCCTCGCTTTGCTCAAACAGATACGAGCGGGGATCCGGCTCGCACTGCCGATGGTGTTGACGGATTGGCCTCATTTTATATTAATTAGAATTTTCGATGAGTAATAGCGTTTATTGGATTTTCATTTCGCTGGGAAGAGAGAGAGCGATAAGCTCTTTTTGCGGGCGAGAAATTGTCTCGGCCCTTGACGAGCTTAAGGCGCGGGCGACTCTCTGAAGTGGAGGATGAAAGGGAGATTCAACATGAAGCACACGTTCCCTATTCGAGTTTTCCATTGTAATTTCACTTCCCCCAACCCCTTTGAACCGTTGTGGAAATTGAAAACGAAGCATTCGAGAGAAAATACTAATTTCATTCTTATCTTTGTCTTGCTATTATGTTTCCAAATGGTCTCTTTTGTTTGGTCTGATTGGAAGCGTAATTGGGCGCAGGCCGATGTAAACTCCACAATAGCGGCTGATTTGGTTCACGTCTGTTGAAGTCATTTTTCACCATCAACTATATTAATTGACAGCAGCAGATCATGTTAATCCGACATCTGTCCACTGCGCATATGCCTGCATCAGAACTGATTTTTGCAGAAGTTGATGATGATGATGATGATGATCAGTATCATTTCCCTGTATTTACACTATGTAATAATAATGTTGGAGTCACATGCCTTGCAAAGGTCTGAGTGAAGCCAAACCTTTGAGTTGACCAGGGTTTGGGGAGGGTGGGCAACAACAAGATTAACCGAATGAAAGTAAACCAAAGGAAGAAACGAAAAACAATTAATGTGCATCCTCTCCTTAACAAACAGTGTCCCGGGAAATGTCTCCATCCGGAAAAAGCTCGTTTCAGCAGTCCTTCCCATCATGCATCTGTACACTCACCCCACTGTCTGCTGCAGACACACTTAAGGTAATGAATAGCCCGAGGAGGCCGGCGTTCTTTACTGCAGCCCAGTAAAAGGCCACTAAGTCCGGATCCACCTGGCAGGCGAACAAAAAAAGAAAAAAAAGGAGAAGAAATGTTTCCGGCGGCATCTGATTGAACTGGGCCAATCCCTCACTCGGAATCTGCGGTTGTGTCGAAGATGCTCTTGTGTCATCGCGCCGGAAGCCAGAATTGTTGAAAAGGCCACCACCTGACGGGCGGACAAAACGACTTTATTCAAATACTGTACATCCCGGTCTGTAACTGAGGGCTGCCACCGGGGCCGTTTGTGCCCCTCGCCAAATAACCGAAATAGGTAATTAGACGAGGGCAGATGAAAGCATGGGCTGGATGGTTATTTTATTCATCTGCCAAGGTTTGGTTGGCATCATCATGTGAATCCATTTGAACATTTACTAATGAATCCATCCTACAGCTGAGCCAAGTGGTGGCTACTTTAATTAGGGGTTTTTGATCGACTATATAACAAAAAACACTTGTTTCATGCTGGCAGCGAAAAGTTAATATTTACACCTTTTTGGCATTTCATGGTTTTCTTACAAATGACTCGAGTTCTTACAGGCTCGCATTATGTGATGATGAATTTAATCATATAAAAATCAAGAGCGATGGTTCAAATTCTAAATATAATTATATTTTGCCTATTTGAAACCGGATGACCCTTTCTGACTTTGAAGATAGAAGTGTCATGACATTTCATGACCACGGAAGCACGACTCAGGCTCTCAGCTCCGATATATCTCCGACTGTTGACAACAGCGCTCAGCGTTAATCGGTGCGGGTGGTGGCAAAACTTTTGAAGACGTGACGGAATAACCAAAGCTTCTTTTTTATTTTATTTGTTTTATTTTTTTAACGAGTCAAACGGACAAACGTCATCAACTAGTCACTGACGCACAGTGAAGTTGCTGTGGAACATTCTCTTCTCTTCCATCGCCCCTAAAACACACGTCGGCTTGTTTATTCACCAAACTAACAGATACCGTTGTGAAATCATCGGAGTGGTTGTAAAAAAAATAATAATAATAATAATGAGCACGGACACGCAACCCCTGTGTTTACGCCCTGCCGACTCGTTGGTATTTACGTGATTTGTGCACGATGACATTTACTTGATGGCAACACAGAACGCGGACTGTGCGCGTCTCAGCGTGGTGCTTTCACCTCCTGTGGACCACGCGTGCAGATATTGGGAAAGGACT
Organism: Colistium nudipinnis; assembly: GCA_016785305.1. Classification (NCBI taxonomy): domain Eukaryota; kingdom Metazoa; phylum Chordata; class Actinopteri; order Pleuronectiformes; family Rhombosoleidae; genus Colistium; species Colistium nudipinnis. Next base: position 280,835 of record JAFBJU010000882.1, read on the forward strand.
TACGCTCGCGGTTTTCGGCGCTCGATCCCCGTTCCGTGCAACAAATCGGGTCTTGTCTTCTTTAACCTGCTGCGCCCCTGCACTGGCTCTCGGGGCTCCCTTTGCCCTGTGCGGCTTTAAAGGTGCTCGACCCTGGGCACCTGTGTACGCCTGGAACGCTGGATAACGCGAAGAGGTCCGGGCGGCTAGGGAGAGAATAACAACGGGGGACAAAGGGGAGCTTCTAAATCCGAAACAGGCCCCCGAAACGTTCAACCGCGCGCGCCAGCGGAACTCTGCACTTTGCATTTGTCACTTTCCGATGTGTTTTTAGAGAATTTAAGAATCTCGATCTCCCATCTCCCGTGGCGATGGACACGTTTGAATGCGGGCGCGCCGAGGGCCATGTGAGGCATGAAGAGCTGGATGCGATCCAAACAGCAGAGGCTCCGCGCTGCCAGACTCCCGTGGTGAAGCGCATATCTAGACTTACACCCTTGTATCAGTCAAACATCACATAGACGCTCAAATCAAGACTCATGCACAGCTGTGGGAAGGAGACGCTCTCAACTTGCATCTGCAAGAAAAAAAGAAAACCCGCGCAGATTGCGTCTCTTTATTGTGACTCCTCTGCACGCCACCGTCTTCTGCTTCACTTTCGTCACCTTCGGCACACACCGCCCGGGTGGATCAGCCCCTCAAGGCTGTTGACACCATTCCAGCGAGCGACCCAGACTGCGCGGCGTAAACCGTCTCCGGCGAGAAGCTCGAAAGGGGGTCAGGGGATTTTCTGGGGACAAGGCTGAGCTTCGGGGGAGGGAAGGAGCGAGGATTCGGGGGATTTGAAGGAGACGCGCGTTTCATCCCCATTTGTTATTGAAGCTGAGGGGGTTTTCCGGGCGAGGCTTGTGTTGTTTTAGCATTATGCAGCATGGATGTTTCGTATCAGAGGGGCAAATCGGGCCAAGAGGGAAAAGCACGGAGGAGACTCTTTTAAGGTCACCATCTCCCTGCGGGCTAAGCGAGTGTCCTCAGACTCGGTGTGCTTTCAGCGACAGGCACAGTGCGCGTCTAGACAGTGCGCACTTTCGTAGTTCTCATCAAAAACAATGAATTATTTTGACCATTTTCAATTGTGGCCGTCTGTCACTCAACAATGTCATAAAATATAAAGATAAAAAGTCAAGGTACAAGCTTGTTTGTAGCGTTAGGAGTTGAGACAAAGCGATGTTCAGACTCAAAGTTGAAATTCAGTAACATACGCTCTAATTACATAGGCAGAAAAATAAGATGCAGAAACGATGTCATTTCTGTTTTCTTTTCTTTGGCTTTTATTTGTTATGATTCATTTCATTTCCCGTGTAGTATTGAAGTCTAACAAAGTAAATGTGATCATAAAAAAACGAAACAACGCACGTTCGAGCCACAATTTGTTCTTCACATTCCTGAGTACATACAAGGAGTGCGGAAAGGCAAGAGCACCTAGCAGTTGACCTAAAGTTCTAAAGTTCTAAAATGGATTTGATTGCTAAGAACTGGGTCCACACGCACAAAATCCCCAAAGCATCAGAAGAGCGTATCCGCTGCTCCGTCCGACATCAGTCCCAGTCCGCAGGTCAGGCTGTGACACTGTGTCCGTCCTCCCAGCGCACACACACACAAACACACACACAAACACACACACACACACACACACACACACACACGCTGAGCGAGAGGCCAGATGGAGGCGCAGCGTGGGCTGCTGGCCTTTCACACTCTCCGTTTCTTCTCCTTCATCGGGCCCCCCCCCCCTCTTGTCCCTCGTCCCACTTACCTCTTTCCCCTGCTCTCCTCCCTCCTTTGTCGGGGCATTCTCGCCGCCATCCTTTTCTGCCTGACCTTTCCCGTTTGTTCTCTGCGATTAAAAGGCCTTTCATTTTTTCGAACAATGCACGACAGTGGTCGATTGTGTCGAGCAGAATGTGCACTGCGCACAATGAGGTGAGATTCCCCCCCCCCCTGCAGACTGTCTTCGCCGCGTACAGTGGAAGTTCAAGCGGGGGTTTAAACTCAAGGTCATCTGGGTCAAACTCAAATATGTCAAACTCTGGGTATCGCGACGCATATTATATCAATGATATGTTCAGACGTGAGCTCTGCTCCGTCGACGTCTGCCGTCAAAACAATTTTAGATAAATCGTTTCTATTCTTTGGCTCGTCAAGACAAAAAAATCTCATCCAAAGCGTGTCTTTATCCCTCTGATAGAAACGGGCCCTGAGCTATAACCAAGAGGAGCACTTTCACTCTGGCTCTCTTCTCCCTTAATCAAATCACAGGCAAGAGAGGGGAAAAAAAAGAGGGGGGGGGGGGAATTGCTTAGTCCTCCACCTTTGTATAGCCTGTGCTGTAAATATTGATTACAGGTTAAAGCCAATCAGAATAATGGGGGAGAAGCTGGGCGCGCTCTGCCACAATGTTCTTGGCTCGGGCTGTTCAGCTCACGGGGTAACGACGGTGGAGATTTATTTGAGAGCTCGGGTGCCTGACTGAAATAAGTCTTTAATACATCCGCGAGGGGACAATGCATATTTTAGACAATTATACAAGCCTGCGGCTCCATCCTCCGGGTAAATCGAACGGAGGACACACGTGCATACGCACATGTTTACACAAATGAAAGCTTGCACGCAAACGGCTGCCCTCACGCAGCCCCGCGCTGAACGCGCCGTTGTCCGAGAGCTGAGAGCAGTCCTTTATCAGCCCGCGATACACGGGACGTGGGGCTATGGGAGGCATCTGGGGGGCCACAGGGTCCCCCCTGTTTATTCAAGGTGAGTTTACATTCCCGTCTGTGCCGGGACTGAATGGACAAGCGGCGCAGATTTGTTTTTGCAGCCAGAGCCGAGCTGGGCGGCAAGACCCACATGGATACGAGGAGCGGGGCCATCGTCGGATTTTAGTGCGGGGGGAAAAAATGAGGTGAAACCTTGTGTTCCGTATTTACATCCCAAAGTTTCTGCCACCTCGAAAATTGTGAGGGCTCGGCCTATGAGATCTGCTCCACGACGCGTGTTTTTTTTCGGGGCAGTTGTGATGATGAATTAACTACAGTATGGGCAGCTGGACCAGAACTTTCCATTTTTTCAAAAATCGAATCAGACGAGGGGTCAGATTTATCGAGCATGGTCTTTGTCCAGGCCGCTGCGACTGATTCGAATGATTGAGTTGATAAAGACACGATCAAGCTCTGATCCGTGGGAATGTGGTTTCACTTGGAGCTACACGAGGGATTCAGGACCATGTGCGAGCCTCCGCGTGTCCCCAGATCAGACTTTAAATATTTCTATGACATTTAGGCACAGGGCCTGTGCGGGCACAGCGAATGTGTGTGTGTGCGCGTGTGCGCTTGTGTGTGTGTGTGGCGGTGATGCAGACTTTGCCCTGAGCCGTATGGCACGTTACGAGACAGAACCGGACTGCTTGCCACGCGCTGCTTTGAACCAGGACCCCGGGGCTTCTGCCATCTGCAGCCTGGCCTCCATTAGAGATTATGTCACCATATGCCGTCAGGGATGTGTTCGCCGTCCCGCCCCACAGAAGGACACCCTTCTCGCTGCATCCTCACTGGCACTGTGCAAAAAGTAGTTGGATGCAGTTGGATTCGAACACAGAGATGCAATACGAATAATAATAAAAAAAAAAAAAGAAGCTGAGCTGGGTTAAAAAAAACAAAACAGATAAGTTACGGATAAATGGTAAATTGTATATTCCCTCCAAGATTTGCAAATATAAACAAACTACACCGACATAAACACTGATCATTATTATTTGTTGTGTTTTTAGTGTTTTTGTCAGTGATATTCCAACAGCACAATTGAAAACACAGTAGATCTGTCTGTCCTTCTTTCCTCTTGTCGTGCAACTTGGAGGTCACCTCGTGAAACACGTGGAAACACCTCGTCGTGTTTCCACTTACGGAGGCTTGATATTTTTCGAGCAGTTGATATACCGAAACACCTCCGGGTCCAGTTTGCGAGGGCGGGAGAGTTACTCGCTAGTGTAAGGTCGCTATGCGAGGGTGCTCGTTACTGCACCTTGTCCTAAACGCAGAGACGCATCCCCACTTCGGACACTTGTCGTCTCAAGGCTTCCGTTAACCCGCGGCTGCAGCGTGTATTGCACATCTGCGGCAGCAAGCGGGGCTTGGACGGCGAACCACCTCTTCAGGGCGGCTCCAACAGCTCTGCTGTTTTGAGAGCGGGAAGTGCAGAGGGGGGACTTTCATCTCCCACAAATGCTGAGCCACTTTTCTCGCTGCCGCGGCACCAAAAAAAAAAAGGGCTTTAACATCAGCTGCATTCAGAAAGGGGCATCAATCGCAGCAGGCCGTGTCCCGCCGCCGAGTATATGCGGAGAAGAATGTGTGCCGGCAGACTAAACGTAAACATAAAGATTGGGGCTGTGTGTGTGGACATGAGGATTAATGTAGGGTTCGAATAATATGTAGCAGGTTTCACGTGTCTGCGATGGAATGTAAAGGCCGCACAGCCATTGTTTTGTTTGTTCGATTATTTCCGCTCATTTCACCAAAAAATGTAATGGAACTGTAACATGACCCCACGTCGGTGAGAATTTGGTCTACACTTTTCCTCATTGCAAGATGTGCTGCTCTATTCTGCTCTGCCTGGACTTTATATGGCTCTTTCGCTCACTGCGTTAAACCAGATCCTAATAGCACTTTAACTGATCAAATGTATAGTATAATCATTTATATGGAGAACAAACATAAGGAAGCACCAAAACAAAACCTGCAACAAAACAAAAACGGTCTCGCTGGGATAAAAAGCTTAATGTGGGCCTCGACACATCTGTGTTTTAAGAGTCCTGGCTTTTGCCCTGCACACATGGAATGCAGACAAATTTTACAACAATTGGATTGAAAGGATCCGAGGGAGCTCGGCGTCCAGAATGTGCTGGCGGATCCGAGTGCAAATGCATTTTTGTGGTAAAACATATAGAAAGCAGCTGAAAGACGAACCCCACCGACTCGCTCCACGTGCGCCAGGGAAGAAACAGTCGGGAGACATTTCCTTGGAATGCCCGTGTTGCACATATAATCAGACACATGTGCCGTGTATAGTGCACCGTTTCACATACCAAGCACATATGTATAACTGTCGTGCGGGGCCAAAACCAGTTAGGACAAATGTACTGTTGTTTGCAGATGACTGGACAGACCGGTAACATCTTGTGATGATCATTCTGTGGAGGACAGCGTTCACCATACCCGACGGGTCCCCCCCGATGATTGTCCTCCATCTTCACACGCGCTCACCAGACTGCAGCGCCAGATGGATAAAGCAAGACCTTTAAAACTGCGGGGGCGGAGGACACGTTCAAAATAGGAAGCAGGTAATTGCCTCCAACTTAAATGTGCTTTTATGCAACCAGCAAGATTCAGTGCAGGTCAAAGCAACTTTGTCGGAGCAAGGTCACTCTGCCTCTTTGCAAGGGCAAAGAAGGTAATCATACTTTGTAAACCTGTGTCGAAGCTGCTTGACTTGTAGCGGTAACAAGCGACATCTCGTATTGGCATAAAGTCAAGTCTCTTGCAGCCTCTCGGATGAAGCGATATAAAAGTGAACTTCTCTTCACTTGTTTTTGGCCGAAGTTTTCCTTTTCTTTACAACCAAAATTGAAATGTAAGTCATTTAAATCCACGCACAACCGGAGCTCCAGCCATGAACAAGACGCGGGGAGCGCGACACAAATTAGTCTGGAATTATAAAAGTGTTATTGACTAAAAGTGGCCCAAAAGGAATAAAAAAAAACTCTAGGCGTTAAACTGAGGAGCTAAAATCGATAATGTCGCTAATGAATGCAGCCTCCCAGCTTGGAAAAATCCCCTGCAACATGAAATCTTACTTCACCCGAACACTAAAATCTTTTTCTTCTCATTGTTTATGCTTAAGCGTGTGACTTTCAAACGGATGTGCGGCCACATTTTTCTGGGTGTCACAGTTAACCCGGTGGGTCCGCAGTCACAAGCGCAGGGCCCTTTGTTTGGTTTTGAAGAGTGTGGTCAGGTAAAGTGGTGTCCCTCAGGGAGATGAAGATTAAAAAAAGTGCTTGCATGTGAGGACTAGAGTTGGCTTGAGCAGGAAAGAAATGAAGACGGCATCGTGAAATGAGGTGGTGGTGGTGGTGGAGGACGGGTGAGCGCAAACCTCATCAGGTAGAGTCAAAGTCAGGGCACGGCAGACACACGTCTTGCTACCCCACCCCCACCCCTTTTTTACTGTCAAGATTTACAGTCCACTCGCCCTAGAACCGGCCTTGACACGGACAGAGGACTGTCAGGAGCTGAGTTTGAGTCTGCTCCGCCACGTCGATGCATCTGCACCGAATAAGGACCTCTCGAAATTCAGATACAGGCATTCTCAGCCAGGGCATGGTACGGCGCACAAACTCAGCCGACCTCCCTCTGAGACGCACACGGGAGCACTTCCTCCTCTAAGTGTACCCTGCGAGTGGAGAGAAAATATACAGTGCCGCAGGGCTCGTCGGAGGACAGGAAGATGGTACTCCCTCGGACAATCTCCGGCATTGTGTCGGGGGCTGATAACGCACATAACCCCCCACAATGTGTGCTATTGTTCTAGGTTTCCCATCCCAGGATGTGGAAATAAAACGAAAGTCCCCTGAAATCCCCATAACTGGCACCGCCACACAAGCAGCAGTGTATTATTTTTTTTTATTTTTTTTTTATTGATGATGATTAGGTGCTTTTCTTCCCCTCCTGCCTTTCTGCCTGCAGCGAGCGACACAAACTATAGGAGGTTAATGTCTTTTCATAATGGTGGCACCATAACTCCTTTCTGCGTATTAAGATTAGGGTTTATTATTATTGCTCTCATAGGTGCACTGTCATCGTAAAAGTTCCCAGCCCCCCCCCCCTCACCCCCATTCAGTGATGCACAAGCATCAGGGTTCAGTGGGTACTCAAACTGTGTGCCTAAAGGGGAGATAAAAAAAAAATAACCAAAGAGCAACCTGTTGTTTTATGATGCTTTTTTATATTTGTCCAAAAAAGAAACTTTGGATGACTTTCAGCTCTCGCTAAAACAACAATTTCCACTGAACACCACGTAGCAACTATCGCTGGCAGTCAAACTGGATCATTTGATCTAATATCCAACTTCAGGCTTTATTGGAAGAGCTCCTCTGACGACTTGAAAATTGCTAATTGGCAATCATCCTCACGAAGAAACGAACGGGGGGGAAAAAAGTCAGAAGATGCTGTCATGAAGAAACAAACAGGAAAGCAGTGAGAGGAAAATCTCCCTCTTTCTTGTCAGATGTCACCACTTTTCTCACTGGCGTGCAGGAGTCCATGTGCTGTGAGAACCGACAACAATCATTCGTCATCTTCACCCTCCTTCAGAAAGTCCAAGTCTCCAGACGAACGAAGCGTTAATCTTCCAAAAGTTGGACTGGAGGAAAAAAAAAAGCAAGGCCAGACACGGGGAAGATTTAGAGCAGTACTGGATTGTGGAGTCACTTCACAGGATTTCTCAACTATATTATTGAAACCAATTAGTAAAACCGTTCAGAATCCAAACGGGGACTTTTATAAAATGTTAATGGCTCCTCTGAGAGCCAGGTTCTTTGCCGGTGGTTATTAAGTGAGTGTAATGGCCTCCCAGATTTCTTCTTGGGGGGGAAAAAGAGACTTCAGAGGAGCTGGTGTTTATATTCAGGCACAGTGCGGCGAAAATTACAGCTCCTGTCTTAAGTTTGTCATTAAATCCCCTCCTCTGCCTTTTCGCACCTAGAGGTGAAAAGGGATCTATAGAACCCCGAGAAGTGTTGAAGTGTTGTGAAGTTGTGTTGTGCCTCTGATCCGATAACGGATGAAGTGAAGGCGGCCTGTGTTCATTTGCTGTGAAGAACGGGTGAGGTTGGATCGTCTTCTACATACTGGCGTGTTTTTTTCTACAGAGGAGATTTTCCCAGTGTCCCAATATTTCTCTTGATGATAAGATAAAGTAGTGCAGGGGGAATGTTTGCAGGGGGCCCCCCCAGGCGCCTTATTCATCCGCCCACGAGCTGATGGGGCCGCCGCTCCTCTGAGGACAGGTGCCTGGCCTTGCTTTTAACCTAAAGGTTATGGAGTGAGAAGAAACGGTAAAAGTCGCTCCTCTGAGAGTCCGTGAAGACCAGCTGATGCCTGTGTGCAACGTGTGTGCGTATATATGTGTGTGTGCGCGCGCGCCCGTGTGAAAATAAGCCATGATCCGATCTAGGCTCCCCACTTCCTCCCTAATGGGAGTCCTGCGTCGTCCTGTGTTGTTTTCGTTTTCGGACAACATGTCGAAGCACATTTCATCTCCGCAGTGAGCAGATCCTCCACAGGGTGCTCCACGTGAGGGTGTTGCTGAGCCAGGTGCAATTTCGGCATCGCTGTCTCCTGCAGTGTGCAAACCACAAGCATTCAGAAAAAAACACTGTATATCAAATCCACAGTGTCCATCGTCTGCAATCATGCACAACATTGTATTTCTCAGTTCTAATTTCCGCTATGAACTAAGTATGTTTGCACACATTTATGGCAAATACAGGCAGAAGTGTGAATTTTCTTAAAAGAACTGCCTAATTTAAATGAAATGTTATTCTCCATATAAAGCTCAGAGCTGACATTACTCCCTACGCACGGTCTCTATTCATTAGAAATAAATAATACTGAATGAAATGAATACTTTTTTTGTTTCATTCATAATAACCCATGTCCAAAGGTTTCAAATGAATATACAGTTTCTATTCGCCAGGAAAATAAAATTACCCTGAACAAAAATCAAACAGATCAGTTAAAAGTTTGAGGACACCTAGTCCTTGAGAATATTGAAAATATCATTAACTGGAAGTGAATGATTGACATATGCAATAATTGCATTATGTACATATCTTGGAAGGTCATATCTGTGTCAATGGTGTTCATGGGTATTCTTTTCTTCCTTTGCCCTGCAGATCATTTTCTCCCAAACATCGAGTGCACAGCTTAAATCCTGCCTTCGCCTGCAATGGCTCCATCTGGGCACCAAGCGAAGAGTGGGAGGAGAGCGAGGGAGGGAGAGAGAGAGAAAAGAAAAGTGTGCAAAGTGACCACAGCACCCTCCCTAATGTCAACTCTGTAACAGAGACAGATTGTAGTGGGAGGGACATGTCCTATTTCTGAGGGTGAGTAACACTGAAAGCAGATGACAGCATGATGTTAATCAAAGAGGTTGCAGGGATGGACAGAGAGAGAAAGGGACACGGTGCCAGAGATTTAAAAGTAGCGCGCACACACACACACACACACACACAAAAAAAGAGAGATAGTGAAAACGCTGGGTGTCCATTTGCATGCAGCTGCTTGTTCGGTGGTCGTTTGTTCCCCACACCTTCAAAAGGTGCCATACACAGATAATGTAATATTGGCAAATATCTCTGGCTGTCTGTTTCAGGCAAGTCTGACCTTTGAAATGAATACATCTTCTTATCCTGGATGCACTTTTGACGGATTCCTTAGAACCCATGCTGCTGGCTCGCTGAATACAAACAACAGCGCTCCCTTCGGCAGTGGCATTTGGATGGGACCCACCTCGCACCGTGAGCTGCTGACCTCCAGGCCTCTGCTTTACTTATACGGCACTTAGTAGGATACGACAGTAAAACCAATGAAAATAAATAGGAAATCCACTGGTTAGGACATTATTATTGGGGCTGTAACTTTATACCAATGTAAAATCCAGATAAAAAAAATGAAACATCTCAGGTCTGTAGTTTTGCTTTTAAAAATCCAGATCAAGCTCAACATTGTACTGGGCAGAGGCAGAGTGCTCCACAGTTTCGAGGCATAAAAACAGAAGGAGGCCTCATCGGCACTTTTATGGTACACAGATGGAGCGTTTTTAGTGATCCAGCTGGAGCATAAAGTGAAAGAAGATCTCCCGAGTGAGGTCATTTAAAGCTTTACAAACAAGTGAAACAACTTTGAATTCAACTCTGGAACATACAGGTAGCCAGTGCAGAGTCTCACTGGAGTGAGGTGGTTCCAATTTCCTTTGTTTTACCCTTTTCCTTAAAGCTTAGAACTATGAGATAAAATACAGCGTGAGGGCCGAGAGGTTTCATCACAAGTCAAAGTCTGTAAGCTTACAGGTTTGATCACTGATCACTACACTTTGAATGAATGTCTTTTCTTCTAATGGTACCTATTTTCTTGGAACAGGACAATGATATTCCAGAGAATTGCATTTCGTGTACAAACACGACATTGGTACATGGAAGATGAGCACCTGAAGAGTGGCTGAAAACTCCTAAAGTTTCATTTTGAGGACTTGAGCCTTTGTCCATGGGATCTGAACTGCCATTGTAAGTGAAAACTGTTAGTGGAAGAGACTGCAGTCCCTGAGCGATTTTTTATTTTTATTTTTTTTACTTTATTTATTTTTTATTTTTTTGCTTCTCATAAACTGCACTGATAAAAGTCACACCCCATGAACCTGGCTGCCAATCCAGACACTCTGGGAAAATCACACGAAGTCCCCGCTGGTGCGGACACTGGTCTGACCTGGTGACTGTGAGGGAGGACAAAAGGTCACGTAGCGCAACACAACATGGATTCACAACAATTCATACGCCAGCTGTGGCGGGTGGAGACTCAACCCCATTTTACAGGACTGCTTTAAAAAGTCATTGTGTGAGTGGGTTCTTTGCCCAAAGCCATGAGCCAATTTATTGGACCTGTGTGAGAAGTTCTTCGAGGAGCTAACCAACGCACATTTTGAGGCAGACTGAAGGAGATATCGTTAGACCCTGACTGGTAAATTATACATCAGTTGGCAAAAAGCGGCGTTCCTCGCCACGGCGTATACGCAGAAATGACACTGTGATATTATATATGATGGTATTAGTGGCAGTAATTCTCCGCACACACTTGCTGCTTCCAATATCCCTGGGTCATTTTGGAGATGTTAAAAACAGTAATTAGGCTGGAAATCTGAAGCGCAGTGATAACAGGTTATATGCTCCTTTATCCATTCATTTTATTGCTTTGTATTCAGCACAGGCCCCGTTCCCGTGGGCGCTCCAGGGCCTTCGAGCACAGAGTGCCTTGCCGCCCGACCACCGATCAGATTGTCATTCCAGAAGATCCAAGAGAGACTACACATTCCCCATAAAGAAGTCATTATAATGGTGAGCGGAAACAAATCTCATCTTAATATTTATAGCTGTGTGGGCCTCTGTGTGGAGGTTTGATTGATTTTGTTTTTACAGTGTGTGTGCTCGCGTGCAAGCTTCTCACCGTAGGTGAGGGTTGGATCATGGCTCCATTAATGCCATAAGGTTAATCTTTGGTCCAGTATAGCATACGCATGACTGCCGTCCCCCACACACGTTCGAATTTCTCCTGGGCCTTTGTTTAGTCAGTTTAAAAACCCAAAGAGCACGTTGTGGCTCTACGGGAGATCATATGTCAGACTATTCCCCGGATGTGTGTGGAAAATCCCCGTGTTTTCCACTCTTTATGCTTCCCAAATCTAAGACTGCTGTGTGTGATGCAACATCATATGTATGTAATATCAATGTATCAATCCTTTTTTTCTAACTCTCAGCTAGGAAGTGAATTTTCCCCCCAAATCTCTACAGTATGTCTCCCATTTCGGACAGAAACACTAACACTATGTCTCCACACAAACTGCCGATGATTTTGGAAGAATTTGTCATGAAGTGCAGGAGACGCGGCTCGGCCAAGTGTCTCCCACGGAAGTTATTAACGGCATCAATCAGATTTATTCCCACCAGCGCAAGTAAGTTTGACGAAGAAACGGTTGGCCACACTTAGCCAGAGAGACGGGGAGGAGGGTGAGACAGAGGGAGAGTTTGCCAGAAGCGCCGGTCGACCTACTTCCGATTTTGCGGCAAAGGATCGGTTTCAGGTTTTTGGCCAGTGGGTGGCTGCATGGTACGAATGTTTACCCCATACAGGAAGGGTGGAAACATTTTAGGGAGAGCCGCTGTAACCACAGGCAATCACAAGGGAAAATCTCCCCAAAGCCTTCCGTGTGTGTTTCTGTGTGTGTGTATGCGTGTGTGCTTGCCTGCATGCGTGTGCACGAGCTTGCGTGCGTGCAGCGAATTAGCTTCCTGTGCTCTGACTTTGAAGCTCACAGATTCTAGTCTTATCAGATCTTTGGGGAGGTAGTGCACAGCTGCGTTTGACATTGCAGCGACCATATAGAAAGGAGAGTCAGTATTATAGCGGTGGATGAGGCACGGCATAAAAACTGTTGCAGTGTCGGGGCGGAAAAGTGTATTTTGACAGCAATTTGGTACTTGTACTGTAGGTACACAGTACATGGAGAGAGTACGTGTGCATCCACCCATCCAGTTGCAGGTGCATTCTGTTTCCTGTGAAAGTTAAATAATTGGGATCTTACAATAAAAAACAATGTTAAGATCGCGGTTCAGCTGATAAACATGGTTGTGCATTGACCATCCTACTAAGCGTCGTTACCTGTTCCATGTGTTGGCCCAATTTACCCCATATCACTTCCCTCCGTATTGGACTATTTTTTGCAAATTTAGGTCTCATGCCAACTCCAGTGCAGGAGGCAGGGGGCCGCGTGTCCAACAGTTTGCGAAGCAGCATGAAATATCTGTCTGCTCTGAGACCAAGAATTCAATTTTGCATGCATAGCGGCCCAGACGCTCACCCACGCACCCTGTTCACAGTAGGCTAGTTCAGCTTTCAGGTATAGTGGTTATTATAGGTTGCTACCTGTGTTTTTCGCTCAGGGGCCCAGTGGATGTATGTTGTTGTTGGTGACTGCACCGGTGAGCCTATTATGTAAAGATCTGGTTTGCCTGCAAAGGCAGCGTGTGGGCTGTGATGTTTTTTTTTTTTCAGAATGTCAGAGTTGGAACAAGCTGGCGCCCGGCTCCCGTGGTGCTCTGTGGCAGGGACTCTGGTATCGTTGCTGGGTTAATAGAGATCAGCTTTCTGCTTTATGTTGAAACTTCCTAGAAGGAGGCGCAGTCACATGACCGATGGAGCCAGGGACCCAGATGGTTTCCTGCATCACTTAGCTCTAAGAACCCGGCCAAGTCGTGACTCAAAATGGCAGAATGAAAATTGTTTTTTACCTCGGTGCACATGCAGTGCCATGCTCTGAAAGGACTTCACATGTGGGAACTTTCTTTAACTCCTGGCAGGGAGTAAGGATATAATACAAGCAGAGAGAGAAGGAGCCAAAACTTTTCATCTTTTATTGAACCGAATCACTGAATGCTTACTGGCAGACTTGAAATGCAGCCTCCTATAAATTCACCAAAAATGAAAAAAAAAGAAATTGAGAGTTAAAGAAACATTACAGCAGACATTTTAAAGTCAAAAGACTAAGTTTTGATGCTTTTAGCTCACCCTCCCAGTGCTACTTATATTACTTAAAAAATTAAACCGATAAACTATTCTAATGAAGACATCTCTGCGTACAATGTCGTGAGGCCTGTAAAGAGCATGGACCCTGCAAGAAATAAACAAAAAGTAGAGCTGAGAACAACAAACTAGTTTGTGGTTTGGAAGAATTACCTTGGTAAAGAAAAGATGTATGATTGGGGGAAAAAAATGTAAGTGGTCCAACTGTGGGGAAAAAAAGGCTCTTGTGGGACTGTAGCACAGCAAATGTTCCTTTCAGTCACATGGTAACGCCACAATCAATCCGAGACCTCGTTGAGAAGGCGGCTTCTCGCTGTGTTTCCAACCTGAAACCCGGAGAACATGAACGCAATGACTCCAACTTAGCTCAGAAAGCCCATTCGCAGTTTAGCGTGTTACAACAGGAAGTTTCACTCCCAAAGAAGTGGAGCAAAGCGCCCGAGCAGATCACCGCGAAGAAACTTAAATATAGGTTTTAAACGATTCAAAATATCTCCTCTTTTCTTTATTCTTCTGCTCGGAGAGAAAGGCAGATGGAAGGGAGGTTTTTTGGATTCATGCTGCCAGCAGGTCCTGGAGGTCTGACTGGGAGCAGATGCAGCAGTTATGAGACAGTCATGTTTGGAGAGGGATGCTTTGAGAAATCCTGGCAGAGCTGCGCATTGGTGGGAGGACCAGTTGGAGGGGGCCAGAACCTTTCAGAAAGGCTATTCAGGATTATGAAGTGAGATAGGGAAATCTTAAAGAGGAAGAGGGAAGTGGAAAAAGGGGAGAGGAAGTGCAGGATGAGAAAGTGATTCAGGCCGCCAACAAACTTCTGAATGAGCGCAAGGAGAACAAAGACAGGAAGTCAGACACACACATCTATCATCATGCAGGGAAATGAATTTGGTCCGTGGAATTAAAGACACAGGGTCAGGGCTTCTGTGATTTCAGCTGTGTTAATACACTTTAAATATTACGCCATAAGTGATGCCAATATACATCCCTTCACGAAGGGTAAAGGTTTTGTATTTCTTTGGTTATTAATATGAATTCACCTTTTAGGTGAAGGCACTGTGAAATGAATTACTTTTCCCTTTTGCTTAACTTTATAAACACAGAAAACACAAACACGATAATTACGTGGGACAAGGGGGATGCAAATTGAAACCTAATTAATGCTGACACACACACACACACACAACGTATACCTCGCAGTTACTCAATCCTTGATCAGGCTCTTATCTATTATGTGAAGATATCATATTTCTCTGTGTGTGCTTTGTCAGCTGTTGTGTGACAGTAGCAGCAGTCAGCTTTCTCAATGTAAAGAGGACTAAAGCTTAATGACATTTTTCCCATAAAATCAGATTGTCTACACAGTCATCACTTGCTGGATGCTGACACACAGTAGGATTACTCAGCCATACCGAGGGATACAGCTGCGGGGAGGGAGGTCTGAGCCTATCATTGCCCTCTGGTGGAGCTGACATTTAATAATAATACAGTAAATAACACACACACACTCAGTAACATGAATTTTGTAGCATAAAGAGTCCTGGTATTTGTCATTCCTGAGTTGTGACTTTTCCTCCATTAGTCTATGTAATTTATAAATAGGAATAACAAGCACACAACTTGCAGTGCTATGTTGAAACTGGGTTTGGTAATGTGACAAACTTAGGCACTGTTTTTATGTGGAAATGTTTCACCACACGTTTTTGCTTTAATGTATTTTAAAGGGACACCGTTTATTTGTGTTTATGAACTATTAACATGGGTAGTGGACGTGTTGTTAGAAGAGGATAGATTGGTCCTGGACGAGGAACGGCTGGTGAAGATGGGGACAGACTGGTCCCGGATGAGGACAGCCTTGTCCCGTATTGGGACGCGCTGGTGTTGGATGAGGACAGGCTGGTCCTGGATGGAGAAACGCTGGTTTTGTTGGAGAGTTTGGAAGAGGAGTGGGATGGGGCGCGCGGCGCGCACATGCGCACTGGGTGGGAACCACATTAGAAAACGGGCAGCTATGCCGCGCGGTGCAGAAAACGGGCTGGACTCGTCCGTGAGGAACATCGGCCGGCGGAGCGTAGGACTGACCCGGGGACTGCGGGAGCGGGCGGCGGTGGACAAGCGCTAACGGCTCCTCTCTTCTTTCTTTTTTTTAATATATATATATATATATATATTATTTTTTTTCTTCCCCCTGTGGACAAACTCCGCGGTCCGTTTCCACGGCGGAAGCAGCAGCAGCAGCAGCTCCCCCTCCAGCTCCCAGCTCCTCTGTCGTCCGCCTGGGAGACGCCGACGCTCCGGCGATGTTGCCGCTCGACGTCTGAGGATTGTACTTCCGCCGTGCGCGTGAGAGAAGCACCCCCGGGGAGAGACGGGCAGCGACCAGACGGCTCCACCATGGGTCCGGCGGCGCTCCGCTGCTGTGTGAGGACGCTGTGTTTGCAGCTGCTGCTGTGGATTTTATGCTCGGTGAACGGAGAGGAGCAGCCGTTCAGTGTGGAGGTAAGAGCCGGGGCCTCCGCTCATCACTCGCGGCGCTCTCCCCTCGCCTCTGCCTCCTCTTTTTTTGGGCTTCTTTACACTCACTCCATTCTACCCTTTGAAATAAAGGCAATTGAATTAAGTCTGGGTCGGGAAACTTCAGAGTGCACCTCACAGCGTCAGATAGACCCTGCACGGGCTCAGCAGCACATGGTCCCAGTGCGTTAAGTCTGTCATTACAGGGAGTTGTTCTTTTGTCTTTGGTCCAGGACTCTTAACAGCTGAGCTGATCCCTTCAGTTAAGTGTGGTGTGAGTCTTTTTTTTCCCCTTTTTTTCTTCTTCCCCTCTTTGTTTGCAGATTAAATCCCCTCTACTCTGTTTGGCCAACGCTTAAAAGCTTCCAAACTGCGTAAGGACACCTCACGGCATCCCCGCGGTGTCACACAATAACGTAGACAAACACTGATCACCACCTCGGGGGGCGTCCAGCCACGTCCGGTGACGGTCGCCCACTTCCTGCATCCGTGTATTCCACATGATTTGCGGGCTCGGCGTGCCACGCTGATCACAGATTTGATCCAGATGCTGCAGGTCACAGTGTGGAAGTAAAGAGGAGGAGAGTCGGGGCTGCTGATTGTGGAGACATCTGTGCTCTACTGAGGCATGATTCCTGAAACCTACAGCGTGGTTACACATTGACAATAAAAGGATTGTTTGTATAGTTGTAGAGCTTATTGTAAGTGTATGAGTTGATCACTGTGTTGTCAGGTTATTATCCTCCCTCCAGCCCTGGCATTTGTTGTCTCTGATGCACTGGGGCTGCAAATGTGGTCACAGCCATCTAATCTTTGTGGTCGCTCATTGTCTCATTGTTGGAATCTTGGAAAAAAAGAAGGTATGAGAGTAGAAGGATCCTGAAAATGGGTTCAAACTTTTGGGGCTGCATTCTGCTCAAAGTCATGTAGGGACCCCACATTGTTAACTCACTTGTCAGACAGAGTTTCACCCTGTCAACACGACGGACGGTTGACTTAGCACTAAACTAAATGTTTTTGGAGGATTTCTTTTTATTTATGGCCCCCTAATGAGAGCTTTCTTTTTGTCCTGAGTATAGCGGAGGTGAGAGGAGAGTGAAAGCTGCTGGAGCGACCGTTATAAACCCTCAGCTTTGAAATGAGTAGCTGCAGCAGAGGGACATGGTCTGAAGGTGTGTTTGGCAGACGTGGCTGAAGTCACAGCCTGACTTGCTGACAACATACGTCTGACTGTCGTTGTTGCTGTTTCTGTACTCCAGCGCTCCCTCACAGCCCAGTTAGCTGCATTCACATCTCTTTGTATGCCTGCCATGTTGTAAACAGCTGCCGGACTGAAGAGAATGTGTGTGTGCGTCTGCCCCGTACTTGGTGGTCCGATTTACTGATTTTAATGTGGCAATTAATGCTGTTTAATGCAAGGCCACACGGCGTAGCCCATCTTGATTGTGTTATTATCCTTCCTCTATGCAACACGGAGTGATTAAGAGATACTGAATGTTTCATCTGTTTCTCCTGTGTTTGTGCTCAAAGGGTGAAATTGCACACAGACACGCCGAACTGTGTTCAACGTGTCCTGGTGTTGTGTGGAAAGTGGCGTTTCCGAAACTCAGATTCAACACATGTATGTGACGGTTAACACGTTTAAGGGTCAGTGCGCTGCTGAAGCTGTTTTGCAGTGAGCTGATACTACACTTACAGTTTATGGTTTACTTAGAGTATGGGCGCCATGTGGCTCAAAGTACTTTGGATGGATTTACGGTCAAACAGGAACGTATTCATTTTGAAAACCTCTCTTTGTGTCTCTCACAGCTTTTTCTGGGCTCTGTTGTTCAGTTATTTTTGACATTGCTGGTGATTTTTTTTCCCCTCACCATAGAGGCAGCACTGAATGCCACATGACAATGTCCCCTTCACAGTCCGTGGCTATCAGAGACACTTCAGGTGTCGCACCATGCCATATTTTCCTCAGTTGATTGATTGGTCGGTTGCCTGGACCCCGAAATCTATATGCCATAATTGTCTTGCTGAGAATAAGTTGAAAGTCGAAGATCAATCAGTTCCCCAAAACATTAGAGTAAAAAACAATTTGTAGCTATCATCATTTATGTCGGGGCTTAAAAGTGACACAAATGACTAATCAATAGTCACAATGGTATTCAATATTTTTCTTTGATGCAAATTCCACCCTTGGTCATTCCTTTGTTTTTTTTGCAGCCATGACTAAACCGATATGGGAGTCACAATGACCATATTTCAATGAAACAGTTTAATATACAGTTCACGTTGAGAAATAATTATTAAGGTGCAACTGTGCGTATGGTCATAGCGCTTATGGAGATGGAGACACATGTTCTCATAAATATATAGGTGTGAAGAGTTGGTCACATTCCACTGTAATTACTGATGCTGCTGTCAGGGTCAGTGCAGAGCGCTCAGAGCTGTTGTCACTATGTGGAGAATGTCGGAGCCTCACTCCTGCCACAGGTCGGGTTACCTGTCGCCATGTAGCAGCCTCTGAGTGGCATCTGGGTAATGGAAAACACATGGAGTGAATATCCCAGTTCGTGTGTGAGCGTGTGTGACTAAGTGTGAGAGAGTGAGTGCAAACAGCTTCTATGACTCCCTTGGATGTTTTTTTCTCGCTTCTCAGTGTTTTTTTTTTTTTTTTTTTACCAGTTTTATCTGTGTGTTTATGTTTGTTTATCTTTGTTTTTGTTTACGTTAGGCCAGCATCTTTGTTGTCGTCACTGTCCTCACATCCTCTCTGGTAACCTCCATCCTGTAGGTCTCCAAAGACTTTTCGTTCCTAATGGCACCCAAGTTTAGATAATGCGAAAATATCCTGAGAGATCTTATTCGCTGCTATTGTGCTGCGTTTTCCAGAAGTGGCTTGGCAGTCAGTCAGTTTAAATGGTGCTGGTTCGTTTTTCCTTCAATTGTCCGATTGAAGTTTGTCTGTTCACTCTCTTTCCTGTGTCGCACTGTCTGGCTCCATATGCATTTTTTTTCCATTTATCCAGATAGATGAAACAGCATCTTACTACTTTTTGATGTTGATCTTCATAAATCTTGATGAAAGAAAAATGCATATGGAGCATGTTGTCGTGATTATGATGTGAAGTCTCTGTGCTTCTATTAATCACATGATAGAATTAGTCGTTTATTTTGGTAACATCACACTATTATCCTGAACAGAGAATATGTAAGGTAGCTTTGCAGCCATGTTTTCCTCCCTCTTACACTTTGTAGTGTATGAGTTCTCCTCCTGTGATTAACTGCATGCGGGCGTATTTTTGAGTGCGCTTTCACTCGTGTGCCTTGTCCTCTTTTCCAACTCAACAATCATCGATTGCGTGTACACACACACACACACACACTACGGGCACATTCGCGCACGCAGCTTTTTTTTGACGTCATTTGGCTCTGGGAAGAGAGCAGATTTCTGAGCCACCGGGGGTGTCTGTGTCAGTCTGTTCACCCAATCCTAGAGAAATACAACAACACCTGCACTGACCTAAATGATTCATGATCGCACACAGATCCGTGTCTTTGGTCACAGCTTACTGAGCTGTTAAATGTTTAATGTGACTGACAACTGCAACATTAGATGATGCACGTGGGGAATCCAATCTGAGGCTGTCAATTAAGCTGTCGACAGAAATGCGTGTGTGCGCCTGCGCATATTTACGGATCTAAAGCGCCAGCTGGTGTCAGCCGCCACGATCCAGGCGCTTCTTTTTCGACACTTGAGGTCATGAAAATGTTTCCGACCACCCTGCAGACAATCCAGTGTCAGAGGCGCAGTTCTGATCAGTATGTGTGATCTGGCTGTGACATTTTTTGGTGACATTTTTGTGACCTTTTGTCCTAATGGGGCCACTGAGATGGTGAACATGGCATGCATAAAGCATTTATTTTGCATGTGCCTGTGTGTGTGTGTGTGTGTGTGAGTGTGAGTGTGTGTGTGTGTGTGTGTGTGTAGGCAGTGGTGGGGGAACACGTAGTAATGCACTATTCCTCCTCTGCAATAATCACGTTGCAACTGTCAGCGTTGGTATCGTTAAAAGTGAGGTTTATGTCTTATGCAAATTTCAATTTTGCGGCGTGAATTGCAGATGAAAGTTGGTTTGCTCGTGTGTGGGTTTGTGGTTGCCGGTGTGGGCAGGAGGGCTGTGGTTGCCACGACAACCCTGGCACGATTGTCAGTGGTTCAGTGTGTAAACAATGAATTATTCAGGGAAGTCTGAGGCTTCAGGCTTTCCCAAGAGGCCAGGATCACATTCCCACAATTCACCTGGGCACCCACCCCACCTCTCTGCATGGCACATTCACTGGATAGATCCAACTTATGTTATTGTTCGAACACATAGAATACTGCTCCCTGTTTTCACTTACTCTACCCCTAACTGGTGGAACTTTTATCTCATTAGTCTTGAGAAGTACCACTTCTGTAAATTTAGAAGTGAAATTTCTTCTTCAAGTGCTTCCTTAAGTGTATGAGATGGAATCTGTTGTTGGTGGCGGCCATTATCGCAATTCTTTTTTAACAATCTGAATCGTGATTTTTTTTCTTCGTACATTTGAAATGAGAATATCTAGAGTCAGTTTCTTAATTCCCAGGTTCGAGCCTCTCTCTTATTTTATCTTTTGCTCTTTGATTTGCATCATGTGATGTTTTCAATAGACTAGCTTTAGCCAACATCTTGCTGCCTCTTGGGCCTTTTGGATTTAATAAAGGAGAACTCCAGACTGTGGCTGCACAGATTCAACCTTTTCACTCCAGATAGTGACTGTATGAGCCTTTGGCTGATACCGATTTTCCGAGAGTGGGATCACCATGTGCAAAGCTACCAGACTCAACCAGCTGAACCCTGAAGAGCGTTTTTTAGCACCCGTCCAATTTTTTACCGGTGCTCCTTTCTTTTTCTCTGCAGCTCTACACAAACAGCACCATTATGCCTGGAAGTAGAGAGAACAAACATGTTTCGTCCAGTATAGCACACTTATAATGTCTCAAATCATGAGCATGAAAAATGCAAATGTAAAATGAAAAGAAATGTAATCAATGCATTAAACATTTTTCCATTTCTTCACTGCAGATATGTACAAATATTTATACAGATGGCAACATTTGGATGGAGACAGAAAGAAAAAATTAAGCATTTTGATAAGATATCGTTAATATATTTAAGTTAGTATGTGGTTATTTATACTGATGGAAGCGAGCGTCACACACGATTGATTTAATGGCAATTCAAAATTCATGGATATTTTGTGTTCAGTTTCAAGTTATGATAAGTGGACTAATGTTAGTAACCTTTAACAGAGGTGCTTTGCAGACAGAGCAGCAGAGAAACAGTCTCGTCTGCCACTTCCCCTATTTTCTGAAGCGCAGCTTCTGGCAAAAATGTCGACTTTTTTGTTTTAAAAGGCAAAACGTTTCACATTTAACAAAAACAAACAAACTGCCAAATAGTTGAGGTCAGTGCTATCGCTATCGCTCCCATGGCCCCAATGTTAAATCCTCTATGAGGCGTCAGCTATTTACAGTCATTCTAATGTCAAAAGCGTTCTCTCTGTCTCTATCAACAGTTAATGCACATGTGCTCTGTAACCTGATGGGACCCGGCTTCCATCAGCTGATCAGCCACTGCGGGTTCCCTGAGGCGCACCTCATCCATAATAAAGTGGCTGCCACCTTGCTGGTTTGGCCTTTTGATGGCACCCATTGGCTAATTAGCCGTGCTTCTGCCAAGCACCCTGGTTGAGGTGGTTCAGGGACAGAGCATACGTGAGGCTTCAGCAGCACGGAAAGGCTTTTGAGTCATTCAATTCCCTGCCATTTCTTTCACTGTGCAAAGTTACAAACTGGAGGTGGTTCTGAATTATTAATAACCCGGCTGGTATTGCTATTAAAAATAATCACAAACAGTAGAGGCAGAGAGGCCAAAGAGGCGAAAATGAGACCAGGTTTGAGTGAACTAAGTCACATCTATGTTCATTACCCTGAGTGCATTAGAACCAATGTGAGTGAAAAGCTAATGAGAGCAATTTATGAGAGCACCTGTTCAACAAACACACATCCGAAGAAAATCAATGTTTCCGGCTTTGCCCTCGCTCTCCGTCCACCGCGGCATGTTTTAACCGTAATGAGCTTGTCAGGCTAAAAGCAAATTGTTATGACCAAGCGCGAACTAAATCTGCCTGTTTGCGTTCTAACTGTTTGGCCTAATTAGCCTCTGGAATTACATTTATTAAAATCCGGCAAATTCTTCACTCTTTGCTTTTATTCCTGGGATATAATTGAATTCAAGTAAGGAATTCCACTTAGCAGTTGTTTCCAGGGAGATGCTTTTCAAATTTAATGACCTGGCTTTTCTAAACAACACTGGACTGTTACGGTTCTGAGAAAACAACTTTGTTTAAAAAAAAAAGGTTATGAACAACTTCCAAACCTATTCTGAATGCTGTATTTTTCTTGCATAGCAATTAAGAGGGAAGACGAAAAGAGAGCAGTGGTGTAGATAACGTCAGTGGTGTCTGTGTGTTGCTTTACCTCATATGACTTCAGAGTCTGGTTGTGCTTTGTGTTGGAGACTCTGTGTCTATAAAGTCCTGCATGTAGCTGCGTGAGAGCCTCAGCAAAAAACCCTGTGGTGGAGTAAATGCACTCAAGTGACCCCAATGCAGACCAAGACTTAAGCACAAACATTTTTTTTTTATTTTTTTTGTGCACCATGTGTCAAGGTGAGAAAGAAATGTTCATTGTGAAGCAGAGTGTAGAGCAGCAAAGCGAGGCCCAGCATCACAAGCACGAGAGAGGTGTGCTTCAGAGTGCAGTGCAATCAAGTGTGGAGAAGCCAGAAATAGGCACATTTCAGCCTCCTTATCTTTCCTTGATTTCTGGACTAGTTTAACCCCGGTGTCGCTCTGCTCTTTTGCCAAAGTGCTTGGTATTTCTCTAACATGTGATCATCAGATTACACTGGTGTATATCAGTCGGGCCCCGATGTGGCTGAATGGAACAAACATAGAGTGCAAAATTATATCTTTTTTTGTTTTGTTAAACCGGAAACGATTGCATCAGGCCACATTCCCGGACAAGACATCTCTCTAGACTGCGCAATGCCTGTTGTCGTTGTTGGTCTTCTTCTGTTGTTTATTGCCAGTTGCTACCACCACACACCCAGAGCAATGTTTTCAGGGTTCAAGTTCAAATGTGAACATATGTGCACCAGTCCATGAGAAATATTTACAGGAATGTACATTCAACTGATAATATCATTAACACTCATTTTAATTTGTCAAAATGGATATCGTCACATGGCGTTTAAACTGCAAAGCTTACCGCCCTGCGTTATTTTAGCCGTGCTGCTCCGGGTCACCGTCTTTTCTTACAACTCTCCTCATTATCCAGCTGTGGAGAAAGGACTGTCTGGTTGAATAAGGAAGCTGTCAGGCTGGAGCCCCCTGCTACTTCCATCTGCAGGACGCTGGGAACCATAGATCCAAAAGAGAAAGAGTTTAGCTCTGTTTTTTTGGAAGGAACTGGCCCACTGCTTTAACTATAGCACCTTCTAATTTCTGCCCATTACCATAGCAAGTCACTGACATAGTCTACACGTTTTAAAAGTTTATAGAATGTATATGTATTTAAAAAATGGCATTGATGGTGATGTGACCCGAAAAACATTATGTAATTGACTTGAAATGTTTTAATGTCCGTCTCTCTCTGAGACTTGGGACATATAACAACAATTTCAGGTTCATCTTGGTTGACCCATTGCAACCAATAAAACGGTGTGTCCTACACAGAGCAGTTGATAGGGATGTTTCTAATGACGCCACAATAAATTTAAATTTTGTGGCCCTAAAATCAATCCCTGGGCAACCCCAAAAGTTGTTTTTATAAATGGTCATCCATTTCCCTCAACAACCAGAGACAGAAATAGATAAGGTTTTATCTTGTCTTTAAGCCCATACTCATGTTCAATCAAGAAGGCCCAGTATGAGATGCATCTCTGTGTATTCTATATCCATCTCTATGTGGACATTGTTCAGGATCAGTTTCACAGTCAATATTCACTTTCTATGTAATCTCTGCAATGTAGTCACTGCCCGCTCTTTTGTCAGACACTGTATTCAGTGTCTTGTGCTGTTTTTCCGTTTCCTCTCCAGGGCTGTAAAGAACATATGTGACAATTACACCCTCACTGTTCTGCCTCCATCTCGGCTTCGCCCTCTCTCATGGGAAAGGCTCCACAGTGCGATGCCCCTTTAATAACAGTCGTCATCATCGTGATAAGCAATGCATTGTCTGGGAGCACAACTGCACTGCCTCACTTACTTACTGCCCCCACCTATTGAAAGAGCCAACTGTTTTCTTTTCTTTGCACCCTCTCACTGAAATAATACCCCTTTAGCTCAGGCTGATGCAGAATACAAAAATGAAGTCAGTTTGCTCCAGAAAAGCTTAGATGCAGAAATTAAAGAAACTATGAAAAAACAAAATGAGAGAAGAGATTTAAAAATGTAATTTAAACTTAATTGTATGTAATTCATATAAAATGGCAGGAGCCGTTTGATTAACTTATTGTTCTGCCCTACATGACCCCTAATGACAGAATAATGATAGCATCAGTTGCAGCAGGTCAGTTTACAGCACCACACTGCAATATGTACAAGTAGTTTTTTTTTTGCAAAGGAGCTCAAATCAATATCCTTTGTATGCTTCAACCACCTCTGGGATAACGGGGATCACATAGAGAGTTTATTTCCTATCTTCGTTCCACAGTGTGGTCTTTCATTTTGAGTGCACTGTAGCTTCAGTTCACATTTTGTAAAGCTCCTTGAAAGCCCTAACCCCTTTTCTCGAATAGCCCCTGCTCATGTGGATATTCGCTTTGGTCCTGCTCAAAGCAGTTTGTCTCAGTGCACTTGATGCACAGAGCGGCATCGTTGTATATCCTATCCTTGGCTCGCCATGCACTGCCACGTCTAAAGTGTATACACGTTTTTTTCCTCCTGAAGCAGCGGGGGAATTCACCAGGGCAGAGCCAAGCATGGTAACATGGTAAACGGCCCCGGTGTCAGGGAGGAGACATGAGGGAGGGACATGGGAGTTGAGGACAGAGATGATTACAGGACAGGAAAAAAAAAATAGACATTAGGAGGAATAGAACAGCAGTAGAGTAGTGATTGGGTTCGGATGAGTTACGGTTTTAAGGGAGGTTAAGGAGGTGGTGTATCTATTGAATTATTTACTAGTTACCAAGGATCAGACATTTAGTACTGCATAATGGTCTGTACATATATTTGTATATGTGTTTGGATTACATAAAATGAGTGTTTGAGATCTAAGTCATGTTGTGGGGACCAAAATAGTCACATTATGGGGACTTGTCATCCTAATTGGGACAAAAGGCAGGTATAAGTAATATCATTGAATCTTAAAGTTAAAATGGTTTTCGGCTTGGGTATCGTTAGGTTTAGGCTAAAGTCAGAATAAGGTTAGAACCAGGTTAAACTTGAAGAGTTGTTGCAATCTCAGGATGTGGCCTGCGGTCATATTTCCATTTTCAGGATATGTTGTTTTACTTTAAGCATGCGGCTCAGCACCTGAGCGGTTGAATGGATATTTCGCCCCTGCAGTTTCTATACGGAGATATCTATTCTCAGCTTGAAAAACCTGACACACATCCTAATGCTATTTTATTGTATCTCCCACTGGCTGAGCTGCGAGAGGAGGAGGGGAAGATGGCAGCGCGAAATCCACAGCATATCCACAACCAGAGCAACCAGCAGAGAAAGATAAAAAAACAAAAACAAATCCACTCTCCCTACAATGAAGGAGAGGAGGAGAGAACCAGGTGGGACCCCAGGTGCGCAGGGAGATACGAAGAAATGTGAGGAAAGTTGGAGATGATTGGTCATTTCCACAGTGCGAGTGTGTGTGTGTGATTGTTTCAGTCACAGCACAGGTAAAGTGGAGAGGCTCCGGCAGACGTGAGGTAACCTTTTGTTTCATGGTTAATTCGTGACCCATAAGGATGTTTCTCAGAAAGAAAAGTTTAAATTGCTATGCTCAGTGAAACAGACAAAAGCTCTTTTGTCTCTTGTCTGATTTGTTAGTTGCGCAAGCTCGTAAGCAGATGTTGATCATTTCACGAAAAATAGCTCTACTCAGGAAATCCGAGTCAACACTGTTAGTTAATCATTTATTTACTAAACCCAAGTAAATAGTGTGTTCATTAATGATTCATTTTCTGAATCCAAGTAAATACTGAGCTCACAAATGATTCATTTTCTCTAAAAAAAATAAAAATAAAAATTGAGGATTGACAGCAACTGCACAAAACATAAAGTTATAGATTTGATGTTATTAGGTCAGATAAAAATGAAAAAATAAAGCTTTATTATGATACTAATGATCAACACATACCCGGTTTATATAATATATGATGTTGTTGGAGCTTATTTACATTCATTTTCACTGTACCATCCGCATGTACGCAGTGTTCAGGGGTCTCCCTCTGCTACAACGGGCTCTGCCAGAAGTGAAACGTGAACGTGAAATGAGATCCCGAAGGATGCCATCGTGGTCTGTTGTGGCAGACCTCTTTTTAAATAGCAGGTTTCCACACAGCTGATCTTTGTAACAGAAGCTGCACACTCACATTTGTTCCAGTGCTCGATAATGGTTTCGCCTTTTATTACTTTGTCACCATGCCCCCCTCCTGCTTGGTGAATTTCTTTCTCAGCGTACACGCTTTCCTGAGCCTCCGGCCTCCGTCGAGACCGAAGCTGCTCGACAACGCCGCGTACGAAAATAGCGCTCAGATTCCACAGCACCACTGAACGACGAATGAGTTCGTACGTTGGTTCTTTGAGATGGTAGAATGGCATTTGACAAATTGACTACATGCGACAGTTGGTGAATCTGTTTACCATTTTGAAGTCTGAGAGGATGCAGAATGGTTGAGTCCATTCCAAGTCCTCAAGCCTGTTGTATGGGAAACCTGTATCGGAACCCCCCCCCCCTCCCCTCCATCTTCTCCCCGGTCCCAGGACCTGAGCTTGTGGATTCCCCCCTGGCAGGATTTCATAGGGAGCCTGAAAGCTCCATTACACCAAAGCCCTTTTCCCCTGACAAGCCAAGTGACACGATAGCAGATGACATTTTGCTCTGTGAAGAGATTTCTCACTTCCTGCTCGTGCCCTTTTCCTTACACAAATGTCCCTGGGTAAAAATGTGTCTTGAGGTCGGTTACTTTTTCCTCTATCTCCCTCTCGTATAGAGTCTCATCTTTATGACATTTAAACAATGTTGCCCAGAACAGGGAGTAGATTTTACCTTCATTTTTTTTTTTTTGGTCGGGGAAATTCAGCTGACTATATCTTGGTTTTAAAGTGCTTCCAGTGCAGAAATAAGAAATTGCCAACTCGTATCTGGCAACCTGCAGACTCACTGTGGATCGGAACCCCTCTCTGGGACAAGGTGTAGACTACCTACCTTACATTTTATAAATAATAATAATAATAAATAATAATATAGTGGGGACTGCCTTTCCGCCTGGCACCCCCTGAAAGACATTTGGTTAAACAAGCTTTCTGTTATTTATAGGGTAAAATGCAAAACATTTATATGAACAATTCTTATCTAGTTTTTGTTTTTGTAATCGCTGTGAATCAGCAGCGACTGTTAACAGAGCAGGGGCTTGTGAGGAGGTATAGACTGTGAGTCACAGGCTGGATCAATATGAAACTGCCCTACCAAAGTTTTGAAATTCATTACCACTCTGAGTCACAACTCTGACTGGCTCGTGGCCGTTGCAAGATTTAGAGCTGGATCTCTTAAAATCTAACTTGAAATGAAACAAACTGGAGGCCACAACCTATACCTGCAGCGTGTTTCAATGATCAGATCCTTTAAAGAAATAAAATAGAAACTCCGACTGGACCTCAATTTCAGGAACCAGGGACAAAAGTTGGCCCTCCGTTTTCCCCCGTCTCAAGTCTCAATGCAATGCCAAGGTTATTGTTTCCGCTTCATATTTACTGTCAAGACATTGAAAGGGTTCTCCCTAAAATGTTGGGCCGTTCTTTAAACCTGTCACTTCGCTCCTCTCTTCGTCTGAAGTGAAAAAGCCTCTCGCTATAACGTCTGTGTCTTTGTGTGTTTCCTCTAGGCATGGCTCCAGAGGTATGGGTACCTTCCTACTGCAGACCCCAGAATGTCAGTGCTGCGCTCTGCCCGAGTCATGCAGTCCGCTATCGCTGCCATGCAGCGCCGCTACGGCCTCAATGTCACAGGGAATCTGGACAGCAACACTATAGAGTGAGTCCCCACTGCTTTGAAATACCTTTACTGATGTCACTGAATGAGCCATGTGTGCACTTTGTGTGCTTCCTGTGGAAACGATCCGAAGTCAGCCAAATGAATGCAAAACTATATCCAGAGTTAAACACAAAAAAAACAAACAAATAAGCTGCAGGGTTTCTCGCGTATACATTTCCGTTTGTTGTCGGGGCTCGCAGGTCAGAAATGGGCATGGATAGATTGTTGAACGTGTATTCATGTGCGTACGCACGGACATTTTGACTCACGAACTGGTCTACAAATCAAAACACAATTTCACCCGTGCAACAGTGGCTTAAACATCTCCTCGGAGAGTGGCCATGGTGTTGTTATTAATGTCTGATTATCTCCCAGATGAAATTAGAACTCACTCGGGCACAGATAGATACTTCACAAGGGGGGGGGGGGGGGCAACAACATCCAGGGGGTGAAACGTGAAACGAGAAACCTCAGTGCCAATGTTGTTGCGGTTTTAGACTGTCAAAACGGCGGCCTGATGTTTTGCCGTTGAGGTCAAATGTGTGTGGCGTGTCACACAGAGACAATTGAGCATTGTTTCAGCACAGCGTTACCTGTTCAATGTGTCCCCCCGGCAACACAAAAAAAAACACCCGTGCCACAAGTTGCACTGATTTTAACGTGACGATAACTGTGCACCTGTTTGTTTCTCAATTCCTCCTCCGCTGCTCTGTGTTGATGCAGGGATAACACGATAAGGTGAGGCTTTTTTCCGTACTTGAGATCGTTCATGTGTTCTTGTGCGCAGTATGGGAGTTGTGACAAAAATTGCATGATTTGCGCTGATGCCTACAGCCTTCGTCTCTGATCAATTTCCCCTCCGCTCTCCTGTAGGTGGATGAGGAAGCCGCGGTGTGGCGTCCCCGACCAGATAGGGGGTGCGTCCAGATTCAGTGTCAGGAAACGGCGGTACGCCCTCACAGGACAGAAGTGGCAGCACAAACATATCACGTACAGGTGGGCGGAACTTGTCTTCTAATCGATCTGTTTAGCATATCGAGGAGGAGCCCCTGGAACATGACACGTCCCATTTCATGAGGAAAACAGATAAACATTCCTTGCAGATTTTTTTTTTTTCATTTCTTATTTTTGTTCCCCCTCATCCTTCTCCCATGTCGGTGGCCTATTTCTTGGCGTAACTTTGGACTCTGCATGCATAAACGCACCCACGCGACACACACACAAATATTTCCCTTTTGTTTCAACATTTCCCAACAGCGGTGCAAAAGATCAGCTGTCGAGAACAAAAAGCCTATATTCTGGAAAGAAAGCCGCAAAACCAAAGCCTCCAAGAAAGGCTTCATCCCTAATTAAACATGTAGCACAAATGGGAAAAGAATGTACTGTAAGTGCACCAGAGACATCACGACTAATTTCATAATTGACGAGGATATTTCTCATCTGTTGCTCCATGGGTAATAATGTATAGGACAATGCTGCAGTTATAACATATTCAGCAAAGGCCATTCGCCCAGCTTCAATTATATTTTATGCCCACCACGTTTCATGGGATAATCCAAATGAATTGGGCCCGTTTTTATATGTCTGCTCTGCCTTGAGGATAAATGTATAGGCAGCATTACATACTATATAATCAAGAGGCTCAGTGACCTACAGCTGAAGAAGAACTGTATATCGCTGCATTTTTCTCTCTCTTCGAATTATTATGCGAGGGCTTGGGCTTGAAAGTAGTCTTCGTGGGGGCTGGGTTCATTTGCGATGGCACAGAGCTGCAGAAAGGAGGGAGAAAACGAGCAGACCTGATGAAGAGTGGAGGAGGAGGTGAGTGGGAAATGAGGAGCGCTGGAGGAGAAGCAGCTGCAGAAAAAGCGACGTGAGCTGAGAGGAGGAAACCCCAGCGGAGGGCAGAGGGTGCGCTCTGACAGATTAGGGTTATGTAATAGGATGTGTGTTTGTGTGCGTGCGTGCGTGCGTGTGGGCGTGCTGGACATAGATGTGTATCTGGCCTCCTGTTAGTCAGATGTGCCCACAGCTGCTCCTTTTTATCTCACATCAGTACAGTGGAGGTAGTTTGAATATTACATGTTTTGTATTGTTTTGTTGTGTTTAACCACTTCATTATGCCACGGCACCATATCATACTCATCGGATTTTTCTCTTCTCTTCTTGTCTTTTTTTTTTCAATATCCTCTTTTGAAGTTTCCAGCCCGAAGGTCTCTAACTTTAACAATCGGAATATAAGCAGCGCGCAATCACTTACTGTCTTTCTACCGACTTTGCACTTGAATTTCGAAAAAGGATAAAAATTGCAAGGTCCCCGAGGCATGAGCCAGTTTCCATGGAGCCACATACAACACTTTGGGGAGGCACTAATGAGCTTTGGCGTGCCGACCTTTCTCCCTGCAAGCAAGTACTGTTGGTTGAATGATTGGTGCGGCCTGAGAGCAGGTTGGATTCTTCCGTTTGTCATTAGGCAGCCTCTCCGGCCCCGCCGATGTTCATTCGAAAGCCGGATTGTTCTTTTGTACGTCTCCCTCTGCTCCGCGTGAGCACTCCAAAACACAGAAGGACCATTTAGCCTTGCCTCAATCAGGGCCCGTTTACTCAACAGCCAACATCACGCTCAAACACCACTTCAGATAATATTCAGGATTCCCTCTGTAATGCAAGAGTTTACCAGTGCCAGCTAGATTAATAGCTTTCACTTACTGTTATTATTACCTGTTGAGCATACGCTCATTGCTTTTCACCGTTTAAATCACTTGCAACGATGCAATTAATTCACATTCAACATAAAGCCATGTCGCTTGGGGCTTGAGGCTGATCGATTCTGTGCTGTGGAACCACTGTGTTCAGAATAGGTCAGATTAATAGCAAAACATGTGCATATATAGTGATCCCCCCCCCCCGCCCCCCTCAAGTTCATTCCATATCTTCATAAAACCTGTGTGTATCTGCAGGGCTCAGCTGCAGAAAATCTTTGCCACAACTTGCGAGACTGTGATTAAATGCAAAATACATCTTTTCTGAAGCGGCTGCAGAAACAGGAAGAGAAGCAGTTGGTGTTTTGAGATAAGCGACCGGAAAATCTTCAGTAAACACTGCGGCTCATTCAGCTGCGCTTTATTTATATTTCATGGCTTCCGTTCGGGAAAAACTCTGAGAAAGTCCAAATTTGCACACTGCGCTTATGAACCCGCCCGCCAGCCAAGCAAGGCTCGGGGCAACCGGCACGGCAACGCGCTGCGTATTGTGCGTTTACAAGTGTCTGAGATAGAGGACATAAACTACGCCTCTACCATCTATCCCGGAGAGAGAGCGCGAGAGTGCGACACCGTGATACTTTCTGAACGAGTACAATGGAGACGGGCTTTTTTCCTGATTGCCCAAAGCAGACAGGGGCTCTCAGCAGGCACTGGGCTGTTGATAATCCTTAATTAGAAAGTACATTCCAGAGGCAAATTTCCTCCCGGCACCTGCGGCAAGTCAGCCGGCAAGAGAGGACTCAGCTTTTTTCTCTCGCAAATCACCCCCATTTAGCTCTGTTGGCGAGCAGGCTGAGCGTGAAATGGCAGCGTGGCGAGAAAAAGCGGTCTTGGTGCCACATTTGTTTTCTTTCTTTCTTACGCGTAGTTTGACCTCGTAAATTGACATGTGGCAGTAATTCTTCTCGTTGTGTACAGCTGTACACAGCTTTTATTTTTCTACCCCTAACATAATCTACAGAGGTCCTGGGGTCTGTTTACTTCGATTTTTCATCTGAGTGGAAACAAAAAAAGAGTAGGAATAAGGGTTGATTTAGCAAAAATCCACCCTCTACAGCGAGGAGAGGGAAAATCCTATTATGAATCTCACTTGATCTGGTTGCAGTTTAGACAGAAACGACTGGAGGTTCCCTCTTTGACTTGTTCTTCCTTTGCCCTGTGCCCCTGCAGCATAAAGAACGTGACACCCAAAGTGGGCGCCGAGGAGACCCACGATGCCATTCGGCGAGCTTTCGACGTTTGGCAAAATGTGACGCCGTTGCGCTTCGAGGCGGTGCCCTACAGCGAGCTGGAGAGGACCAAGAAGGACGTGGACATCACCATCATTTTTGCTTCGGGTTTCCATGGGGACAGCTCGCCCTTTGACGGCGAGGGCGGCTTCCTGGCTCACGCCTACTTCCCCGGGCCGGGAATAGGAGGCGACACGCACTTTGACTCAGATGAGCCGTGGACGCTGGGAAACCCCAACCATGACGGTAAGAACTGATGAGTTTTTTTATGACTTGTATTTAAGTCCTATTTTGGTTTCACACAGGACGTTGCTCAACAACGAACGTGAAAAGGTCAGCCAGCCGTCATTAAACCGAGTAATGGACAAGTCAATTCATTTGGCATCAAGCCTATGACTCAATTGGAAATGGACCAACCTGAGCCAGACTTTAAAAGCAAATAACTAGAACCTGAACCGAACTCAGCCTGAACCCAGTGCGTTACCAGCCTGAAAACATCCTGAACCCGGCCCGAACATGCCCCGAACTGGGTTTGAAGAAACACATCATCCAAAAATAAAATCTGAATCCAAGGAGGAGGGAGTTTCCAAAAATAAAAACCCGCATCATTTCCTCAGTCTGCCGAAAGAGAAAGAACCGTTGGTTCATTTCCATTTCAAATAGAAAACACTGTTTGCAGGAAATATGACACGAGTTCAGTGCGATGATCAGCGTTTGTTGTGCGGGAGTCGGAGAGAGAGAAGTTCAAACCCCCGGCTTCCGTCTTACCAATCACTGAGGGAGCTCCCTGCGATGCCACATCATCATCATAGCCATCTGCTCAACAACTGCGTATAAAGCGTGCAGTATATAACCGTATAGACCATGTTTCCCCTCGGGTGTGTGTCTCAGGTCATTCTTACCATCGCTTACTCCGTGGGCCATGGCTAATGTGAAAGCGGAAGATGTGCTCACATTATAGGTGCATCCGCTCTCTCTGAACCGCCGGTTGTGATGCTCTGCGCTCACACGGAGCAGGAGGCCACATAGGAAGAGTCGCAGGGCACAGCCCTGAGTTGTAGGTCACCTACATCGACAGCCAAGTGAGGAGCGAGTATGAGTGAAGTGTGAATAAAGCCTGATGGGCTGGGGCGTGCTGAGGTCTCTTTCTCTCTCTCTCTCTCGCATGCGCGCGCGAGCTGAATGGAGTAATCATATCAGGACGCCCTGAGCCGTGCAACTTGTCAGGCTGCATTGTAAGCCTTGAGCCGGCTCTGCATGTCATTCTGGTGTGTAGGTTGCATGTGGAGCAGCTGTGTTGTTGTTTTCTGTTTTGATGAGATTCAGCATATCTCCATCTCGCTCTGTGTGTGTGTGTGTGTGTGTGTGTGTGTGTGTGTGTGTGTGTGTGTGTGTGTGTGCGTGCGTGCGTGCGTGCGTGCGTGCGTGTGTGTGTGTGTGTGCGTGTGTGCGCGCGTGTGTGTGTGTGCGCGCGTGTGTGTGTGTGCGTGCGCGCGCGCGTGTGGCAGCCCCGTGGACTAAGCTCCCAGGTTCATGAACTACGAACCAAGTGCGGCTTTCACTGTGGCGATGGCAGGGCTCTGTCAGAGAGTTGATGGAGGAAACACAGAGGAAAGGATTGAACAATGGCTTACGAAGACACTTAAATCCGACCGTCAAAGGCCGTGAGAGTCAAGTGGATGCTATGTCCACCTCTTTGACTTTAGGGCTTTAGTTGCAGGGCCATAGATCTTATAGGTGGAAGTGTACGGCATCCCCGTTTGAGCTCTCGCCCGTGAAAGTCCCGCCCTGTGATTCAGGAAGTCAACTCAACAGGACTGTCCCTGGGTCACGGGTCAGAAGGGGTGACGGAGCAGGGGAGACACTCCCAAGAAATACGGACACCAATGAGAGAGAGAAAAAGACATGTCAGTCGCAGGAAGCTGATAACACACACACTCACACACCGATAGAGAGAGAGGATGACTGTCTCCAGACAAACATTGGAGAGCTCACGAGAGAGAGAGAGAGAGAGATGGAGAGAGAAAGACTGCGAGAGCAGCATAGTGAGGAGGGCAGAGGAGATGAGTGGGAGCCGCTGAACACTGTGCGTCGGAAATAGATGCGAGGAACTTTTTGTGCGAGAGTGAATTTTTCAGTAGGAACGGGGGCTTTCGCCGGCCTGGATAAAATGTTCCGAGCGTCTTTGTGAGAACATGCAAAGCAGTGATGCATCTGCCATTTCATTCACACACACACACACACACACACACACACACAATAAATGTACTGTATATTCACACACGTGCAGGTAATGATGCACTTTAATCATACACGTACAGACACACCCATATAGAGTACAGGCAGACACGCGGAGCTGGTGTTGTCGTCCCTGTTGTCGTGCCTCGGAGGACAGAGTGGCAGCTGTCACCCAAGGCTTCAACGCACACACACGTACAGACGCACACAATTTTGAGTGCAGTTTTGAACACAGCCCTGTTGCGGCCCACACCGCGGTGAAAACAACCCATAATGCTGTTCTATTACACGCTCTCTCGCTGCCTTCCTGGCCAAATGTGAACATGCACCGGCTGGAGTTCTCTGTTGTGGGGCTGCTGTGACGCCCGTGTCTTCACACTGAGATGAATTCCTGAAGGCAAATACAGCTTGATTCTGTCCATTGTCAGATTTTTATAGCGGGGGTATTGAGCGTCTCGAATTTCACAACTCTGATGCCAAGAACGAGTACAGAACTCAAGTACTCTGTATTCCTGCCAAGTCTTTTTTTTTTTTTTTTGTTGTCTCTGCAAATACCTCTGAGGCAGTGCGATGATTTTATAGATCTACAACCGAGTAGATCTATAACCTGTGAGCTGCGTGCAGCTTCAACTAGTGCGGCTTTCCAACTGATATCAGTATTTTCACGTTTTGACACATTTTTTTTTTGTTTTGTATTACTGTAAAAATGTTTTTTTTCCTGTCAAATAATGGCAAACACTGATAGCATGGAATGGGCATCTTGCTCCGGGTAAAATATGAAGGTTTATCTCTATTTTTCACCGTAGGTGCTACAGCAGAATGTGGCCTGTCAACTGACTATAATGCAGTCGTTAAAACTAAAATAAGTTGAACCTTACCATGCTGATGCGGCACACTTACTATCCCATTGACTGCTTGGCGCAGGGATTGGATGGAGTATGTGTGTATGTGGACTGTTCTCTTCCTTCTTCCAGAACACAGAGGGACATTAAGGCAATGTAGAGGGTGGGCTTGATTTTTGACGATGTTCCTTGTCAGGCTTATGGTCAGGAAGTGAAGGGAAACCTGTTATCGTGTCATTTTAGCCCGGAACTGCAACTTGTATCTGCTCCTTGTTTTTTTCTCATCTCTTTTTGTCCCCTCTGACTTCTGTTGTGATGTTCAAAAGTTGAACACACACACACAAGCACACAAACACACGCGCGCGCACACCGGAGATGAGCTCCTGTCCGATAAGCTGCCTGTTCCTGTCCTACCTAATCCCTCTACGCTGTTGTCGAGAAGGATCAGTCGTCGCGGCGACCACTGCCAGCATTGTATCATAGATGTTATTGTTTTGAGTAGTGACATCAGCATCACGTCACACTGGAATAATCGCCGCCTGCTCACACAAAAACTTTTAAGCACACACACACTCGCACTGAGACATTTGAGGATAGAGGATTACTCTACAGTTAGTATAGCCCAGGAAACAGAGTGAGGTTCTTATTAGGATTAGCTAATGGCATTTTAAGAGAGTTGAATGTTACACGGCGGCAGCATTCTGTGTGTTTTGATGTTTTTATCATGTAGAAAGCGATGTGCTGTCTGCAGGGTCAAATACACTTGGAAAAAACGCTGTAACCGCTCCATCATCAGCAGAGATGCATTTTGCTCCGAGGGAATCGCAAGATGTTGATCTCAACAAGTAGCAAGTTCTTTTAACTTTAGCGCTCGAATAACAGTCCACAGTCTATTTGCACAGGTATTAAATGTCAGCAGAACAGATATCCTCATTTATTTTCCCCGAGCATATCGATAGTTGCTTAAAAGTTAGGAATGATCTTTTGCTAGGTTCTGGTTTTAAATCCTTTTAAATTGACTGTCTCGACATTTGAATGCATCACCTGGGGCTTCTGAGGAATAATACTGACGGTGGAATTGGGGTCGACTGAGAAAATAATCTGCAGATCATTTCATAATAAAACACACACACACACACACCGTGGCTGTGGCAGATTATCTGCGGAGATCTGCGTTTTCATCCGCCTGTTTATTTTTGCATCTTCATCTGGGGCTTTGAGAAACATTTAAAACAAGGTTCAGTATAAGGTGAACCTGAGAAATTTAGAGGAGAGCACGCCAGTCATCGAGAGATGGATATTAAGTAGAACAGTAGAATCTGCGTCAATGAAGAGACACATATTGATCATCTGTATCTTTGGGTAACCAAACGGTTTGAGGAGAATAAAAATGACTGAATGGTTTGGGCCAATAGTAACACAGCACTCTCCTCCACTATTGGCATTCCTCCATAAGAGGGAATATAATGTTCATCATCCCTCCAGCAGAGTGTCACACACATCGGTTGGTGTTGCTTTCACACTCCCCTCAGTGCTATGTGCGATCGTTAGTATGATTTTTGACAGTGGACACAATGTACAACCCATCTTCCCTGTTTTCAACCTGACGGTGGAAACGTGTGATGTTGAACCTATTCAAAAACTAGGTCAATGTCCCAATTTGTTTTGTCCATTTCAGATACCGCCACTGTTATTTAACCCCAGAGCCATCGGCACCGTCAGCCGAAAAAGTCCGTTTTCGTTTTTCTCTCACCGCCTTTGGACCGAAAAACTGAGGAAGAGCCCTGTGACTGACCTCATCTGCCCTTGGGTCTTATAGCGTTTGCATTTCCTAGAGTGTTTGAGGACAGGGGCGGAATGGCTGGTTGATCCGCCAAAATCCTTTTGGATGCATGGATGGATGGATGGAAAGACGAGGATGCGGGGGCTGAAGGACAGTGAAAGGGCAGGATGCGGAGAGTTTTGGTTTGGATGCTGATGGGGAAGAAAAAGACTCTTAACTGGAGATGGAGATGATTGTCATTCCATCAGGTCTCGATGTGCCGTGGCCACTTATGGAAGGGAATATAATACATAAACTGATTTTTTTTTAAAATATCTATCCCTTTTTCTTTTCTTTTTTTTTCACAGTTTTCCATTTCTGCACAACGATAGAGGAAAACAAGCAGTGGCTCACGGTTGCATTATCACAAGGTCATCTTTGTGGGCTGATGGGCCGCGGTGTTTTTCGTTGTGAAAAATCAAAGCAAGGCACACAGGACTAGATAAGATGGGTTCGATTTTGACTTTCAAAGGCGCACAAAAACACACACACCGAGGCTGGCCGGATTTTCATCGGCAATTCCACTGCATACCGTGACTGTACACAAACACCCCGTCTCACCCCGAGGGTGACTTATAAGGCCTGGTATGCTTTCAAGGACCTCCAGCCTCCGGTAGTATCGGGTGGGATGAGGGGGGGCGGGGACTATGTAACATTACACAGTATGTAGACCAGACCTACACACAGGAAATGAAAAGATTCCAGGGCTTCATTATTTCCCTCACCCTTTCTCCCAGCATGAACTGAAGAGGTTAGAAAAACACACCGTCAACAGGAGGGGAAAAAAAAATCCCAAGATTTTGAATGTTTCCAGGGATGGGGCGGGGAGGACGGGGCGCTCAATAACGCAGTGTTGATGGGCCGAGGGAGGGGATGTCAGGACAGGCTCGCCATTGATCGGCCGATTGATCGACGGTCGTAGGAGAAAGCCCGGCTCCTCGGCATCGATCGGCAGAGCGGTTTATCATCGATATCCAATCCCCGCAACTGGACTGTACATTTAAAGCCCTTGTCATTTTTGGGGCCGTTTACATTGACTCCGGCATGTCAGGGTTCTAAATGGAGGAGGAAAAATCCGGATTGTTAGCGCGGGGATGAGGGGGGGCAGGCTGAGGAAGGGAGCATATGGTGTCCTTGCAGGATTTATTTTTAGGTCGCAGCTCCTACTGGGCGACGGGGAGGAAAGAATCCGTTAACCGTTCAGCCGGTTTGGGCGGGCGAGGGCTGGATCTGTTTCCAGAGGGGCCGTTTTTCGCGCTAAATGTAAAAGAGAGAACCGCGGAAGAGGAGGAGAACAATTACAACAACGGTGACACACAGACCTCAGCGATGCGGGCGATATGTGGCTGTCCGTGTCGCGGCAGTAAAACATCCGCTCCCGCCCGGATTGAAGAGTCATTTGTCTCCCACGTTGTCCTCGGTCAACGTTGAGACGAGTTTGTCCGGAGAGTCGGGTCCTTGTGGGGGACTGTGGTCTTGAAAATTGACGGGAAAAGTGCCGGATAAATAAAGCTTATTGTCATCATTACTTGCCATTACCGGCTCCACGGAATGCTGAGCTCCCGTTTTAAGTGTGAGCACTTCGCCGTGTTTTTTTTTTTTTTTGCGGCCCTGCATCTCGCACTGCACTGTGTGATTGACCGCGGCG
Source organism: Colistium nudipinnis (assembly GCA_016785305.1). Taxonomy (NCBI): domain Eukaryota; kingdom Metazoa; phylum Chordata; class Actinopteri; order Pleuronectiformes; family Rhombosoleidae; genus Colistium; species Colistium nudipinnis. The sequence continues at coordinate 319,675 of JAFBJU010000882.1, forward strand.
GTCCTTTGCCAGATATTGCCTAGTGTGGCAGTATGATCCGGTAAAAGTGCATTCAATCTCTCTTCTCTGCGGAGGCATTTTTCACTGGCTTGTTTTCTACGCGACGTGGCTCGGATATTTTTCAGAAAACCGTTCGTTGTTTTGGAATGGAGCCAGTTTCAAAGTGAAAATGACACATTTCATTTTGTCTCGGAGTTGTCGATCACCTAACGACTTCCGGCTCCTCTTAAAGGAATCTGCATAAAATCCCTGTGATTGTTTGCATAATGAGACAAACTAATTTACCTGAAGATTGATAAATACTATAATCTGATTATATCTGTTATAAGTTCATACAGAAGGTTCTCAAGCTTGTTCATTTTTGAATATCCTCTTCCTGCTGGCTTTGAATACAGCTCTCCCCCCGTCTGTTCCTATTAGTGGCACGAGCTTCTAGGAGGATAACGCCCGATTCTTTTCTCCAAAATGTTTAGCGTTAAAAGGGAGCTGTTTGTTTGTAGTAGATACTATGTGTCCCCCTTTTTTTATTTTTTATTTTATGAGCTCATATTTGTGTTGCAGTTCCTTCGCAGCATCCTGCAGCTGCACTGCAGCTGGGCTCTAGTGTGTTGGGCAATATTAGAAAGCACTTAACTGCCATAAGCGGAGGTCGTTTTCTCCCCCCATGAATAGTGAACACAGATGATTCAGTTGTGTTGTCATTCCGAATAGTTTCGTTTAGCTCCAGATGATAGTTCATCTTTTAGTCGCTGTTGTCATAGTGACCTGGACCAACACAGTGTTCCTTGAGAGAATTAAAGCTAATGGCATCCCCGAAATTGGTTATAGATGGACACCTGTTTTTTTTTTTTTTTTTTTTTTTTTTTTTGTGTGCAGGCACCTTTTTTTTTTTTTTTTTTTTTTTTTTTTTATATCTCCAGGATTAATTATCATAGGTTAACTCCTCCTGTCAACTTGAATTCCTGGCGATGTCCAGCTGGGCTTCTAGTTATTGTGTGCATGATAATTTGTGGGAGGACACTGGTGGTAACCAAAAAAACAACACAAAAAAAAAACTACACACACACAAATGCCTTTTAGATAGCGTATCTCAGGGATGCAGGAGGTCGGTTGACAACACATGATGTAACGCCGTGATATGTTGCAGTGCAACGTAGTAGATCAGGATACGACACCACGCGGTCCATAGAAGGCACGCGATGAATCTCCTCAATGCCATGATGTACATCGTAATTCATAAACGTTTATCATGCTACTCAATGTATTCCGAAGAGATGTGATCTGGTACAGGCGGCACATGTTTAAAGAACAGCAGCTGCAGGCAACGTTCGTGCTGTCGTAAGCGGTCGCAGGGGGAGCTGCACACGTTGTGCAGGGATAAATATAATAATGCAATCGGCATAAAAATAACCGTTTTTGGACTGATGATTTTCCAAATACATGAATCAACCCTTCATTTCCCTCAGGAGCCGCAGTTATGCGTTCGTTCGTGTTCCCTGTCAAAACACGCAGCACATGTGTCGAAGGCTTTTTACGTTTCCCAATCACATGCCGGTGTTTCAATCTGCTCCACGCCTTTCACATCTGGTTTGCTTGTGTGAGGGGAGAAATGGCTTTGATGGGTTTTGTTCCGGAGTGGCGCTTTCACCTGCCTTCACACAAAGGCAGGAAGTGAAGGGGAACGAAAGCCGAGATGTCCTCGCGTGCCTCTCTGCCCACCGGGCTGACACCAGAAATAGACGGCTGCCCACTGACAGCGGCATCAGCCACCACGTGGGCGGCGGTGCTCTCTTCCGCCCCCACACTTGAACACACACACTCGCACGCACTCAAATTGTGCACCCGGGGAGCCTTGCCCCCCCTCTCCCAACGGCTGGTCAGATGCTCTCGTAACCTCGTACCCATAAGCCTTAGCAAACAAAGCTTAACTGTAACACATTCTCGTTTTGGTATTTAATGTTGGCAGCAGCCATTTTGACATCAGTGTTGCGCGTGTCTGTGGGAACACGCCCCCTTTTTTAATTACATATATACACATACACTCCTGTACGTATGGCACGTGTTTGTTTTTTGTTTTTTGATAATGTCTATGGTGTAGTTCTGCATCTTAGAGGGTCCCCCCCCCCCCCCCCCCCCCCCCCCCCCCCCCCCCCCCCCACGATCCACTATAATGCAAGATGAGTTTTGTCTGTTTTCTCATATTGGACTGAAACTCTTTCAGAAAATCTTAAATGAGGACAATAACATAGAGCGTGTAGAACTCACAAGAACACAGTGAAGCAAGGAACTGCAAAGACATGTATAAAACGTTGGGGGGGGCGGGGGGGGACTCCATTAACACAAAACCCACCCACACGTCCCAGATGTCTTCAGATGTGTCCTCGCCCCCGCAGCTGAACTTTAAGTCGAAGTGGAAAGGCTTCAGTGAATTCGGCTTCCTTCGTGTTTCATATTTCACCAGGCCCTGCGTTGTAGTGAGCGCGGACAGGAGGAAATGTTGGCTGTGAATCTTTTCCTTTTCCGCCACAAAGTGTCTCTGAATGTTTGGATTTACATCATCTTAATGATGATGCTTTGCCCAGACAGCGTTAAGGGGGTGGGGGGGGGGGGGGGGGGTCTCTGGGGGGGGGGGGGGGGATCTCTGAAGTTTATCAGACCTGCACGATATTTTTTCTTGCACAGAGGATTCACTTTCCAGCCCGTCTTGCTTTTCTCGTCCAAGCTGGGGGTTGAGAAGCGGACGCGGCTGTGCAGTGAGCGGCGTGTGTAGCGCGCCAGGTGCGCGCGTGCGAGGCCTGCGAAAGCATCGTGAATGATTAACGATGACGACGAATGTGAACACACGGCCAATCTCGCTCGCAGGTGCCGCGCGGAGATAAATGTGACGAGAGCAAAGGATGTCCTGGATTCACCGACTGACTGGGGCTGGCTCCGTAAATAAATAATCACTCCGGTGTACGTATGTTGCTCCCATCAGCGGTGGTTTTGTGCTCCGACAAGCCGTGCGAGTTCGGTGTAATGGATTGACCGGGACAAGTGTTGCTGAACCGGTGTCGACAGCCCCCGGAGCGAGGGGCAGAGGAGGGGTCGGAAGCGGAGAGGAGGGAGCAGAGCAAGTGGAACAGCAGACTTTTGAAGACGAGAAACCCGGGTGGGAAGTGCGCGGTGCAGACTCTACCGCTGCATGGTTAGGGCTCAACCCCTCGGACAGGGGCTTTGTCGACGTTTCCACCAGGGCCGTGCCCCTGAAAGTCAATGAACCGTTACACAAAACCTCGAGTCCTCCAAAGCGAGTTGACTCTTCACATTTTATTGTCGCTTCCTCACGTGGGAGAAAAATCTGTAGAATTCCCATAATTCAAATGAGAGAACCACAAAACCGACAGCGACCATATGGCGATATGGGGCAGTGCCACTCGCTCATTTATTAGTCTTGGATAGTCGTGTGTGTGTTTGTGTGTGTGTTCATGTAGCAGTTCAACTTTTATTTGTCATCTTTGCTTTTATGCATAGGGACTTTTTTTAATGTGAGCGCTTGGAAATTCTGGTTCGTGTTTTAAAGGTGTGAGGCTGAGAAAAACAAAATCCCTGCACTTCAGATTATCTCGCAGCGAACAGTCCTGCTTGGTCACCTTGGTGCTACTATAAATTGATTTTTGGTGAAACGTCCCCAATGGCCCGCTGCGCGTGTGATTGGAAGCGGTCGGGGCTGTGAAAGGGAGGCGAGCAGAATGCTGCCATTGTACTTTGGCTGCTGTCTCCACAGTGGTGGCTCTGTGGAGCCCCGGCACACAGCTCTGGTGTGACAGCCAGCAGAGCGCGGTGTGTGTGTGTGTGTGTGCGTGCCCGGGGGCCCCCTGAGCCAGGCACTGAACCGCTGGGCCGGCATCCAGCGGAGCGCAGCTCTCATTGACTCACACTGCTTGACTGTGTGTGTGTGTGTGTGTGTGTGTGCGCTGCCCCTCTGGACATCACATAGTCGATCTGCAGCTTCCCACAGGGCCCAGGTTGGTCTGAGTTCCGACGACGCGCCGGCTCAGAGGAGCAACATCCGTATGCCGGTATTGTCAGCGTCTCCCCGGCTCCCTGCGCCGCACCGGTGAGCTCCCAGCCAGTGTCTGAGAACACTTTACAACAATGGCAACCGGCTTACTTTGCACCGGAGCTCATTGGGAATCCATACCGTTTTTAATGAAATTGTAACTGTACATTTACCTTCCACATTTGAGTTGTTTCTATTTAACATTACCGATGCTCTGCATGAGAGGACACCCTGTGTATAAGTAAAAGGTTGGTTTAGGTCTTCTGCCCCCGCGGTAGCCGAACACAGTGGGAAACACTTCGGCTCCACTGAGACAAAAAAGAGACAAAAAAGAGCGCCTGTGTGCGCTCACGCATGGACACAAGACAAGGGCGATGACATCAGAGCAGTCACAGTCGGCGCAGTGTTCTCTGGAGAAAGGCCGTAGGCGTTCCCCTCTGCTGGGCGTCCTCCACAATATAAGTGCCCTGCAAACATTTAGACAGAAGTCAATTGTCGACATGCATGAGCCACATTTTGTATTTTGGTCTTGCGATAACGTTTATAATGCAAATATGACATTTAGGTTGCAGAAGCGCAGGTAATGAAAAGTCTGGTAGTGCGGCTGGTCTATCTACATTGGATAAAACACGCGATGTGCCTTGAATGGCAGCGAGGCCAACAGGCGGCCCCCCGGTCCTGAACTGACTGAACCACGGGCACTTAGTTAAGCACTGAGGAAGCAGAGAGGTTTACGGGCCCCTGGAGGCCCTGCGCTGACAAGCCAACCCATTATTGCAATTGAACAGCCACATCTCAGGCCCCATTTCCTATTTCGTGGCTGTGTGTGTATATCTGAAACCTGCCGTTCCTGAGTCACACGTGCCCCCTGGCCGGCAGGTGGGCTGCAGCAGTGGCATGTGAAGGGAGCCGGTTAAATTATGGAGAAAGAGCGGGTAGAGTTTTTCTGGTTTCTAATCACAACCGCTGTTTACTTTACTGCTACCCCTGTGGGGAGAGACTGAGCGCAGCGTGCCTGGTCATAAATCTCCCTCCTCCAGCTCTTCCACTCCATCTTTTGATTTCAGTTTTTTTTTTTTGTTACACTATCTCATTAGCGGCGACCTTGACCTGTCCCGAGGAGAGTGTCGGCAAGACTGCCGCTGTTACCGTGCCAAATACTCCTCGTTGATGTAACAGTCCTGGAACTATTTTGACTTTTTTTTTTTTCTCTTTTTTTTCATTTTCGTGTGCTTCAAAATACACGCTCGCAGTGAGATATCTTTACGCTGGATTACAGCTCCCAACCAGCAGAATTAGCATGTGGCACAAATACAGGCCTCCGCCACCCCCGCTGTATGTTTGTGTATTTTCTAGGACCGAGATAGAGACGCTGACAGCAGGCTGATGTTAGAAATGCTGAGGTCAGGGGTTGCGGTTGTATAATTCATCAGCTCCGTCTTTTGTGTTTGCGCGCACACTGGAGCGTCCTACGCGATAACAAGTGGACCCGAGTCTTATCTTTCTGCTCGCTTCGGCTTTTCCTCTTCTCTTCATCATCCCGTGTTTTTTTCCCTTTTCCTCACGCAGCTATTGCTCCTAATGCTCCTTTGTTTACTGCACCTTTTTATCTCTGCCTTTGCCCGCTCTTTTAGATCTCGGCCTCGCGCCCTTTTTTTTTTCACTCCCACACGTCGCATCGCCTCTCACCTTCCACACTCTTCCCCTCACGTTACCTCTTTGTCTACTTCACCCCTTCGCTGTCTGCCTCATGTCTCCCCCCGTGTCACCTTCGCACCGCTGCATTTCCTCCCTCGCCTCTGTTTAACCTTCCAGCTGATAATGAGCCAGGCGGTACGCGCAGCCTTGGCTTGTGTTTGTGGCCCCGGGGGCCGCTGGGATATCCCACGGCTGCCACGGTGTAACTTACATAAGCAGCTGAAGGAAATCGACAACGGTGACCTCGGATGGCCCAAGAAGGCTGACTGGAGATTGAAGGGATGAAATAAGACGGCAGCACTCATATAGCTGATGGGACCGCAACAGTGTGTTGTGTTGCATTCAACTGGAAATGGCAACCATGTATTATGAGGTCAACTCCATACATACATGCAGTGCTAGAGCGTGATACTGTCATTTACTGATTTAAGTAGCAGCAATTGATGTATATTTAATTGAAGCTCTTATCTGCTCTGCAATGCTCATATTGTCAAGGACAAAGGCCCGTCTGCCGTGTTGACATCTGTGCCTTACCGTCAACCGTCTAAAGATTTCCTGACATTTATTCAGTCAAATATCACTCACGGGGTTTAATGAAGCCATTTCTCAGTGGTCATTCTCGAGGCTCGCACGGTGCCCGCTTCGCCCCTTCCCCCTCAGCCGATGTGCTATTCGTGTGACAGACGGGCGGCAGATAAGTGTGTCCCTTTAGCAGGAATCACAATGAATAAGAGATGCTCTTTTCCATTCCCGTCACATCTCACGCTGTGATGGGAACAGCAGGGAACGGTAAAACTGAGGAGAGGTGACAGCGGGGGAGGGGGGGGGGTGGGGCAGCGAAGGCACAGCCTTATAATCCGAAGTTTCCGGTCCTACTTTACACCCTTTGACCAGCACAGTTTAAAACTCGTATCGAAGAAGCCCTTTTTTTTGCCGGCGTTTACTGACTTCAAACGTGCTCACCGGTAAGTCCACAAACGAGTGATCGTAGGTTTTCGTTCATGACAGAATGGAAACGTTCTCCTTCGGTGAAGTGCGGTCATGATACTTTTTCAGATGTCTCTTTTGGGATGGCGTTCTCAGCTTCCCACAGACAGCCCGAGTGCCATTATAAATAGCACGAGACAGCAGTCTAACCCTAATTGTATACTCGTGTGTTTCTCCACGTTGATGATGCGCTGCTTTATTGGGAGGATTTGGCCTGTTGGCAAAGCATCAGAGGGGATGGAGTTTTAGATGGAGATGGGTTTGCGTGGTTGTGTTGCTGGTGGGTGACATAAAGCGACGAACTTGAATGGGCGTCTTTCAATCCCAGATATCAATGCAGGTGCAGCCGGGGTTGAGCTGTGGGCCGCGGGGAGTCTCTGGGTCAGAAGGTCAACCCGGTGCACTCGTCATCTTACCACGACCTGAAACTAATCCCTGGGAGCAGGATTTGTTCTGCTCTGCGTGGGAGTTTGTGTGTTTCTGTGTAGTTTCCCCTCAGTGGCTGTGGGTTGCAATATATATATATATATATATATAACACCTGTGCAGAGGATGATATATGATAAGCAATTTGCTGCATAGGTGCTGGATTGTCAAGATAATATACACATATATTTGAATACATATTATTGTGGGGATCGTACACAGGCTGTTTTATGGTCTAAACATTCACTAAACTGAAACTTTTTTTGTGTCCACAAAAGCTCATTTCTTATTTAAAAATCACTCGGGACAAATTTTACCATACTTGGCTTTATTTCGAAGGAACCGCTGTCGCGCCGCCAACTTGAACAGGTGCAAACGGACAAGCTGCGAAGTGACATAAATTAACCGGGAGCTGTCCAAGACTTTTACTCATCTTTGCATGCTGTAGACACATTTGCTGTTGAATACTGCACTCACAGACTTCATTTTTTATTTTGTTTAGCTTTTCTCTCTTTTTTTCTCTGATTCTAGGTAACGATTTGTTCCTGGTAGCGGTCCACGAGCTCGGTCACGCTCTTGGCCTGGAGCACTCCAATGATCCCACAGCCATCATGGCTCCCTTCTACCAGTACATGGACACTGACAACTTTAAACTGCCCTTGGACGACCTGTTGGGCATCCAGAAGATATATGGTAAGGCTGCTTAGCTTTGCTCAGGCACAAAGTGTGATTCCTCAAAGCAAAACGGAGGCAATGTGACACTGGATGCGTTTTTCTCAATGTACAACATACATCTTGAGAGGGTTGCAACATTTGCAGCAAATTAGGTGAAAAGAGGAAACAAAGGGAATAAAATACAGTATTTATGCCCACCCACTGACTTTTTGTGCCCTAATTCGGACATGTGAAATGATTCTATTTTGTTTAGACGCGAGCAAATATTACGACAGCGATTTCCTTGATCACACAAAATAACAGGAAGTGTTTGAAAAACTCCCCCTTTGCTGCTCACTGCAACTGCTGAGTTGAATGAGTTACTCGACGCGACAGCTACTTAGCCGGATCACTAGCAAAATAGTGAGGTCTCTCTTTCTTCCTGACGAGAAAGAACCACCTTTGTGCCATCCCTGTAATGGCGTCACAGCACCGGACCCCTTCGGTAACCACGCAGATCTGAACAATAAGGGCCGTATTTAGGACCCCGAAGGCCAAGGCTCTTTCGTCACCCATGCAGCATCCTTTTCATCCGAACTCCACCACCAGACCCAGTGTTGACATTTGTCGTTTTATTTGTTCTTCCATCGTGCGTCGTGGAGGGATCCGTCCTTTTTGACATTTCTCGTGTACATTTCCACGCTGTAGCAGCCTCCGTTCTGCAGATAAGTCATGAAACCGTGACGGGGTTGTCTCCTCGGCTGTCGGGCTGCAAACAAGTCGCACTCTCCGCTGAGATGTCTGCATTAGCACACCAACACGAGAGCTTACCATCTGCCAACGCGGCCAGGACTCGTCCCTCTGGGTGAGACGGAGATGGGCAAACGATCCAAACTCTTCTCGCCCCCCCCCCACCCCGCCTCCCTCCTCGTCCTTGTTGTACCCGCCGTCGAAAGGGCAGGGCGATCCGTGACAGCGCCTTTCTTCCATGTGGGTTTTTCGTCTTCCCGCTTTTATTTTCTGGAAAAGGATCTCCTTCCTGTCACAGAGTCCCCCCCATGGTGCGCAGCCGTGACACACACCTGTTCGTATGATTCATTATGTCGGATATCTTTCCGCAATAAAGCCCCAGAAAAGCCACGTAGAGGCCGCAGTAGCGCCGTGGTTTTTAAGTTTTCTTCAGCGTCGCGGTGAGCCAGTGAGAGTCGTCATGTGCATACACGGCCGTGAAAGATTTATCTTGAAATGGTTGGACGCCTTCATCTCGGCGCACGATTGGCTCGGGACGTGAACACCTAGGGGTTTCCGAAAGCCCCCATCGCAATAACACCGATCGCGCGACGTTCCCAAAGACCCGTCGCCCAATTTTGTTCTTGCCACACTGCTGAGCGCTGAGCTTTAAATGCGGCAGAACTAATCCAGAGTAACCTGCTCTTATCGGGTTCAAAATAATCCTGTTATTTCTCTTCAAGCTAATTAGCCCCTTTAAACACGGTTCGAGGGCTCGTGCGTTAATCCCCGATGAAGCCTCTGAATCAAAAAGTGCGTTCGTAATGTTGAAACGCGAGCTCAACGCCCAGGGAGTTGAAATCTCGATCGGCGCACGTTTGACTGGCCACCCGCGATCAGGTACACCGAGTGGTCGTAGACGCGCGGGGGGGGGGGACTTTACGTAACATTTTATTTCTGCTGAGCTGCATCCCTTTTGTTTCCTGCCTCGTTTTCTCCTCTAACTCTCATTTTTATGATATGTACCCCCAGTCACAGGTCAGACAGTTACGTGTGAACATTTGTCTCTTTTGGCTCAAGCAGTGATTGAGTCAGAAATGCGGTTTGGGACTTTTGGGAGCGGATGTATTCATCGCAACAACTTTCTCTTCTCACTTCCTCCAGGGCCTCCCGATAAGATTCCACAGCCCACCAGGCCTTTGCCTACGGCCCCCGCGCCTCGCTCCCATCTCCCTTCAGACCCCCGTAAGCCAGACAGACAGACGCGACCTCCGAGGCTGCCCACCGGGGACAGACCGTCCCACCCCAACGCAAAGCCCAACGTCTGCGATGGAGGCTTCAACACCCTGGGCATCCTGAGGAGAGAAATGTTCGTCTTCAAGGTGAGGGTTGGTCATTCAGACGTGGTGCATTTCTCTTATTTTTAATTTTTTTGTAGAGTTTTTAAATCCTGGTTCTCCGAGTGGTGTGACACCATAGGCCAGAAAAGAAGCGTCCTTGTCGGATGTGTATTTCCAAACCCACAACATATACCTAAAGAGATTTCATGCTATAGACTATAACTAATGGGCTGATTAAAGCGACAAATGAACATCTCATCCCTCCATTCAGAGTTGGGCGAATGGCCTGTAGCTCTGAGTACACCACCGTGGAGAACGAGCTGCAGCGGACAGTGTTTGTATGAGGTATGGGCTTCTTCGGAGCCTGGAGGATTACCTAAATATACTGAGGGTGGGAGCTTTTCTGCTAATCTGCGTCATGTTTATTACAGTATGGGCATAGTGTGGAAACAGCTCACTTGAATGCAATGTTAAGTTATTACACCTTCGTAAAAAGGTTGGCTTGATTCAGTGTTTTAGGATAGAAAACTGACACTGTGCGGATAGCCTGAAAAAACAGGACCTTCAAATATTTATTTCGCGCAACTATGTTTTTTATTGCATAATAATTAAAGACGCAATTATGCCCATTTAGAGAAAATTCGGGCAAAGGGGATCTTTGACTAAGGACGGAGCACAGAGCAGCACAGTTTCCCTTCCTCCCAACACACTGTGGTTCTCATTCCTGTACGAGAGGAAAAGCACACATGTCCCTTAATGCATCTTTATCCCTGGTCTAAGCCTGTGAGCACAAGACCTTGGCAACATGCAGAAAGGAACAGAGAAAAACCTGCGCGGCAACACAAAGTGCTCCTCTGTTCTCCACAGAGGGGATAAAGGGTGGCTCTGATACTTCACGCGCGTGTGGCTGTATTTTTCGGGAGATATAAATAGACGGTTTTCATTGGTTGAGAGACTCGTGGAGAGAGGGGAAAACCCTTTACTGTCCTCTCCCTCTTCCACCCCCGACCCAAGTGTGCTCGTATCCAGAGCCGCTACCTGCGGAGGCATTTGGCTAAAAATAAATGACACTGTGTCAGTTTTGCGCCAGGAAATGATATCTGCTTATTCTAGCGGTCCAGGTGCACGTAGTGTCCGCGGTGCCGTTCCCGTGGCCCCTTTGCCGGATGCTGAACAGCAGCCTGCTCTGATGGGCTGATGGGGGAGCGTGAGATTTCTGCAGAGTTAGCGATGGGACAAAACGGGACGTTCATTCATCAGCTGACCTTTTCGTAGGAAGTGAAGGAGACGAGAGACATCTGTGCATCTGTCGTGACGGTGCCTTTAGAGAATCAAATTTGCATGTGCCGGTGCAGTTATAAACCGCTTTTTTTTAACAGCATGACGTAAGGGACAACGAATCAGTGCCTCTCCTCGCATGCTTTAGCTATATAAAAAAAAATATATACAGTATATTGTGAAATAATCTCTTTCACAGCGATTACACAGCTGTTTGGTACTGCTGATCAATTCACTGATGTTCGCAAATCACGAAAAGTGCCTTGTGTTTACCTTGCTTGGTTCCAAACCACAGCAGGAAAAAAGCCTGCTGTTGCTCATCAAATTTGACACACAAGCCATGCACAATTACTAAAACGTGTAAACCAAAAAACATTGAATTATCAACGACAATGCGAAGGCACAAATAGAAACTAAATGAGCCGAGTTCGTAAGAAAAGTCGGGAGTGCCCGTAAACGCTCGCGGCCGCCTCCGTTCGAAGGCTCTGATCCATGTTTGTCCTCGCTGGCCTTTTTGAAAGGAGCCCGTGCTCCGACTCTGCCAGAGATGCAGGGGGGGGAGGGGGGTGGGGAGGGGAGTGCAGTTGTAAATCCGCCGCGCTCACATCATTAGGACCACCGGTAACATTAGGACTCTGCGGATGATTTGTTCGGGGGTAATCCACGTCCCAGTCGGCGGATCAAGTGCGGTTAGAGAAGTGAAATCAATAAGGGATCCCCGGGTTGGACTTGGACGCGCTCGGTGCCTGTGTTTCACAGCAGGAGCAGGTGGTCCTAATATTTCTTGACTCGCGGCGCGCGATGTGCCAGTTTTCCGCCCGAAGCGACGCCGAGGTTTCGTGCGGATGCGTTCTCCTCTGGTGGTAGTCGAAGCTGCCCAACCGTAAACCAGCTGATCTGGTATCTTAATTAGGGAAGCAGGGCTGGATTTATGCTCCTCGGAGCGTGCCAAGGTCGGCCGGTGATTGTGAGCGCTGGTTAAATGATGGCTGACAGAAGGATTTACAGGTTCTTGTTTCGGTTTCCACTGAGTTAGTCATTCGTTACGCCGTTTTTTTTTCTTTTTTCTTCTTCTTCTTGCCTTTATCATGGGATGGATTTTCCCCTTGGTTACGCTGTGGGTCAGATACTTGGCTGTGCTCACCTTCCCCAGTCGATTACTTTTTTAGGAGATTCCAGTCTTGTCAATGGCAAGGGATTTTAGCAGACATCTCAGCTGTGTGGGAGCCCCCATGGTCCATAGGTGGTCAATCAATGTAAAGTAGGAGGTTTCGGGGTGAAGGCTTTCAGAGGGTTTATCTGATGGAACCGGTGGCCCCGGTTGTTGGACCTGTCCAGCGCCTTGGCTCAGTGAAAATTGAAAATGCTTTAAATCTAAAATGTCAACATAACCAGATTTACAATACCTTGATGGAAGAATATCATGGTCAGTCGTAGTTTTTACTTTTTAACCACAGAGTCATTCACGCCACACCTAAAGAACACGATTCCGAAATCTGCAGGTATGTAGATGTCTGTCTCCACAGCCATTCCCATATAAATAAATCTCAGCCTACTGGGAACGTCCAGGATGCCATTAAGATTCAACTTTTTGAATGTTTCTCCTGTGCGCGGCCTACCCGGCGCTTTCCTGGCTGAATTGCGTTACATTAATGAACTAAACAGGCCCTGCATTTTCACACAGACGGAGAGGGGACTTTTTTGTCTGAAATGTTCCACTTTTGAGTTCGAGCATGCAGATTCGTTTTATTCCATCTAGCAGCAGGACATAAAGGTGTCAGTCAACGCGTCAACGTAAAAGAAAAGCTACGCCACACACCGCACAACTACACCCGTCCCGTGCCCCCTTAACTTCACGGTTGACCCCAGTAACGGAGGTGAGAGGATAATGCGTTTCTTTTTTATCACCGCCGATTAGAGTTAAATAGTCAGCCGACGGCTCTCATGGAGATTTGTTCACGTTACTTCGGCTGGAGCGAGTTAAAAAAAAAAAAAAAGAGAGAGAGAGTAGCCTCGGATCGGTGCCGTCTGAGCAGAGCTACCGCAGATGTTGGAGCAAGGCGGTCGCCGCGGATTTATACGAGACAGTTGATCTGCAAAGCCGGGAGTCACGCCGGTTAATGTGGTTGTTTTACAGCTGCTCGTTTTTTCTCTCTCTCCGAGGTGACAGGGGGTTCACAGAGCGACTGCGCGCAGCCGCGTAGATCCAGTGTCGCCGGTGAATGCCGCATTAAAACTTCACAGCTACCACTTCTATAGTTGCAGGGGCTTTCAGCCTCCTGTGAACCCCCGTGTTTCCCCCTTGGTACTGTGCATTGTAATGTGTAGAATTACCACGTTCGTCCCCCTGAGAGACAATGACATTTTGCCAGTTCGTAAAGTTGAAAAAATTCAATCAAACGTTCACTACATCTTAATTGAAAGGGACTTTAAGGAGAATAATTAGTGACACAGACTGAGAGAGATCACGTTCCTTTTTATCTCCAGGGAAAAAAGACAATTGCGTGTGACCGTACACACACACACAGGTGGAAATCCGTGCGAAAGAGTAAAACAACCCATTTAAGAACGCCTGTGTCCATTCGTAGGATGGATGGACGGAGGAAAGAGTGCACCGCAGCTTTTATGTTCCAGCGCTTAATTATGATGCATGCCTCTCCTGCTCGTAGCCGCGCGGCCGCTACAGTCGGGTACAATGGAGACAAGCCCGCCTCCTCTCCTCATGCCACTGACCGGCTCTCGTCCTGAGACCGCTGGTGATCATGGAGCGGGCTGTCCCTCTTCTCCAACGGTTTGTCTTCCTCAGTGTGGACAGATTTAGAGCAGGGGACTCTGGGAGGCCGCAGGCTCCCTTGCTTGTGGGCATTGACCACTTGGCCACTGATGCCGGAGACGCGCTTCGAGTTCCACAATCTATTAATGAGAACACAGCGGTCAAGGGAGCACTAAGGCGTCCGCCCTTCTCAGTATCTCTGGCCCGAGAGACAGAGAGAGGCGGACGGGGTTTCTGAGAGCGGCATCTGAGGTCACCGACTTAACGTTTGCCAAAATAGGACGGATGAATGGCGTTCGATGAGGAGATCGGTGTCGCACGCTTATCTAAAAGCCAGGAGATCAATAGTTCAGCTCAGCACACACAGCCTGACTCCGTCCGGAAGGGAGAGAACGTCTGTCCACGAGCGTCTCTCAATTTCAATAACCAGCCTGTCTTTTCCAATAACCCTTCCCATAAACAATCAACGTCTTTGCTCTCCTCATAAAAAATAAATAAAAAAAACAAAAAAACAATCCATCGATCTTTTCGTCCAGCTCTCAGAAACGGTTTCCTCTCTTGGTTGTGAAATGAAGGGTGCGTGAGGACACTATTCCTCTGCCCTTTGCGGTGGGCACAGCTCTCGCCTCCCCCTCTGCTTTCCCACGTCTTCACTTCAAAGTTGCGTGGGCCTTTTACGCCGGGATGATGCAGTCATACATTGTTAGGATTGACCTTTTAATCGTACGAGTGATGGAATCCAACCGTAAACCTCACATCTCCTGCCCGGAGGTGGCAGGAGGTGATTAAACGTCGATATTAGTCCACGTGGATGAGCTGTTATGCTGCGGTTAGAATGAACAGAAGAAAACGAAAGAAGCGGCTGCAGGTTGAGGAGCTGCACTATTGCTCATTCCCAGGTGTGCACACGCACCCGCACCCGCACATAACATACCCAACTGTTTTTTTTCTGCAGTTAAAACAAGGGACTGTTGGCTGGACTTCCCTGAGCGCACAGTCTTGAGCATTTCGGAGCTCGTCTTCCCCAAATAGTATTTTCTTTTGCCCACAGTCGGTGGATTAGTAATCTGTGTGTATTTTCAAGTGGAATTCGTAGAAGGTGATTAGTGTTGGCCTTAGCCTTGTAAATGTTTTTTTTTTTTTTTTTTTACTTTACTTAGTTGATAAAATGACACGACATCCTCCGTCTTTTCATTCACTTAGGAACTGCGAAGGACACATACAAGAAAATTCAAGTGGGCAGAGGATAAAGATTTTCCAGTGGAACCTGAAGTCATTTTTAATGACGTTCAGGAACATGCAGGTTGTACTGTGTGGGGGGAAAAAAGTGCAAAGTGCTTATTATTACTAAAACATAATGGTTGGCTAATGAGACAGTGGGCTCTTGGGAACAAGCAGCTGAAAGACTATCCATTCCCTTCACATCGAAACAAGTCCCTTAGACGTCAAAGCGGCTGGTCTGTAGGATAAATATTGCCTCCGCTCCAGGACAGGGCTGTGTTGATGTGGCCCTATTTTTTATCAGTGTCTCCATTTATGGCTTTTGAACTTGTAAGAGTGTATCGTTTGCAGCGTCGGAGTTGTGAAGTCATGTTTTTGATCATTTGTACAAATACCTGTCCATTTAAATGACTATTCCACCATTCCTCTGTTGCTCATTGGCTCAGTCGTGCCTGTCGCTGCGCTCGTGGGTCACGGTGTAATAACACAACTCTCGGTGGGGCCTCGGCGGTGACAGTTTGCGGGTGCGCATTCCTTCGGAGAGAGCCTGGAACCCCGCGCCACCATTTTTCCCCCTCCGGAGTAGAGAACATGAACCCGCTCGATAATAATGTAATATTTCGTGGTGATTACACTGGACGTGTCTGCATTGGCCAAAGTGGCGGCCGAAACGTTTCCTCGAGTGGACTCCGCCCGCCCCAGCTTTATTTTCAGAGCGGGAGTGGGACTGCAGGGCGGGAGAGAGAACCTTTTTTTTTTTTTTTTACCCCTCGCACAAATTCAAATGGGTTGGATTTCCCAGTTTGATCTGCTTTCAATTACGGGGGTCCGGTCCGTGCGCAGGAGAAAAAAATGCTGAACCACTGAAATCTGTGGAAGCCGTATGTATAGAAAAAAAGGGGAGGGTAGCGGACGAGTGGAGGGGCTGGAATTGAAGACATGGGGAAATGAAAAGAAAGCACAGGAAGATTCCTTGGAGAGGGCAGGGTTCCAGAGCAACAACTGGGTTCGACGGAGAGAAGAAGAAGAAGGAGCACAGTTTGATAAATGGGCTGTTTATTTAGCTTGCGCTGTGAATGGGGCGGCGTGTGATGATGTGTTCTCTCCCTGGCCCTGCGTGCCCCCGGCCCATGAGCTCAGGCGTTTTTTGGCCCCCGGCGCTCGCCGCGTTCGATTGGCCGATCGTCGCCAAAGGGTGGCGACATCTCTCTGAGTCCTAATGGCTTTCGCAGC
>JAFBJU010000882.1:336063-368563 GCA_016785305.1 Colistium nudipinnis
CCCCCCCCCCCCCCCCCCCCGCCCCCCTCCCCCGGCTCTTGTCATCAAGTTTCATCCAACATCAAAAAGACACACCTTCCACTTGGCCGCGCTCACACTTCCACCCCGGAGGAAATCAGAGACTCTTGGCTCCTCGTAAAGCCCCCTGGCTATCACTCAGCCTGATGGTTTTCCCAGCCTTATATGTTCTCCTGGCTGTGTGTGCGCGTGTGTGTGCGTGCGCACGTGCGCCGGGTATTCCAGGCAACCCGAGAACGTATACAGTATGTGGATCCTGAAGGCATCACTGCTGTCAAAACAGCAGCCGGAGTTGATCGCCGACTGTGCTACAATATGCAGCGTCCATCGTTTGTGTTCCTCCGCCTCTGGGCAATGCGTGGTTGTTCGGTGTCAGGGAAGTCTCCATTAAGTACAGCTCCCAACACTTTACATACGAGTGCATTAATGAAATACTCTAAGCTACTGCCAAAAAAAAAGAAGAGGAAAGGTGGGACGTTACTTCAAGTGCCTTAATGTTGACAAAAAAAATTGATGGTAATTTTGCTTTTCCATTTTTTACTTTGCCGCTTGTGGATGAGGCGGTCTCCAAGCGACGTGAACCCGCCGCGTTTCAAAGCTGTGCCTCCCCTCTTCTCTTCCAGGACCACTGGTTTTGGCGCGTGAGGGACAACTCCGTCATGCCGGGGTACCCCATGCTCATTAGTGTTTTCTGGAGGGGCCTGCCGCCCAGGATAGACGCCGTGTATGAGAACAGCGAGGGCAAGTTTGTCTTCTTCAAAGGTAAGCTCACGTCGCTCTGTAAAATCTTCTCTCTCCAGGAGACGCGCGCCGAGTAGTGCGTGCTCGCACCGCGTGCTCGCACCGCCCTGCTTTCCCTTCTGCCGCCTCCGCTCATTCAGCGTGTATGTTACTCATCCGCAGGAATTCCTCGATGCGGCCCCCGTTCGCAGCGCTGCCCTGTTTGTCTGGGTTAGGCACACGTGACCTTTGAACTCTCCCGCGCACACTCTCCACATGTTCTCCCTCTGACCTCAGACGAGGTTTTTTTTATGTTGAATGTATGGATACATGCTCGCTCACACAGCCGCCTTGATCTTGTCTGGGTCAATTCAGGCCACGATCCACCGGTTCTAAAATATAATCTTGCTGGTGTTAACGTTACTGCTGCCCGTAGTAGTAGTAGTTTAATGTTTCGGTCTTTCGCTGTAACTAAAGCTCATTTGCATGCACATGTTTTTCACTATCTTCACTACTACCTGTCAGCGTTTGATGATCTCCCTGCCGTCTACCCTTTTGTGAAGAGATGAATTCAGCACATTCACATCTCGACTAAATTCCCCCTCAAAACAGGGAGAGATTTGAAAGTCAATTAAGTTTCAGAGCTTAAAAGACACTGCCCACAAACACATCAGCCCTGTAAATTCCTATTTATATACACTTAGAGGAAGGGAGAGCGAGAGAGGCTCTTGGTGTAATGAGAAGTAGGTAATCCATAAAAGTCTGCCGGGATTAAAAGAAAAACTACAAAGCTACGCTGAAACACATTTCTATTTCCAACTGCAAACAGTTCCTGGAAATGCAGACCATCGGTCCCGTGCGCGAGCTCCAAGCTCAGATTTCTCCGCCCTGCTCTCCTCCCGGAGCCGGCGTGGCACAGCTTTGGAAAAAAAACACTACTAACGGAATGCCATTCTTCATCGCACTGCTGATTTCCCAGAAGGCCTAATTCTGTCTGTCCCACTTCGGAATAAAAAGAATTAGGAAGAGAAGCCAGTCAGGAAAACCAAATACAGCGGTACGGAAGGTCCTGTTGGTGTACATTAGAAATACATTCGGCATGTGTCGCTCTTTCCTGGCTGGCTGACTCTCGGCATTCAGCCAGTTTTTTCCTCTTGCTTTTCTTCTCAGGGGATCGTCAGTAAATGACAGGGATGTACAGAAAAGAAGAAAGAAAATTGTTCAGAGGTCATGTGGTCACGGCGTCAGTACTGTACAGCGACACAACTGCACAGTCTCCTGACCACCTCGGGGACTGTTTGTACACTTGTCAATCGATGTACACAGGGATAACGGCAGGAGAGCCCCCCCCCCCCCCCATCAAAAATATTCAGCAATGCGTGGACGTAAACACCCTAAGCCCCTCGTTTTTAGCCGGGCGCTGAGGGTAAAGCCGGCTGAAATGTCAACGTCAAGATTTTAACGCGACACGTGACGTGTATTCCGGCATATATCCTTTTCAATGTGTCCGAGGGCTCAGATTCCTTTGTTGGAGAGCGTGGTGTTATTTTAAATTTTAAAAAGGCGTCAGTCAGGAGGCCTGTTTTTATTTCTGTCAGTTGAATGGAATGAAGGAGTGTAGTTTTTAACCTTAGATAGAGAGACATAGTTTATTAGCCCCACATCCTCAAAATGTTACACTTGTATAATCATTTTTGGTGCAACATCAGCATCAGTGTCCAGGTCATGGTATCTTAAGATAATCAGCATGGGTGATTGAGGTCAAAGAATCGCACGTCTTGTCATTACGTGAATATACCAAGTTGTTGTCACACGTATTCTTAATGTGTCCCGTGTGTGTGTGTGTGCATGCATATATGTAAGTGTGTGTGTGTGTGTGTGTTGCCTGTATAAAGCAGTGGAGGACACCCTTTTTGGATCAAATCTCAGCCCATACAACCCCCTTTATTCACGTTTCATGGATTAGTCGTTACACCGCAGCCGAAGCTGGAGCTTCTGCTACATCAAAGCAGCCCTCCGAGCTCAGGGACTGAAGCCGGACTTTTATGTGGGGAAGCGGGGGGACTCTGCCAGTTAATAAAAAGGAGAATCCTATTTAATGTTGCCGAGATAGGGATGGAGGGAGGGGAGGAAGGAGTGCTTCCAGAGAATTAGGTTGAAACGTCCTCGGTTGCTGTGCGAGACTCTTTAAGTCTCACTGTGTTGTGTGTGTGCATGCGTGTGTGTGTGTGTGTGTGTGTGCGTCAGGGCCAGAGGAGTACAACGTTATAAGTGAAAGAGGTAAAAATGACTGGAATTTCCTTTTCCTTTCCTTTCTTTTTCAAAAAGAGGCCAATGCAGGTCTAACCGCCCCCCCCCCCCCCCCCCCCCCCCCCCCCCCCTCCCCCTCACACATATGAACAGAACATGTACAGGCTTCCTTCCCGTGATTCATAAATCATAAGGCTGATAAAGCACCGTGTGTGCCGTGAGTCAGAAAAGTGTCCTTTCTTTTTCCTCGCTCTACCTTCGTCATTCCGGCCCTTTTCTTTGCGTTCGCCTCACATCCCCCCTTCCTCCCAGCCCTCCCTTCGCCAACAGTGACGTAGACGAGCGCTTCCTGGGGTCACGCTGTGTCAGAAACGTGCCGTGTAACCCGCTCGCTGCGCCGGAAGCGGGGAGGGAGGGTTCACGGAGGGCAAAGTTGAGGGCGGGTGCAAGGCAGGCAAAACTCATAAGGTCTATTCGGAGGAAAAAACAAGAGACATATCATGCTATTTCAAAGAAATTCAACTGCTTCTCTTTTTCTTTTTTTTTCTTTTTTTTTCTTTTTTACAAAGCCTTTGAAATATCCTAGTGTTCAGTGTGTGCCTGGCCCTTTGTGGCGTAGAAAGTTGTGACTCAGGGTCCTTGCTGTTTTGTTTTTTTTAACTCAGTTGAGCAGGTTTCTGGCACTGCGAATTTCCCAGAAGCTCTCATCAGGGTCAAGGGGAACGTAACTTAACGTAAACGAGGCAAACGTCAACATCAAATACTGTCATATTAAAATAACAGGTTATTGCCCGCTGTGTGTTACCATCTGAGCTGGTCACGCGTTTACCTCCCCGAGGGTAATCTTTCCTACTCATTTATTCCCCCCCCCCTTGTTTCTCAGGAAAGCAGTTCTGGGTGTTTAAGGACACCGTGTTGCAGGCTGGATACCCCAAGGACATCGCCCAGTTCGGCCACGGCATGCCGGCGCAGAGCATCGACACGGCCGTGTGGTGGGAGGACGTGGCCAAGACCTACTTCTTTAAAGGGGACAGGTGAGTGCATGTTTTAACGGATCATGTGTACAAATGTGTCATGTGTTTTCTCGTGTGTCTAAAGGCAAACAACCCTGAAGTACAAAACAGACAGCGACCCCTGTTATCTGCGGGGTGGGGGGGCCGGGTCCTCTAGGAAGATTATTCCTTTTTTTCCCCCCCCTGTGTGAGCCTCCCATGCGTACACTTTTCTATTCAGCACTCCTCATTCGTACGTGTGACACTCGATTTACCCACTGCCGCTCCTGCGGTACGTGCTCTGGCTCATCGTTTGTTCTGGTTTTAGGTACTGGCGCTACAACGAGGATATGAGAACAATGGACCCCGGCTATCCCAAACCTATCACAGTGTGGAGAGGCGTGCCCGACTCGCCGCAGGGGGCCTTCGTGGACAAAGCCAACGGTACGACTCGTCCTGCCGCGATACTCTTGACTTGGCAAGAGCGGCACGCTTTCCCGTGCCAGGCGGCATCGATTTCAGCCGGGCGGGGCTGTGCGGGGGTTAAACCAGGGTGACATTGATTGAAATTTGGCCCAGATACTACGCCCTTATTGCGTCCATACATGCATCACCAGGGGAAATGGACTTATGGTGTATAGTGGAAGCGGAGGGAAAAGGGGGATTAGTGCAGCCAGAGAGGCCTTTATTTGTTCTTTGTTGTGTCGGAGTCAAAATGTCCCCGAGTCCGTCCCTTCTGCTCAGTGAGCCCTTAAGACCCAGTTGGGTCGAGATTATAGAAAGCACAAAGGACAAGACCACTGCTGGGCGCCCGTTCCGGTCAGGCCAGTTGGGCCCCGCCGGTGGCGTCCGTACGCCTCAGAGAGCTCACCCATTGGCCACTGGGATAGCGCGAGGAGGGGAAAAGCTTTTCCCCATTGGATGCACCATGCCAGGTGGGTTTTGGGCCCGGTCTTGGCAGCTCCCGGGTTGGAAAAAGCGGGGCAGGTGGTGCTCGACACTCTCTCGCGGCCATCTGTGCCGCGGATCGGCTGCCAGATCCGTAGCCGGGCGGGTCTGTGGGCGATGGCCAGGTGGAGCGGGGCGTCCCTCCGAGCGTGAAGGGCAAATTTTTATGCGAACGGGAAGGTGGCTGCATGTTTTGTTTTTTTCGAACTCTCGCCTGCGTGTTTGCCGGCCCGGTCGCATGCACAGACAGCGTGTCAAGCGGATGTGCTCATAACACTGACCCAGATCGGCCCAGACATGACGGGGTGTTCATGACACGGAGTTTGATGACACGGGGGGTTGGTCGGGGGGTTAAAACCACAGCAAAATCCCAGGAGTTCATCGCAGTGGTCAGCTGAGCTCCAGTTGGCACTTTCTTCATGAAGGCCAATTGAGATTTGACGCGCGAGCCGCAGTGTCATTCCATGGTCGTTTTATTAACCGCTCACAATCGATGAGCGTTAAACACCTGGTGGTGTCGATCACCTCGTCGAACTGTAAGCAAGCAAATAAGCCTATTTTCCCCAAATGTCAAACGACTCGTTCAGGGATCTCTTGAGATTTGCCGCTGCTCATAATTAGTTGTAAAATCTCCGCGGTAAAGGGACAAAGGCTAAGATATGACTGCACTTTTACCGCGCCTCGGGTTGAGCTTGCTGCCGTCAGAGGAGTTGCTGGTCGGGGAGAAACAGGGGAGGAGCCGGGCTGTTAAAATAATTATGTTTTCCCAGCATGCATTTCAGAGTCACGAGCACCTGGCGTTGTCTCGGTTGACTGGGGTCCTTCTGTTCCGCGACGCCTTCGCTTTCCTCCGCGCTCATTTGTGTCGCCTCCTGCGAAATGTCCTTTCTGAATCGACGTCGGGTGGAAAGACGGGACGCGTGGTCTAAATGATTAAAACACGTTGTTGTGAAAGGTGTAAGGGGGCAAAAAGGTTGCCAGGAATAATATGATAATACTATGATGTTGATCGACAACGTCATGAATATGACGCATAGCATCATATCACTGAGCTCTATGCAGCTCTGTTGGCTTTGAATGTGACAGGGACATGTTATATGAGCTTCATTTTCACTCCCAACACGGTCACGGGTGAAATAACCTCCGCATTTCTCACGAGGCGGGCATCAGCACCTGAAGAGTGACTCGGTGCGAGTAGATTCATTCAATTCGTGCGACACCGGGACACTTGCCCCGTCACTCTCGTGTTTTGCGCAGCGCCGCAGCAGCCCGCCTCTGGATGACATCTGTCGCGCTGTTGTGCGATGGGAGCCTGTGGGCCCTGGCTCCTGGTTGGCTGGCGTTTTTCCTCCTCTGTGACCAGCTATAATTAGTCCCGAGGGCCAGGCGTCGTCGGAACGCAGCGGCAGAGCCGCAGCCGTCGTTGGTGAACTGGTTGGAGGGGAGAGCCGGCCCTCCCCCTGTTGCTAGGAAGGAAGATGGACGCTGGTTTGCGTGTTTTAAATAGAAAGAGAATGTGCTCCGCTCCACCCTGTCCGCAGACGTGGAAGCTCAAGTTAACGGCGGCTGAAAATCGTATTTTTGGGCTTTGCGTGAATCGCTTTGCTCTGCCTCTGTTGTCCTCAGGTTTCACCTACTTCTACAAGGGGAAGGAGTACTGGAAGTTTAACAACCAGTTCCTGCGGGTGGAGCCGGGCTACCCGCGCTCCATCCTCAAGGACTTCATGGGCTGCGAGCTGGTGCCCGCGGACCCTGGCCGCCCGCCGCCCGACGACGGCACCTCGGACGTGGTGATCGAGCTGGACAACGAGGCCAACACGGTGAAGGCCGTGGCCATCGTCATCCCCTGCGTGCTGGCGCTGTGCCTGCTGGTGCTGGTCTACACCGTGGTGCAGTTCAAGAGGAAGGGCACGCCGCGCCACATACTGTACTGCAAACGCTCCATGCAGGAGTGGGTGTGAGAACCTCGGGCAGACGCTGGGGCCGGGTGGGGGCAGAGACTGGGGAAAACGGGAAGGCGCCCCCTCCCCCCCGCTTTCACAGAGACGAAGGACAGCAGTGGACGTTGGACAGCTTTCGTACAACACGCGGCCACGCCTCCTCGAATGGCTTCGTTCAGACCCGCAGAAAAGGCCAGGACAGTCTCCGGCCGCCCCCCTTCAGACTTGAATTTGACTCCGTCAACCCCCGGCCTTTTAAAAAAAGAAAACATGGGGGGGGTGGGGTCACTTTATGGGGATTGTGTTTACTCAAAATGACATTTGGTTCCAGTCAAAAAAAAAAAAAAAAAAAAAGAAGAAGAAGAAGAAAAAATCTGGAGGGTCGGCCTCACTTTGTATTTCAGACACTTGACTTACTGTCTCCTTCCTCTTTTACTTCGTGTGTACGACTTTGGGGGGGGGGGGGGGCGTGCATCTGCAACTACATCTGCAACTGTCATATCAGGTTGTTGATTAAACAGCTGTTTTATATATTCAGACCAGAGCCCCCCCATGTCCCCTCCACACCCACAATCACACACATACACACACTTCAATGTGTGCCCAGAAGAAGAACAGTCTCAGATAAACACCACACTAACGACCTTCAGACCCTTTTCCTTCTGTTAAAAATGTCAGACTTTTTTTTCCTTCTCGGAAAGAGGGTCCTCACTATTCCCTTTAACACGCTCCTGAGGAAGAGACCAAACCAAACCAAATAGAATCATTTCTCTCCAAAGAGGATCACTTTTTTTTTTTTTTTTTTTTTTCCTCCTTTTTGTTCTCTTTTCTCTCTCTGTTCATCCTTTCTTCCCTTCTCTGGATCAATGGGGGAGATTAAGAGTCGTGGAACTCTTGACTGTTGTGGCAGTCTGTTTGAGACACAGGGGCCAAATTTTTTCTGCAATATTTTTACTCGCCTTAATTATAGCTCATACTAGTTGTGCTTGGTTTCGCTGTTTTATTTTTGTTTGTTTTTTTTGTATACCGCTGTTTGTTTGTTTGTTTGTTTGTAAGGAAGCTTAAAGCTAAAGAGCTTCTTGTGATTAGTATTTCTGTATTTTATTACGTTACCCAGAGACCTCAGCACTGGCTTGCTGAGCTGCTCTGGATTTAAAAACAAAACAAAAAAAAACGCAGTAGGATCAGCCTGTATTGACAGAAATGTACTGTATTGTAACAAAATGTCGGAAGGTTCTGGAGTAAAGCCACTATTTTTGTGTGTTACTTTTATTATTTCCACATGACACTGGCTCGTTATGGGCTTGACAGTCTTGTAATTGGATTTGCTGATGTGATTTTACTTTCATTTGATTTTCTTTGGTCCTCGGCCCATATTCTCTTTATTTTCAATGCGTTTGCATCCAAAGTGGTCATTCTATATGGTTGTATTTGATTGGACATCCTGTTGACTGCCTTGTTTGAAAGAGCTCACAGTTCCCAGAATGCTCTTGTCTCCTGACCTACAAAGTGAGACAAAAAAGTCAAGATCAGTGCCTGTGTCAACGTGCATGCAAGCATTTACTGTACAACTGGTTCTGCTCAACGTGGCTTTGAAACCCCTCAAAAGCAGAGGTTTTCTCTTGAAAATACGGTTTGCATTTCTTTTTGTACACGTCATCAGTATAACCGCACCCCCCCCCTTTACCTCCAGGTACTAAGAAAAACTAAAAAAGAGTCAGGTGGTACATTTTTGCGATTTTGAGATCTGATGGCCAATAAAATTGGCCTCGACACCAATCAACCGTAAGGAAACTCGTCGTGTCCTCGCAGCCTTTGAATGTGTCCGTTTTCATAATCAAATACTGTTTTTTTTTTTTTTTTCTTTCTTTCTTTCTTTCTTTCCCGTTTTCTGGTTAAGACTAATTGGACATCTCACAGTGACTGCTTTGTGTAAGACTTTGGAACAACGGAGAGTCGTGTCCTGACAGAATGAATAAATTCATCAATATATGAGCAAGAGCTGCTTCGGCTCATCTTTGCACCTGGAATTGTATGTAAAACACGTCTGCGCTGTTTGCATTACACCTGTCCCCTCTCAATCTCATCACTTAATGTACAGATTATTATTATATATTTTTTTAAGTTATTCTTATCGAAACTGCAAAATATACATTATGTTATGTAACAGACGCGTCGTTTCACTGCATCTCTAAATACTGCAGAACCTTCGGGTATTGGCGTGGAGATCTTCTATCTACATTTAAAACCACACCGTTTTTTGTAGGTTGGCCTAAACAAATGAGACGGCCCAACGTGTCAGTCGCTGAGCTTCGGAGCTGTCGGAAATTTGGGAGGAGTGTGATGCGATAAGAATCGGTGCCTCGCATGTTTGATTCCGGCGGTGCAGTGCTGGCATTTACTGGGGATTGGAAGTGGAGCGGGAGCTGTCTACCGTTTGTTTATGCTTCGCTGGGATGCTTGACATACAGTTACTGACGGGAGAGACCGTGAGGTCAAGCCGGTTTACAAACTGTGGCCACAGAGTCCAAATGTGTGCGTGTGTGCGTGAGAGATGAAATTAAATTACGCTCTTTTGGTATAACACTTCATTGGTTCCCATCACAGGACTGTTCAGTGGTGAAATTGCCTCTCTGCTTTTAGACAAAAGACATTATATGTTTGGCTATGTTTAGACTAGTGTTCTTTTCCTCGGGCTCTTACTCATTATCTGCTCCCTCCATCTCTGTAAATATCGAGTGTGTGGGACCGCTCTCGCTCTCACACCTCCCAGCGCTGTGTGTACAGTACGTATCCGTACTCCAGCAGCGTTACGAGCAATTTGGGGTTAAAACGTCGGCCAGTATTTCCTCGGTTAGAGTGTGCGGAGCCGGGTGCAGTGTGGTTGTTCAAGCAAACATTTATTTGGATATATCCCAAAAGCCCAAGTTGCTTCACCCGCCACGGCTCTGTCTGTTTGTTTGTTTTTTACACAGCCAGACTGTGTACTTGCGAGAGCGCGTGTGTGTGTGAACGTGTCAACCTTAAATCTAAAGCCTGTACAATCCCTGTGGGCCCAGCAGCCTGCCAGGCTGAAACACCGGTGCTAAACTGACCTACACAAGGCCAGGTGTTTTTTTTGCCTCCTCCTTCCTCCTACTGTCATTGGCTCCCAGCGTGAGTAATTACAGCGCGCACCAGTAATACATTTTCATTTAACCTGGACGCCTAATGGCCCCTCTTAGGTTAAGGCCCATATATCCTGTGCGGGTTAATAGCACAGCACCGTGCAGCAGCTGAGAGCAGCTTGTTCAGCTGGGGTCAGCAGGGGTCAAGCTGCTGCCTTGGCCTCGGTGGAACACATAAAGGTGATGCTCACAGAGATTTATGCCCCGTTTACACCTGTGTTTTGCAGCAGGAGGCAGGTGGACCACTCGTGCTTCGGATCTCTCCACTCCTCTTCCTCAGACGATCAGTAGGCACAGCCAGTATTAAAGGCTCTGGACCTTTCCACATGTTACCACTGTGTGCATGGTCCTGGAGTACGAGGGGCTGTTCTGCATTTAAAGAATTCGAAGTGGCATAAGGGTCGGATTAAGCAATCTGGGCTGACTTAAGCTGCAGTTGTTAACATGTCATGGCCAAGCAAGTTTAGCCCGAGGCCCATTTGAAGTAAAATTCTCTGTCCGCATCTACCGCTTTCTACTGTATGTCCATTCTGCGCGGAAGCCGCTCCTGGATCAAAGTTATGAACCATTGTTAAGCCACCCACACCACTCGTTGCGGTCTATTTTTTCATAAAGTAACAGTGTGGCTATTGTGAGAGTGCGGAGTGTGACAGATGAAAGCCATCTCGCCTCCCTCAAACCCCATTCTGTAAGGACAGACGGCACCGTGCAGAATGATATTGAATGAATGAAGTAATGACGCCTCTCTGCAGAGAAATACCCATTTGTGTGTCTGCTGCCCGGGCCAGGCGCTCTCATAATCTGTTTCCAATTTCTATCATCTCCATCATCGGTTCCAAATGGTTTTCTGCGGTCCGCGCTTCACCTTCTCGCTGAAATCTGCTTAGAATAACACCCCTGTGCAAATGAAAACACAGCCAGGGCACACTTGACATTCCAGACACTCCAATGAGACACATTATGCTGTTGTTGAAAGCAACGGTGTTAGTTTTTTTTTTCCCCCTCTAATTACTGACATTTCGTTAGCTTTCCCACCATGTTGTGTCTGCAAGCCGTCACGTTCCCGATTCTCCAGCTGTCTCCTGACACCGATTATTTATGTGAACTGGGTTCACATCGTTGATTGTCCGCGCTGTGAGTTTGATGAACTCCCTCCTCGTAAGGGTCAGATAGGTATAGTTGTTGGAGTCCTAAACCTTTGCTCTCACTGAAACTAAAGCTGAAATGATCGATGTCGGTGCAAAAAGACAACACACTCACATGGTCTCACTTTATATTCTGGCAAGGCGGTCATATGCAGAGCCGCCATCAACTGCGTCATATCTCTCGAGAGATCATCCGATTTAACTTGAAGAATCTGCATCAAAACTTCATGAAAAGTGGGTGGATACAGAGAGATAGATATTGCAGCCGGAAACCAATGGTGTCTCGGCATGTTGGGCCACCACTACGTGTACAGTATAGGAGAAAGTAAATGATGACCCAAGCGAAGGTGAAAATCAAAAACGTTACTCCATCAGGGGACACAGTCCGTTATGTATGTAGCTGGTGGAGTCAGAGAGCTGCTATCTTAGCTATCTGCTATCTACTATCTATTATACAAGCTCCTCGAGGTCAGCGGAAAAGCCCTGACCTCCTGGTGACCTCATCCTAACCAGATACACAAAAGTGTAGGAAGAAGCCGCAAACGTAAGCATGTCCAGTTAACCGGTTGGCAACTGACCTTACTGATTATAACTAACTGATTATATTTTATTTCGCTTGGACAAAAGCTGTTAGCCACATGCACTTGATTTCTGCACCTGTCGCCGACTGAAATCTCCTCCCCACACCGCGCCGGAGACGGGCTGCAGTCCCAGGTGGCGTCCGCGCCTGTGCCCTCCACTGTCCCCTGTCTGTCCGCAGGCCTCTCATTTGTGATGCAAGCACATTATCCACGCCGGCTTCCACACAGACAGGGCGAATGAGGAGATGGAGAGCGGGAGGTAATGATCCGCAGTGTCCGCGTGAAGTTAGCTCCATTAATCACAGCATGGATTGGTCAGCTGTAGAAGGCAGAGGGCCCTCCTCCCTCTCTTTGGCTCGAATCACACGCTGGAGCGGGGAGAGTGGCAGCATCTAGGGTCCACTGGGGTGGATGCTCTTATGTGTTGATGGGGGTGTTGATATGGCCTTGTGCCGTTTGTGTTTGTCAGTCTTGGGAGGAGCAGTCGGTCTGTGTCCGTGTGTAGGTCAAGAAGCATTGGGCTTGAGGACTTCCTCCATTCTGTGCTTATTCAAGGTCCTCAAACGCGGCAGCGCTTTTGAACTTTTAAATCGGACTCTCTTTGCAGTGCCAGCTTATTCCCACCCCCTACCCCTCCCACCCCCTACACATATTTTCTGCAGCTCTGTGACGGACTTTTCATTTTCGGAAGCCTGATTCCAGGGGGGGCAGTGAGAGATTTCTTTTTGATTGATATCACCCTTCCAGTAAGACGCATGAGAGGCCGTTACTACACCTCCACCTTCAACGTATCAGAAAAAGCTAGAAACAGGGAGGAGGCCTTGCTCTTATTTTCTAAACCGGTGCGTGAGACTGGGGCAAGCAGACTGTGGCTGTCTTGTTTCCAGTGGAAAAGAGAGAACAATATAAATGCGAAAAAAGCAGCAATGTTTTTCGCCTCATACATTAACCAGGGTCATGTTCAGTTTGTGCAAACAGCCAAAGCGTTGTACCTGTCTGCTCCCTCGCTGCCAACAACAAGCAGGAGCACAGCGTCTACAGCCAGAGAGGGAAAACTCGCTCTGAATAAAAAGGCATCTTTCCTTCACATTGAGATGTTTCTCACAGCCCCCAGCCCAGCACCTGGAAAGGTCTTCATTAGCCACTCGGCCGACATGATACCACTGAACGTGAAGCTGTGAAACAAGTTCGTTTGTCTTTGTTCTCACGAACAATTAGAACACAAATTGGGATTTCTCTCACTGTGTTTCTCGCCTGGGTGTTTGAAGGTGGATTTATTGTAATCGGATGCATAAACAAAACATTTGTCGTAAAACAAAGAGAGGGATTTGCACCCAACACCCTCCCACATGACCAGTGTTTACATGTACTTTGTTTAGTGCGATTTTGTGCGTCAGGAAATGCAAAGGCTATATTTTCAAGTTTTTTTTTTTCCGAACCAATGTCGAACAAAAAAACCCGCACGGTTGGCAAAACAGTTCACACCAGGTCAAGGTCTACGGAGGGGTGACAATGATTCATCTTTGCTCTGGTGGAAGCATGCGGGTGCTAAATTAAAGGGGATGCAGAGTAGCCCCTGTGAGACCTCATGAGGGAGGAGGCAAAAGATAGATCTTGCTGTTGACATTGACCAGAGCCGTTTCAGGGCTGTGGTGAGTGCAAAACCCGGAGAGAGATCATTTGTTCATAAAAAAAAAAGTCAACAGTGTGTGGGGAGCTGAATGGTGGTGTGTGGCATGTTCCACACAGTGTCACGTCCTTGTCATTCAATGGCCCCTTCTGCACATCGGTTGAAACCGCAGCACAATAAAAAGTAATTTAGTAGCCTGTGAAAATGTCAGCATTTTGACCTTTGCTGAGGGTGAGAACATCAGTGAAGCAAAAAATAATACCTGTTTATTTTTTTCCTGCCCGGAACTCCCTGGGTCCTTTGACAGTGATTCATTTTTTATCACCAGGAGACATAGGATACGATCTCCTTATGTTGAACACCTCAGCAACAAATCCGCAAAATCAACACAGCCTGGACCTTTTCTATTTTTCCTTCTCTCCCTTTCATTTCGGTGATTATTTTCTGTGAGCTGAAACCTCAGGCTCAGGAAGTGTTATGCATTTCAAACAGTCCGGAGAGGCCGGCTGCACGGCTACCCGCTGGCAACCCGCTTTATTTGCTTTCCCTCTCTTTGTCTGAGGCCTTTATGTGAGGAAAATATGAAGGGCCTGCCCCGGACTTTATTTTGGTACCACAGCCATGACGGTCCCCTCTTTATTTCCACAGACATGTTTCTTTCTCGTGCTCAGCGGAATTTTGAACAATATCTCAGTTACAATAATGATAACAATCTGTGGGTTTTTATTCGCTTCAGTTCAACACACCCACATAGTTAATATCAAAGATAAACATGTAACTCTTTTCCACAGGGGATAAGGCCTCCGAGGAATGTGTAAGGAGGAGGACATGAGGGTTAAAAAAAGATGACAGCCGGCTGTGGGAAAGACAGCGAGCTCTGTGAAGCAGTCAGCCTCATGTGAAAGACTCTTCACAGATGAAATGTTGGCAGTGGTCATATCATGTGTGTTGTGTTTTGTGAACACAAAGGAACTGACACGGGGCATTGAAGGGTACAACCACAGGATGTATGGTCAGTGGCCCGAATAGGCCCAGTTGCTATGTACACATCACACATGTGTTAGTGTCGCTGTCTGATGTGTGTGCCTTTGTGTTTTCAAGATGACTCATGTTTGTGTTTGTGCTTTGTTGTGTATATGTGGGTCTGTGTTTGGCTTCTAAAGAAATATAAAATGTATGGTCAATCAGGTAAACACTCAGTAGTTCACACACAGTATTGACAGTAATATGAACAAACACAGGGACAGTTGTGTGGTATTGAAAACCAGCTGGGTTGTACATATTTATTCACCGTGTGTTTTTTTTTTTCTAAATTAAACTGAAGAAAATTGACTTCCAAAAAGTTCAAACACAAACAAACACACATTTGGAAACATAACAGGACACAACATAGCAAAGCAACAACAATAAACAAACCGGCAAAGTCGGCCTACAACCTAATTAATGCTCAATCTCTCTTGCCAAATAATACGCATGAGATGATTATTATATATTATTACAACATTGGAAAATCAAAACCATACAACTGGTTATGGTTTTGTCCTTTTTGTTTCTCGTTGGAAGGGATTCTTGGTGGCACCACACCTAATCAGAATTTCCATCTGCACCTGTGACTACCTGTGAAGCCACCTGGCGTCCACTACAGTGGCCTGCGGACACCGTGACAGTGGGGAAAATATACTTATATATATACTTAATTCCCTTTAGTTACATTCGTTATGATTCATATTCACGCAAACGTTGAATTCATAAAAAGTGCGGAGCATGCGTTGCTGTCGAGGACACGGAGGTGTGGGAATCGTCGGAGAGCAAAACACAGCCCCCAAGATGGACTCCAGCGCTTTCAAAGACCCTCGGGGGATGTCTGCCAACTGGATTCCAGGCCCCGGTCTTCTCTGCTTTAGGGTGAGTGAGTGCTGCTGTGGGAAGTGGTGCATGTGATGATGCCCAAGCTGTGGGAGACGTGCTTCGGATGCTACGATGCGATGTTACGATGCCGGCTGCTGCTGTTGTTGTTGTTGTTGCTGTTGTTTGCTTGCGGAGATGTTGTGTCAACAAGTTTGTTTTCTATCGCTGGCCTGTCATTCTGATTTGGGGGCACCCACCCCTCCTCCCAGAGCCTGTGATGAGTGTCTTGTGTCAGCAAATAATGAATCCTCCATATATATGTTATTATTATATATTTATTCCAACAGTGGGCACATGGGCTGCGGGCTCATGTTGCCCCACTCTCGTGTTGTGTTATATCGCTGCTGCTGCGGCTTTTAGTATGTCTAATTATCACTAGCTGAGGTTATTGTATCAGTTCATAGTGAATCATGTTGTAATCCAGCAGCTCTGTGTGTGTGTGTGTGTGTGTGTGTGTCTGTTGGTGGGTGTGTGTGTGTTGGTGGGTGGGTGGGTGTTTCTGAGTGTGTGTGTGTGTGTGTTATGCATGTGTGGGGTGATTGATGACTGTGCTGATAGCACTCATCATTCAGCCAATGATACATCGTTTTGAAACGAGAGAGACATTTGCTAAAAATAGAAAAATAATAGTCTTGAGTTCCTTGGAACTTTCAACTCAATTAACATCATGATGAGTGTGTCCTCCACATTAATATGTAAATCATATTCAATCAAACCTGCTGTACCAACTATCTTCTGCCACCCTCTTGGAAGAGCAGCTTTGTTATTTGGATGTGTGTGTGTGTGTGTGTGTGTGTTTTAGGAGAGGATTGATGACTGTGTTGATGGCACTCATTAATCAGCCAATGATACATCTTTTTGAAACCAGAGAGACATGTGGTAAAAAATAGAAAAAATAAAAGTCTTGAATTTCTTAGAACCGTTAACTCAATTAAGTTAACGATGAGGGCCTCCTCCACGTCAATATGTAAATCATAGCCAATCGGTCCTTCTGTACCCACCATCTTCGGCCACTGTCTTGCAAGAGCAGCTCTGTTATTTGGATTTTGACGTCACCCCGCCCGCGCGCCTTGTGCTGCAGCTTTTTTGTGAGTGGATTTCACATTTCATAATGGAATTTTCATTATTAATGATTCGGGGACAGGCGTGACGAAAGTGGCCGGGCGCCACAGGCGGCCCCTTGTAGGGCGTCATGAAGTGATCTTAAAGCTGCCATTCACTCAGCAGCTACTGTGCCGTCACCTGCGCGGCAAGGACAGAGTCGTGTCTGTTTACAGTGCGCCGCAGAGCTGTGCAGAAGTGCCGCTCTGCAGCCGAGGCGTATTTATAGTAGGTAGCTGTGTTAGTGGTGAGTAGCCATGGCTCTCTGACAGTTACTTAGCAAACCCCTGTGGGCTCAGACTATCTATGCCTTTTACAGGGAAGTCATTATAGACTTGGATTAGACGCGACAGCAGAATCTCATTTCCAACCCTCTCAGGAACGTACGAAGTGAAATGCTCGGGCACAGCTTATTCCAAATGTGGAAACATACATTTGCACTCAATCTGAAATGCTCTGTGCCGTTGCAGCTTTTCGCTCTGAGACTTGTGTTCATCGCTAAATAAAACGCATTTCTCGGTGGATGCACATGACTGTGTTGATTGACTTCTTGTTTGATGACAGAAAGCCTCTCAGATTCTAATCTGCTTTAATCTCTCCTCTAATCCCACACCGCATTTGACCTCCCTAATTTGTGAGGTCGTTATCCAAACGCCTCGTTTCTGATGTGGCGCACAGATGACGATCGCAAACGGCGCATTCAAACTCCAGTCTAAATGTGTTCAGATGTTGAGTTGGCACAGGCTTCTCAGAAAAGGGGTCATGAAACAGGGGTCAGGGTCTTGACATGGAAAAGAGGGTTGCGATGAAATGAAAAGCACACAGCTGTGACTGAGCCAGGACTGTGACCAACAAGGGTTTTCATCCGTTTTTTTTTTTTCTATGAAAGGATTTACTGCGAGATTTGTAAACTGTCTGAAGCAGTTTCCTTCAGCTAAAAGGTCACGTCAAATGTCGGAGTTTTTTCTTTTTTTTGTGCGACCAGAATATGGAGGTCGTCCGCAGACTGGTCCCCACGACAGCCTCAGAGAGTTAACTCACGTCAAGCAGTCCAGGGCGAGTCAGTGAATGAGAGCCTCCGTAAAGTGCAGTCAGCAGATACCGCGGTAACTTATTATCTGCAAACGCATGGACAGAAGTTTTGCTCGTCTTCTGTTCTGGCGGGTGATGGACCTGCATAATCGGCATCATTTATCATTCTAACGATGGAGCGCGTATATTAGTTTTGCTCTCGCCGCCTCACGTCACACTTTTCCAGTATTGTTTAGCGTTGCAATTAAGAAATCGTCCTTATGTGAATTAGGTCACTCCGTCACTGGAGTGCTGTCACAACCGGCGGCCGTCTCTACGAGAGAGGCTAATTAAAAATGGTACTAATTCTAACGCCGACTATGGATCTTATCCTGCACAATCGGTGCATTGCGTCAAAAGCAATTAGGAAAGCTGGATGAGCTGAGTTGGCTTTTGTTCCCCAGTCAGTTTAATTAGTGTGATGAATAGTGGAAGAACCGGGACTTAAACGCCGTTCAGCACACGACTCACCGCGCGAGTCGCAGGAAGACACTTTGTCCTTTATTTCAAGTGTTGCAAGCGATAATATTTTGCTTCTTCTCTTTGGCAAACGCATGGTAGTATAATATTATTCATCAATCGTGCGAGAGGTGCGGTACATATTTTGTGTCGAGGGCATAATTACCTGCAGTTGCTCTTGTGTTTGAACTTTTTTTTTTAATCAATTGCAAAATATAGACGTCTCATGGCACACCATTTTTTATCTACCTGCAAACTGAATATTGATCAAATTTGATAAATACCGTGGCTTTATCTGGGCATCAGTATTCTCACTAGTGTTTTTTTCAACCAAAATAATTTACGTTGGGAAAAAAAAGTATTTTAGATTTAATTCTTATTTTTTTACCTTTTTTTTTTTAAAGATGATTGTGATGATAACAAAACTGCTTCAAATGTACTCTTGTACCTGCACACATGTGTGCCCCCTGGCCCCCAACAAGTGTGTTGGGGGCCAGGGGGCTGGGAGGGGGCGTGGTTTAAATCTGGGTACATTTTAAGAATTCTGTCTGTGTCTCCTCAGGGAGATGTGTGCGGTTTGATTAATGTCCTCGGGTGATGTCGCCAGCGTCGGCATCGATTACATTTTAAAAACCACCGGTTCAGAGAAGTTTCAAAAGATATCTGTGGGTGTGGAGTTCCACGAGCAGGTCGGCACTACCATACTGTATTGCCGCGATACTATTATATTATAGTATGGTGCCATAAAGTTTAAGTAGTGGAAAGCCAAAGCCCTGTGCTTGTCAATGTCAAACGTCTGAGCCACAGTGAGGGATAGTCTGTAGCATCTTCGTCGGGGCCCACTGTGTACGTCCACATTCTTGTGTGGAAACTGACTGAACGCCCTAAGCCGCTTACAGACATATGGTGAGCAGCAAGTTACTTTATACGTTTATGGCCGCAGGCATTCTTCCGCTCTCATTAGTTAGTGAGGCAGATACTGTACAGACAGCGCGGAGACACAGAGGCCCGGGTGAAATGGAGGCAGATGGGATAATGGTTTAATAGCAGGACAGCTGCTGGTGCTCGTTCATACTGATATCTCTCAGGTCCAGTTAAGGAAGTGTAAAACAGAACATAAACACACACAAACACACACACACGCACACGCGCTGTCCTGAACAGAGTCATGTCGGACGTTCACACTGACAAATGAGTCGGGAATGAGCCTCCTACGTGATAAATGGTGCATGCCGATATCCAGCCGCTCCTGCAAAGATGATAAGTGTCTCGTGTGTGTGTGTGTGTGCGTGTGTGTGTGTGTGCGTGTGTGTACGGCGCGCGTGTTCCCCTTCTAATCGTCATACATATGCAGAGCTGGACAAGACGGATGATGCGGACGGAAAACGCGCTCCCACACTCGCACAATGACAGATAGGTGGCATTCTCCGTCCAACCCACCCCATTAGAGTCGCACGCTGTCCTCCTTTGCCACTGCTAAGTCCACCGAACTTCACCCAGGGGGTCAACAACAATCTAAATTTCAATTAAAGTGGAAAATGCCGCTGATAGAGACGGAATGAATGTTGACGCCCTTTTCGTCTGAGGGGTCCACGTTTCAGCAGCGTCTCTGGGAAAAAGAAAAAAAAGGAAAGCATTTGGGGCAATTATTTCATTATCTCAAATCCGCTCGCAGCGGGCCGGGGTCGCAGCCCCGGTCGAGATTAGCCGGAACCACAATTATTGTTACAATTAAAAAGCAGACAGCACCAGCAGGAGTGTTTAGCCCAGGGAAAAACTGAATGTCAAATTCGAGACTGTTATTAGAAAGCTGAAGGTGAAGAGAAGACTGAGAGTGCAGAGAAGGACAGGGCAGAATTAGGAGATTTTTTTTTAGTTTTTTTTTTAATTGTCTGTTTTCCATGTTGCTCACAGACTGTGGCCCGCAATTTGTGCTTCGGTTCTGAGGGAGGATTTAATGAGTGAGAGGAAAAAGTGAAGCATCTCCCTGCAGCAGTTTCACATAAATACACGTGGAAAGTTGGATTGCAGTGTTGCCTGCCACGGCGATGTATGGCTGACCGATATGAGAACAGATTCACAGAAAATAAAATGAACGAGAGAATAATAATTTTGTTTGTTGCCCGGGGACAGCGGGTGAACTTTGGCCAAGTCAAAAACAAGCTTTGGTTCACATCATCGTCCTATCAACCGCTAGGAGAGGTATCCGAGGTGACGGCTTTGATGCCGAGAGCGAGAGGTGCAGCCTGTACCTAAGAAAATCAAATTAGCATTTGTATTACAAATCCGGTCCAGCTGCATTTTCCTGACATCATGCCTCTCCAATTACTGTTAACAAAATAAGGACACAGTCAGCAGTGCAGGTTTGCTGGTGGGAGAGATCAGGAGAGGAAAAGAAAGATATTTGAGGGGGCAGGGGGCAGAGGAGGAGCGGATGTTGATGTAGTGTAGGAGCGGAGGGGGTTAAAGTTGGGATGGGGGGGCAGAGGAAGAATAGAGGGAGGACAATGAGAGAGAAAAAAAAAATAGGGTTGCATTTGATCTTCTTTCCTATTCAGCTCCTTCTTCTTTATCGACAAATTCTGCCACCTTCATTACCCCCTATGCAGCAGTATCCCTGACAGTTCGCTCAGGGATGGGATTTGTTGTGCCCGTCAGCATCCGCAGACCGCGGAGCGAAGACAATAGTCCATTAATAGAACAAATTTTTTGCGGACCTGTTTACTTGTATATCAAATCGGCCAGACACCCGTTTAAACAAGGCGGGTCACAAAATGAAAAATGCCGTTCGCTGAAACTAGAGACAATGTGGCGAACAGTACAGTGCCACAGACACAATAGTAGATAATATATTCCCCTGCGGCAGCCGGCGTACATCTACGAGGAGGGTGAGAATCGGCTGCCATCTCACATTTTGCAAAGGACACGAGACTCGAGGGGTCTTGATTTAAGTCCTGATCCAGCCCCTCAGCCGACTCGCTACGCAACAGTGCTTTGTCACGATCTTGTGGGTTTTAACGATGAAGTCTGTCACTCTGCGGAGATGTTGCCGCATGCCTGATGAGCGAAGAGCAAACACAACCCCGATCAGACTTTTATCCATTGCAAGTCAATTGCAGTCAACCTGTCTCATGCTGTGAGAAGGAGCCCTTTTTAAGCTTAGTGGATTCCCCTGCAGGTTCTGTGCCAGTCTTCTGCCGGCTCTTTTGAGTAGCGTGGCATCTGGTCATTGCCTATAATATAATGCTTATTGGACACTGCGACGCAGTCCAACAAAGGGTTGTGTTGCGTTTGGCTCCTCCATCGTTTTGAGGTTCATCTGAGGACTGTTGACATCCCTGTTCCAGCTGTTTTTGTCGGGCCTTCAATGATGCCAGATTTCTTATATTATTATACTGTAAGATTTGTGTATTTATAATCCTGTATGCTTTGATCTTTTTTAGTATTATTAATTATTCATTTCTTTGGGCCTGTTTTCAGGTGAGACAACTGAGGTTATGACTTAATGTTTATTTATTACTCCTATCAGACAACACACAAGGTTTTATAGTCCTGTTAACACGTGCAGTGGTGTCCCATACCTCTCAATACTCACACAATACTTTGGAGAGAAATCGCAGTTCCCTTTAAAATGGAGCCTTGAACATATTTCTTAACACGGGCAAACAGTCAATTGTGTGTCGAAATCATAACAGATACACACACACACAGCGATACAGTTGATGGACTTGGTACCTCGGTGCTGTTTTGATGAAACAGATCTGTCCATTAGAGCAGCAGCAGGTCCCAGAGGGTAAGGGACTTATTGGCATTCTGGTTTCAGGGTTTTTCTGTATGTCTCCATTGGAAAAGAGTAAGAAATGGGTGTTTGGGAAGTGATCAATCACCGACATCTGTTTATTGTCGCCAGAGCCATTACCCAGGCTGTGGCAGCAGGAGCAGATTGCATCGCAATCACCTAGTGTTTGGTTTACAATATTGAAACCTGTTAAGAAAACATTTCAACAGGTGAAAAGCAATCTGTTCAAAAACAGTGTATGGTGTATGCCGTGATGTAAACTGCCACTCAGCAATGAAAGGGTTCCGCCACCCACCCACGCACACACACACCCGCACGCACACACTGATTTGAAGTCTTAAACTTCAGACAGACCTTTGCTCCTCACAATGATGGTTTGAAACCAAAGTTCGCCCACGCATAGAAACATTCTCTAATTCCCATTCTCTTCCCTAAATGTGACTTAGTTCTACTTAGCAGTGCCCCTAAGATGCTGTTGGGGGGGCGCGGACTAACATCGACCAGAGAGTTTTTAGCGAGGGGATAATAATTGGAGATCTGAAGAGGTCGTCGTCCCCCCTATTTGACTCCAGCTTAGAAGTAGGCCCAAGTCGACAGTTTCCTGGCCCGCACCTGTCGACAGCTGATCATAATGTCGATGTGAGGTGGCAGAGAAGGTGTTCAGAGACGGCGGCGTAACTAGTTTTTGATTTGTTTCACGGCAGGGAATGAGGTCTCCTGCATGTGTGTGTGTACGTGTGTCTACGCGAGGCTTTCCAGTTCCAGGAACGCATCATGATAATCATAGTCATAACATTAGTGTCTAGGTGAGATAATGTAGCAGCATTAGGAAGAGCAAATGGGTACATAATGATAGGGGGGGGGGGTTTGATTGCCAGGAGGTGCGTTGGGTTGGTGGAGAAAGCTGAATGCAGCAACCAGAGACGCCATCCTGTGCCATACTAGGAAACCCAGTGCCAGCTGCGTTCATTCATCTTTCTCCAGGCAGCAGCATTTTGCCCAAGATGAGGAGATCATTATTGTATTTCTATGTAAAAAGTGTGACATCATGCACTGGTGATATCCGCAGCGCTCCGTGTTTTCCATTGAAAATCAAAAGGAACATAATGCGGTGTGAGGCAACGCGTGAATCTCTTTAAAGTGTACTTAATACACTTGATACAGGTGAAACCCAATTGACGATTTTCATATCCAGTATTGTAATGCTAAATTGCTAAAGTGCAATTTTGCAATCTTCCGTGACGTGAACCCACAGCTGTTTATTACGGAGGCATCGAGACTAGATTTTTAAATAATAACAAATAAAAAAGACTGGAGATAACTATTGGCTGTCTGCGGTACGTCTGGTGCTGTGTAGTTGAAAACCTCTTTCAAACAGCTTGTAGGCAGAGTGTTAAGACGGCAGATATGAGGCCTGAAATTTGTTAACAATTTCTCTCAAGGTTGTATGAAATATTTGTTGAAAATATGGCAAATCAAATACGTTTTTGTGTGGAGCTACAGGGACAAGCATTTTGTCTGAGGCTTTTGCGGTTAAGAAATTGTGGATTCAATTTATGATTTGGTGGACAGCAGTTGACGAAGGACGGATGCTGAACGGTTCGTTTTTCTTACAGTGATGGTAAAGAAGTGTGGACATACGTTTTATTTTCTTACATACCCTCATAGAAATATGGCTGTATTGTTTTTTTTGTTTTTTGCAGTTCCAAGTTACAAATGTTTTATTTCAAAAGAAACCTCCCAATATGGCAGCATCATTCATAGCCTGAGAACCCCCTCAAGGATTCTGGTGCATGTTGACCAAAATGTGACAATGTTCTGCCAACTTTTACACTGTAATTTAACTTAGTGGTATTTCACAATCACACCAAGTGTGGCTGATTCAGTATTTAACTATTTGATGCAATTTAATGAGCCTCTACTCATAAGTTAAGACAGAAATGTACTTGCTCTTTGCCCTGAGCTGAGGGTCAGCATCTGATTGGCCGTGAAGTAAAAGACTGCAGCTCGCCATGTGTTCACCGCACCGTGTGTTGACTCTTCAGTGATTTCCATGGCCCTGAATCACCGTTGTGTTGATTAACTTTTGATATGGCAGCATGCCTAGCTCCCTATAGTGCCTTACTGCTAATTATTTATGAGTCCCAGCACTATGGATCTGGAGTGCTAATGAGATGGCACCCGCTGATGTGCCCCCCCGTCATCATCATCAGCAGGTTTTGAATGCGTGCCACTGGCTGACACGTGCCGCGGACTCCGCTGCCAGCGCGGCTCCACTCATTGATTCGGTGCGGCTGTAAAATGGACCTGTTTTTTTTCCCCTCTGTGTGTCATAATAAATTCGCCGGGGTAATGACGGTTGTCAAGGGCTGGTGACTGTTTATCAGCGACTTCCTGCTGTTTGGAATGCACAACCTGCTCGCCATACACATTGTGCATCGACACAAGGGCACAATGAAGTTGTTTGGATTGGTGGCAGGAGATTCCAAAATGTAGAGGACTATACGCATGCAGGCAAATATTCGCAAAAGAGTTCGGGCCCAGGGTCCTCTTAGGCTCACAGAAATATCCACAGCACGGCCCATTTTCCATCGGCATCTGGAATACAAAAACTCCACCTACCCTCTGGCCACCCACTCACTGCCAAGATAAAATGTGCTTCTTTCCAACAGCGTTTTATGTTTGCCTCTCTTTCCCCAGGCTTTATCTCCCTCACATCATCGTAAATTGCCTTCCTTTGTGAAATACAGTGTACGATGGAGAAATTCATAGAAACACACGCACACACACACACACTTACACATACGCGCACACACGCACGCACACACACACACTGGCACTAGTGCAGCTGACGTCCTAACAGTGATAAATGGCGAATAGACAGGTCGAGATGTTGGCTCTTTTGCTTTGTTTGCATCGGCATCACTTTTCCCGCTGAGCGGAACGATGATGATGCCTTTAATGGCTCAATCGACATCCACCGCATGAGCAAAAACATGCACAAGCGTGTGCGTCGAAATGCAGCAACGATAATTACTGCCCGGTCCTTAGGTTGCAGCACTCTCTTCCTCCTCGCTCTCTGTTGGCCTCAGCTCCTCTCTGCTGCTCCCAGAGAAAAATAAAACGAGCTATATTTTTCCAGGAAAAAAAGATAATTTGTGGCCGCCCGATGCAGGCTTTTCAACAGTTCTGTTAATTATTATGACCATACGGACTCATTTAGGCAAATTGGCGACCAAACCAGGAGATGACAGTGAAATATTGTAAGATTTCTGCAAGGAGCTGTCATATCAGACTATATATCTCCTGGTAGAGAGATGGATCTGTTCCTACAGAGCTTACATCTGCCTGAGCTCAACATAACCCCAAAAAGAAACTCTTAACCCCACGTTGATGCAGCACAGTCAGTGGACAAACTGGACAAACACGACTTTAAATCCTATGCAGAAGACCTTTGGAAGAAATCCTTTCAAGAGCCACTGATATTGATTCAAACTTTGCCGTGCCTGCCATCTTGGCTTTTCAATGTTTAATGCAAGTACTTGTTTTGTGTGTGGAACGCCTTTGGGTTCAGGTAAGAGCACAAATTAATAAGCAGAAGAGACAAAGGGGTGATCTTTTATTAGACAAGACAAGACTTGACAATGAAGTGTCATTTACTTTACTTACATTTGATCTCTCTTTTTTTATGGTTTCTCAGAGCTCTGGCTCTCACAGTGAACTGAAGGCCAGATGCACTACTTCTGACTTTTAGTCCCAAAAATGTATTCCGAATGAGAGCCATTCGATGGCCCACTAGAGGAAGATATTGTGAGGTAGAAAGGTGGCCATCATTATTTTTTTCTCAATGCTTGCAGTGTGTACTGTAATGCATCCTGGTAAATGATTATCCATGGAGGTTTAAAGAGTTTTCTGTGCTTTCTGTATGGGTGCAAACATGTGGAAAACAGTTTATCTTTACGTGAACCAATATTTGTACTACATAATTCCAGATCTGTGCATACACGTGTGTGCACATGTGACCTTCTCTGAAAGGGACAGGACAGTGAATTAGGGCAAAATGGTGAGGAACATATATATGAATGATTAGGAATTGGAAATGAACAAATGAGTGGTACTTGGAGATTAATTCATATGACGGGCCTGCCCCAGGTGAAGATTTTCAAACCAGCAAATGCTTGGAATAGAAAACACACACAGATGTGTTTGTAATAACTCCATCTCCGTCGTTTTATCAGTATGCATTTGGGCAGTGAAATATCGCCCAATGAACCCCCACCCCATCGAAAGAGCTCTGTCATGGTTGGCCATTGATCAAGATTTGTACCGCACCACACCACCATGCTTACCCATTAGACTGTCCTCAGAGATGTGGTCCCACTCGGTTCTTTCCCATTTACGACAGACTGCTGGAAATGTAAGACCTCACCGGGTACATTACTGGAAATGTTTTAAGACTTTTGGGAGCAAGTACGCAAGTGTATACAGGGGTTCAATGGCAGTGATTTTGAACTGCAGGCTTTATGGGTGACCCATTAGCGGTGGAAATAGGCTGTGGGAATGGTCAATTGATTGAAAGTGCCATAATGTGGGTGACTCCGATAGGGAGTGGTGCATAGGGCTTGGAAAGGTGGCTTCACATGAGCGACTGTACTATAAAGGCATAGACGGATAGGAACATTCCACACATGCTAAGTTGACAAAAATGCAAGAGCAGTGAATCCTAAATCAGTAAAACCTTGTGAGCTAGTGTCGTGTTTGCAAAGAGAGTAGTGTGAAAGAAGCTGGACACGCGGCATCTTGCACATAATCCTTTGACAGCAGTGAAAGAACATTTCAAAACTGCTCTGAAAAATGTGTGATGACAAACAATACTGGTGGGAGAGGGGAAAACCAGAGGAAATCTGCTGCCATGGATGGAAAATCCTGAGGCCTATTTTGTCAGAAGTGATGAAGTATGTTCATGCGTGTGCAAAGTGCATCACCAGGGTAAAGAAAATGAAACCTGATGTTCAGGAGGATTCAGAAAACTCTTCAACTTTGACCTTGGAGAGTAACGCCATAAAGTGGAAATGGGTCTCGCTGCTCTTTTTTCTTTTAGCTGCATGAAAATAAATAATAATTGTCATAATATATTGAATTCAACAGTTGTCTCTGTCAAAGTTGCTCTAAAACCATTGGAGAGCTAATGTGTGCAGCACTTTGGATGCAGCCACCATAAATGGGAAAACTGGGGGAACAAAGTGAGTTGAATCATTTTCATTTTGGAATGGGATCTGTGGGCTGCGCTGAATGAATTAGCACCCGTGACATGTTGGTTCAGATTTTTGTCAACGCTGGGTGTGGATAAA
This sequence comes from Colistium nudipinnis, assembly GCA_016785305.1. Taxonomy (NCBI): domain Eukaryota; kingdom Metazoa; phylum Chordata; class Actinopteri; order Pleuronectiformes; family Rhombosoleidae; genus Colistium; species Colistium nudipinnis. Next base: position 363,144 of record JAFBJU010000882.1, read on the forward strand.
TGACGGCCCTGCTCAGTAGTAGATTAACCAAAGCCAGATACGTTTTTTCAGTGCAGATGACTTGGAGAGAGTGGAGTGGGGAAATGGTCCAAGTTGACCTCCCACTTGAAACCAGGGAGACAGTTGAGGCTCATCTGTGTTTGTGTGCTTGGCAGCAGCCAGAGCCTGTGTACACAGCCACGGAGGCCTGATAATATTTTCCAAAGGAGATGAATCTGTTTTTCTTTTCCTGGTGGCTCAAATGGACCTCAGACCTTCTTGTTTTTTTTTGCTGCACTAATGGAACAGAAGGGGTGTGTGTTAACGCTGGCTCCCAGCAGCAATTTGCGCCTCCTTCCTACTCTCGGGAGAGTAATAGTTACCCTTTGTTGTGGAGTACAGTAGGTGCGTGGACAACTGGACTCGGGGCACAGATGGCTTTGTGATTGTGCCGAATGTGGCCTCATAACCCTCTGCCATGCAGTGCTTGTTTTCTGTGGTGTTTTGGCTGATTGGTTGATTCAAACGATTTACTTTTAGTGACTGAACAGACTTTCTAGTGTATGAATGGCACATACTGTGGGGCGAATTACATCACGGTCATGGGGAAAACGCTGTTTGACCGCTGCCTGTTTTCAAGTATTAGTCTGATGACATGACAGGTTTGTACTTCTTTATCTTCCCCCCTGCAGCTTTATTGTTGCGAGTTCATGTCATACATTAGTGTACTACGGACATTATAATCACTGCGTAGAATTAGTGAGTTTCCTTTTTTTTTATATTCCGCATTGATCAAAGAGTCAAATTAAAATAATCTCTGCAATCAGTTCATTTGGCATTCACACACAACGAATAGACTTTCACCCTCTTTAGGGAGCAATTATATTGGACTTTGTGCAATTACGTGCACATGTTTTTTTTCTTCAGGAACTCCATCACTTGCCACAGTGTATGACCTCGCCGGAGATTGAGATGGCCGACATCATTTCAGTCAGTCGATATCGCCTGACAAGAAAAAGTTAGGGTGGAGAATGGGGCGGGCAGATTTACGGCATAAACACCAGCGCCCGCTCATTACAGCACCACGGACAGGGGGAGATCGTTTGGCCCCACGGGCATTCAGCCCATAATGCATTGGCTGCACAGGCCTGGTTACCTTTACCCAGGCCCGTAATGAGTCAGAGGTTGTGTCGGCTGGTGGGGAACAGGAGAAGTCAGAGAAACGTGATTGAAAGTCAATGAAACAGAATGAGTCCTATTGATGTCTGTCGCTGACACACAGCGGGGGAGCGGACACAGGCTGCCAAATGACCCCATTCAGCTATAATGCGACCTGAATCACCTGTGCAGAATTGTAGAGGGCTGCATCACTCTCACAGGAGCTCGCTGCTGCTGGCTGCATATAATATAATATATAAAAAAAACTATGAGAGCCTCATTATTAAATCTCTGTCTTGTGTGAGCGTGTGGCGTTAATCACCCTCTCTATACGCTGCACCAAAATATAATTTTCTTCTTATCCGAGTTGTTTCCACTTACGGTGTAAACAGACCCGTTCTCAGGGTGCTCAGCCGGTTTTAATTCACATAAAAATGAGAGGATAAAGTGCGAGTGATTGTAAAGCAGCAGACGGGGACAGGAGCCAAAGTGTGCGGCTTTATTGAAAATATGAACACATGCCAGAGGAAGGAATGGATGTATTGCCATTTCATACCCTTTGATAGGTATATGGAAACGGATCTCATTGTTCTAAGCCAAAAGCTGGGTTAAAAAACAAAGTACAATTTTGCTTACTAGAAAACACGGCATGCTTCAGAGGGAGCAGACTAAAATCAGCAAAAGAAAAGCAAGAGGATGCTCACTCTTAAAGTCACCAATGGGTCTGTACAGGGTAAGATTGGATTTAATAAGAGCACAAAAAGAACAGCGAAAGCGGTGAGAGCTCGGTGCCTGATGGACCCTCCCTGCCTGGTCCGCCTGTAGGTCACGGTTGTCCGTCTTCAATGACACATCTGTTTCTCTGTGAAAGCCGGGCCCTGCAGTCCATAGAGTCCGGTTACCTGAGGGGCCTCCTCTGTACACCGAGCCCATATTGGGGGGGGGGGGGGGGGGGGTGGCGGGGGGGGGAGGGATGCTTAGGGATGGCTCGGAACCCTGTTCGCTTTGGATTCGTCTCGATAGTTAGAGGAAGTGCTTTTTCCGCCCGCCAATTTCTTCGGCTCCTGTCACTCACAACAGAGCAGACGTCGCAATGAAAAGAGCAAAAGAGGAGACGAAACCCTATTTTCTGTGGAGCCTCAGCTGGCTGCACAAGATGACCGTACTCGTCGGTGTAATGGTTCGAAATGAGCAGGTGTTGACAGCACTCTGTCGTCCACAAGCCATAATGAGGTGACATGAGGACAAATTAAACGGAGGCCGGAGGAGAAAGAGGCTCACGTAAGGTTAGCTGAGTAAAAAATATTCATTGTCGGGCCAATTGGTTTTGTAAATAGAATTTATAAATCAAACAAATATTGTTTTATTTCAGCATGCCCCAATTTTTTTACATAATGGCTCATCGTGACCTTAAAAACTCAGCGGAGGCAGCAACTGTGGACTTTGAGGCGGAGTTGATTGTTGGTTCATCTAACTCCCTATTTGGACATGGACCCCGGGGGATGAATCTGTGTGTCTTTTGTTACCCCCCCTAAATGTCCCTCTTGCGCCACCATGAGGTTGACTGGTGTGGTTATGGATGAAAGATGACTGACTTGTGGTTTTGGACATTCACGCTCCCCCGCGGGATGAACTCTTAACAACTCTGGTCACAGCTCAGGTCGACTTTTCCCTGTAGTACTTTCGTCTGGCAAAACCGTTTATTTATTTCATAGATGTGCTATGTCGAGTTGTTTAATCAGTGTGGACGCATTTGAGGACCTGATTGAGAGCTGTGGCATATTGTGACAATAAGGATTGTCCTTTTTATCGCCCAGGCGGTTAGTAAAGAAAAGAAAAACAGGTAGATCAATTGCGCCTGTGCTTTGGTTTAGTAGTAATTGTTGTCTCTGTCTCATGCAAGTGTTGGTTAGCTGGTAGTGGCCGCAGATCCACTGTAGGAGCCTTTTTTTGCTCCAAGGCCTCTTTGTCAGATGTTTTCATGGGGGAAGTTATTATTCATTTCCTCGCCAGCGGGGGAATGAAACCTCTCAGGGATTGGAAAGAAAGACAGCTTTTGGACTGCAGGACTACCTCTCTAAATTTGAGGCCATCATCGGCTGTACGTGAGGCCAGCTGTGAGCTTATGCTCAGTGGTTGAAGACATCCCGAGGGCAAAATAAACTCTTCCCTGCAGCCACAACACATCCCACCCACCCAGGCGGATCATTTAGTGTGAATGCAAACCCCCCCACTCTCTTTTTTACTTTTTGCATTTTGCTTCGCCCGGGTGGCTCGTGTCTCTTACATGGCTTTCCTTGTCCACAAGCGCCTCCTCGTTTTCCCAGCTCCGGTTCCCGTCAGGCTTCTATTCCGGCATCTTTTCCTCCCTTTTCCATCTTCCCTTCTCCCCCCTTGCTCCATCTGTTGCGATCATCTAAGGACGGGCACAGGCACTCGCTCATATATCCAGATGTCTTTCTATCACAAAAAAAAAAATGCATTTCAGAAGAATTGCTGTTCGAGGCGACCATGCAGGACCGTGCGAAGTCGAAACTTTGCCGGGCGCTTTGTGGCGTCGCCGTCAGGACACCGGCTGCCGTGCGCTGTCGGGGCCCTTGACGTGACTGAAAGTTGGGCAGCCCAGACAAAGGCCTGCAGGGGTCCCACACAGACATCATAGGCAAATAAGCAAATAATTATAACAGGAAATGTAATTATCTGAAATACTTGGCATACTGGCGATAAATCTGTTTGCTCCATCATGGAGCTGTGGTAGTTGTGTCAATACTAGTGTACCACTGTTTCTTGCTTGTGTATGCCTGTGTAATGCAGAACCCAAATTGTATATGGTAATGGTTTCCACACGTTCCCCAGTATGCAAAGTTCTCGAAGACGATAGCTCCCCACCATGGAGCTCACCAGTGACCTCAGTTACATCGTAAATACGACAACCGATGTGCAAAGTGCAAAAGCAACTGACAAAAATTGAAAACGCTTTGCCAGCGATGCCTCTAAAATAAAAAAAATAATAAAAAATAAATGCAAGAGAGAACAGTTGGCTGTACAGTGCGGAGTGTGCTATTTAATGGCATGCTTTTCACACGGGTAAGACAGCGTTTAAAAAGGGACATTTGCCCTCCATGCCAGGAGCCATCTCAACACAGAAACAACGTTTCATCCAGCTCGTACGTAGTCTTTGTCCACAGTTCAAAAGTAGGCCTTCGTGGAACTGAAAGGACTATTGTGAGGAGGAAACACGAAGAAGGGAAGGGAGCGCTCTGAAACCCCCAGGTTCGAGAGCCGTGGATGTGGAGCAGGTGGCTGGTGTTTTCACAGTCGGCTTCCACCCCGGTCCACTCTGGGATTTTACTTTTACTTTGAAACGAGCTAAAACAGCCAGTTGTATCCAGTTTCAATTCCCCCCATCACGATTCACTTAATTACCTTCTTCCAATTCACCAGGTCCGATGCTTTCCCCAAAAAAGCGTCCCGCCACTGTTCACTGTTGCTCTTCGCTGGCCCAGGAAAGTGCTGCAGCATCTGAATGTAACACTGTGTTCTGTGGCTCTCGTGAGGCTGTTAAAATCACATGATATTCTAGCGATGGAGCCGAAACATTCGCTGAATTGGCGATTTCCATGAAATATATTTAGTATTATTGGTCCGGTGCCTTGGAAATCACTCGGAGCAGTGCTGAGCTGTCTGGTGTAGGGAATCAATGGGGATTACAGGATGAACTGGCAATGGGTGAAGCCTCAAAAACACTAGTAGCTGAGAGCGGTCGGACCCGCAGACCTTAAAGCACAAGTCGAGGCTGTCAGACAGCTTCCCCCGGAGAGTGTCGAAATTCCTCCGGGCTGGACACGACTCTACAATTAAACTTTCCACAGTTTCAGTTCCTGCTCCTTTGGTATCACATTGTTGATGTACGACAAAGAAAGACATTGATGGAGGAGGGAGACCTGGATCACCTGTCCCAGCCTAAAGGCCGAAACTGGCAGAGGCAAGAAAACGAGAGACGCCTTGGCCCCAAAATGTAGCACTCAAACCAGGGTGAGAGAAGTTGTTGGGGAAGTCCAGATTCAGACGGCTGCTCACAACAGTGATAAAACACAAAAAATAAAGAATAAAAACGCACAAAAAGTATTCTTTTGTGGACATTCAACCCGTCTCAGTGAATTTGTAAATACTCTCTCTCTTATCAATACCAATAACGAAACCTGGCACCCAAACCAGGGGGCTCCTTTTTTTTCTGATCAAACCATCATTAGCCATCCATTACTTACAAATGAGCCAACCGA